>JAYGXS010000007.1:1354918-1365316 GCA_036362985.1 Ligula intestinalis
CCTAGGCTGTTAGTATGGTAAGTTACAGCGTCCATTAAATCCACTAATGACTGTCTGATTGCAGCATGTGTGTATTTTACAGGAGTTGACGGGTTTTAACATGAATATACGGATATAATTTTTGTCTACGCCCGACAGACCATAAATATACTGAAATACATACATACCGCGATCAGGAATTAATTTTTTTGGAGATTTAAAAGCCGAACATTCAAATCCGGTATATCAACGAGAAAGCAGATAGGGAAAGCTGGGCGACCCACTGATGAGCTGGAGCCCCCGCGGCTGTGTCAGGCAGGGGCAGAATACCGGAGAAACACGTGTCTGGGCCTTTTATCCCGTACCTAGGCTGTTAGTATGGTAAATTTTAACATCAATTTATTCTATTTACGACTGTCTGATGGTAGCATGTGTATATTTAACAGAGGTTGACGGGTTTTAACATGAATATACATTTTCATTTTCAATCTACGCCTATAGACCTTAAATATATTGCTGTACGTACCGCAATCAGAAATTATTTTTTCTAGAGGTTAAAAAAATCTGACCTTTCAAGTCTGGTATATCAACCAGAAAGCAGATAGGGAAAGCTGGGCTTCCCACTGATGAGCCGGAGCCCTCACAGCTGTGTCAAGCAGCGGCAGAATACCGGCGAAACACGTGTCTTGACCTTTTAGCAAGTACCTAGGCTGTAAGTATGGTAAGGTTCAACGTTAAGGTTTACATTCGATTAGCATTCACGCAGATAGAGTCCATCTAGCTTGAAAGGCCTCATCCGTTTGCGCCTTCGTGTTTTGTGTACTTCTTCAACTCAACTCCGCAGTAGAAATTGCCGGATAGGCATACCTAATGTTCTCTTGAATTTATTGTTTTTTTTATCAGGACATGTTATACGATAGAACGTTATCTTCTTAGAAACAAAGAATTCAAAACATGGGCTTGGTTGTATTTCAAAGCAGATAAAAATGAATCAGCTATAGGCATGTTCATTGAGTAGGTACAATCCATTTCTCTATAAGCAAAATGAAGACTGTTTTAAGATTAAGTGCCTCTTTATTGCTGCGTTTGTGGGTGCTATGGTTGAGGTTTTTCTTTTCTCAAAACTGTCGGTTAGGTGCTTTGACCGTATTGCTTCGTGTGGTGTGCTGAGGATGGGTCGAATTCAGTTTACTCTGGTGACTACGAATTATGCGGAACGATGATACTTTTGGGTCAGTTAACAAGATAGACAAAAACCTGGTGGATTTCATTTTCGTTACTCGTCATTTAGCATGCTTTGAATGACAGCACAAAATGCTGATATGCCGATATGTGGCAAGACATAGGTTGAAGGCCTGGGCGCATGCTTCGAAAATTCTTAACAACCTTTAATTCAGACTGAATTGAAAGGTAGCTTACTTTATTAGGAGTTCGATAAGCGAATTGGTTGCAATTGCTAATCGCCAGTGTACTGTAACAGCAGCTAAGATAAAGTCCTTTGCAGCACCGACAGCTGAAAAGAGCATTCATAGTTTAGCTTCAAAAATCAACGAAGAGGGAAGAAAAATCAGTGTGCAGTGGCGAATGCAGTAGAGAATGTAAGCATCTACAAATCGCACAGCTCAGGGCTCGTTGTAGAGCTAGGAAAGTTACCGACATGTCAAATTTTATAATGAATTAATTCAAATGAAAATGAGTTTAATTCTAAGGGAAAACGAGAGATTAGATCGCAAAGTTACACCGGCGTGCCGGAAAGAGGATACCTCGTTGGGCACGGTGTCAAGTTGTAAGTAGGAGCTAGTTACGTTGAGTAGTTGGGCCGGAAGCATTGGATTACGTTGCTTTTTGAAATTATCCTCAATCCAGACAACCGTCTTAATAAATGATGACGTAGTTATCCTCTTGCAGAAGATAACGTTCACAAAAGTCGATCGTGCAGCCGAAGCAGAGGAATAAATGTATATTTCCAGCAGGGATGGCATTTTCTGTATCATTAACTATCAATAGCAAGTCATATTCATCCCCAGATTAAGCACCACCGGATACTTCAATCCGGGACCTGTGGATCACATACCCGACACACGGACTCGTTGGCTTGCCGTCTTTAACATTTACTGATACCTGTCATAATATTTATTAGAAAATGAGGGAATTTAGTAATAAACAGGTCGAATCTTTCGCAAAGGTGATGATTTAACTATCAAAGACACCAGATAACCATTGGCAGTTCTGCTACAATTATTTCTTGCGGGTTCGCTTGTTGTGTAGTAAATCTGCTTATCCCACTCTCACAGGAGATGCGTAATCTACTGTATTACTATACCGACATTTCGGCATTTTCCAGACTAAGCTGCCCTGTCTCCATAGCAGATGAGGATATCGTCTAAAGCTTTTATTTTCAGTACTCTATGACCCCTCACCTCATCTTATCCATTGCTCTCCGTAAATGGAACCATTTTGCCGAAAAATTTGGATATTATTTTCAAAATGAAGCATTTTTTCTTCCTCTAGCAATGAATCCAACAAGCGGTTTTGAGCACAGGAAAAACAAACCGTGATCATCACGCCCTGCACAACCTGGAGTCGGTGTACTGATCTTTGAACCGATTTATTGTACCGACATCAAAACAACTTTGATACTGGTATTTTGGACCAATTTATTGTACGTGCATCAAAGCATTTTTTGATGCATTTACGGAAATTCATTTTCAAGGCATGATTGGCATACGCCACCTCGGCATTTAATCCCCGCGCGTGGATCAAAGGGCAAAACAACCGAGAACAAAGCTCCCCCCACTAACTTCGTTGGTCCAGTCTTTACGGTACAAAACAACTTTTAAAATCTCACCATTTCCCTATGGATAGTGCAAAACAAAAAGAAATTTCCACTCGCTACTTGACAGACTTGTAGTGACAAGCTCTACGCGAAGTGCACGCTCGTCGTGACTAGCTCAATCCGAAGTGCCTTTTCGGAACGCTTGTCGCTTCTGGTTTCTGGAACAGCCAATCACAGGCCGACTCACACAGGACCTCATGTGACGACTGCCAAGCAACAAAGCTCGTTAAAAAGCCCGCATCCTTTCATGACTGAAATGACTTCTGAATAGATTACACGATAATCAGTATCTCAACCCACTGGCTTCTCAGAGAACGAAGAAGCGCTCTCGGGCTCCCAAAAAAGGCCAACCAAGCCCAAGTGCTAATATAAGTTGGCCGAGCTTGAGCACGAGCCAAACAATAAGGGCACCTTCGCAGGCCACAACGAACAGGAGCGCTGAACCTCGAAGCGAATCTGTCCTAACAAACCCTAGAGAAGCAGAAGGGGACGACAGTCGGAAGGTGAGTACCACTCGTATAAACTGCATAGTCATAAAAGGCATGACAGAAGGTACTTCCGATACCCCGAAATCAAGATTAGAAGAGGACAGGAAGTTATTTAAAGAATATCTGAAATTCCTCCTAAAGGGTGAGGAGAAATTCGAAGTTCTAAAGGCATTCCGAATTGGCCGTATAACAGAATCAAAAGATGAACAACGCCATCCAAGACCGTTGAAGGTTGTTCTGAAGAGTGAGGCCGAGGCCAGCTATTGTTAAGCAGGAAACCAATACTTAGATACTCACACCCGACGGGTTTTTTTTCAGCAGGATTATTCCCCCGCGGAGCGGGAGAAATGGAGATTGGTAAAAGTAGAACTCCACAGGAGATGCGAACTCGGCGAGAGCAATCTTCGAATTCTGAACGGGGAGATCGTCCATGTCCTGAGGTCACTCCTCTGGAGAAAGCCGATAACACTAACAGCCTAGTCGGGATGGACAACAGTCCGTCTCCATCAGCACCGACAGCTCCCTGCATGCAATCTCATTCAAGAGGCAACCGCCTGAATAAAGTGGTGACTTAGTCTAAATTGAGCTTTCTTTACACTAATGTCCAAAGTCTTCCCTCAAAAATTGATGAACTCAAGGCAGTACTTTCGGAGCGGAAACCTGATGTAGTTGCCATAACGGAAACATGGCTAAAAACAGAAATCGCAGATTCGGAGATTTCGATTCCAGCATACCAGCTTTTCTGCAAAGACCACCAAAACCGACAAGGAGGTAGGGTTGTCGTGTATGTCAGAACTGAAATCTCTGTTGTAGAAAGAGAACACACTGTAGCCCTGGAGTATGAGTCCGTCTGGTTAAAGATCAAGAAGGCGAATTCACAGAACCTTGAATTCCTGGCCGTTTACCGGCCACCAAGCATTCTGAGTGGAGCTGCTAGCCACCAGGAGGTTCTCATCGTTGGTGACTTCAACGCCCCTGCAATTGGATGGAACAACCTGACAGTGGAGGCGGCGTCAACTTCCTTTAGTTCCAAATTAATGGATCTCACGCTTGACCTATCTCTAGTTCAGAACGTGAAGGGCATAACCAGATTTCGAGAAAACCAGCGGGCTACTTGTTTGGATCGCATTTTCACGAAGGATTCATCCTACATAGATGAAGTGCATTCAAGTGCTCCGCTCGGTAAGAGTGACCATACGACGCTAATGTGGGATTACTCACTCCATACTCAACGGCTGAGGAAAACGGAGGACCAGCCAAACATATGGAAGGCAGATCTCAATTCAATGAAGAATGCACTATTGTCCGTGAATTGGGACTGCCTACTCAAGGGGGATCCGTAGGAGGATTGGAGATCACTCAAGAGGGTTGCATTAGATCTGATTAAGCGCTTTTGTCCGGTGAAGGTACACAAGACGACTAGTCGTCCTGCCTGGTTGACGAGAGACCTTAACAGGCAACTGAAGAAGAAGAATAGGAAATGGAAGTTATTCAGGAAAACTGGGTCGCCAGTACACCTCAAGGAATTCCGACGCCAAAGAAATGCAGTAAAAAAATCAATTCGCTGGGCCAGGAAAAACTATGAATCAAGAATCCTCCAACAGGCCGAAGAAAAGCCCAAAATTCTATTCCGCTATATTAACAGTAGATTAAAAAACAAGGATCCTGTCGCAGAAAGTTAAGTGCATTGACAGGGTTGACACGATAAATTCTGCCACCATGACCACCTCGCAGAAGTCACATAAAGGTATGAACAGTGACACGGATGACACGCATTGCCCGACGGCATGCGAACATTGCAAACATTGCCCGAAAATATCAAAGTTGGAGTCACGTATAGATTTACTAGGGGATGTTATCACATGGTTTCTCAAGCATGGCACATTAAAGCCGCTAGATGAAGCCAGTGGAAATCAGCAGCTAGAATCCGCCTTGACGGAAGTCACTACCAGGCACCAGCCAATCGGTCCAAGCGCGATTAAAACTGAGGAGAAACAAACACAAACAAGCCCTTATCTACCGTCCCAAGAAAGTGCAGGTTCTAGGATCATCAAAACGGCCAGGAGAAGAGGGAAGCGTCTACCTGACCAACCAGTCTCACCCTCTTTACAGGTCAAAACTAGTGAAATTGCACGAAAGGTGATCGGAGAAGAGCTGGGGGAAGAAAAAGAGACGGTATTTGCACCGAGACAACTGTGGTCCGATGCACACAAAGCGATGAAAGCGAAGGAAGCCGCCGAAAAACAAACGAGGAAGCCCATACTTACAGTGCAGGCCCCCACAGTTGATCGATCAGCCACCGCTGAGGCGAGTTTAAACAATCACGCCGTAGACAACAAAAACACGATTGGTTCGCCACGTAAAGTACAGGCTGCCGTCAAAAAAGACACGAAGGAAAACACGAAAGCGTTGAACCAGAAAGTGACCAACGGCGTAGAGGGGACGCAAAAAGTCACCAATAGGGGCAAAAGTTTCGTAGCACAAGGTCTACCGGAATCCACTGTCAGTACTGCTATTAACCAGAAAGTGGGTGACAGTGTCGCAGGCCCGGGCCCGAGGCCCACAGTAGAAATCGAGAGCAGTACATCAACAATAGACTCCGGTTGCACACAAGATGGTCATAATAGCAGCAAAAGAGCTATTAACCAGAAAGTAAGCGACAGTGTCGTAGGCACGAAAAATTTCACTAAGAGAGAATCAAGCATCTTAATACAGGGATTAACGGAATCAACCGCAGCCACTTCCATTGACCGGCATTCCGCTAATGTCCAGCTCTTCCATGCACTTATGAACAAATGCTGGGACCCAATGTACCATTAGAGTGCGAAAAGGCTTTCCGCCTTGGCAAACGGCCAGAGAGCCCAACTGGAAAGGCACGTCCCAGACCTCTGAAAGTGGTCATGGCAAGGAGCCAAGATGCCAAGCTCATTCTATCTAGGCGTTTTAAAATAAAAGACTCTGACCCGGGAGTTTTTTTTCAGCAGGAGTTTTTATCTGCAGAACGGAACAAACGTCTTCAACTTGTTTCCGAAAAGAGGGAGCGGGTCAATGAGGGCGAACAAAACTTGATTATTTACAACAACCAAGTGATCCAACGTCCATTGTTCTCACTTTGGATAGGTTCGTTCCGGATAACCACAAAGTCGGCTCGGTAGTGGGAGGATTGAGCCCAATCGAAAAATATACAGAGGCAGAATGAAGAGAAAAAACATTTGGTTATCTACAACAACCAAGTGATCCAGCGTCCACTGTTCTCCCCGGAAAGATCCTCCCCGGATGACCGCACAGTCGACCTGGTAAGGGGTGGGGAGAGCCTGACTGTAACCACTTCTCGAGCAAACAGAAAGTTAACTTTCATGAACACAACTGCACAGAGTATGCTATCAAATCTAGACGAGCTGAAGATTCATGCCTTTGAATTATCACCAGCTATAGCTTCAATTACAGAAACTTGGCTGTCTGAACAGGTAGCCGACGGCGAGGTATCCATGCCTGGCTATCAACTGTTCAGAAAAGACAGAGAAGTTCGTCAAGGCGGTGGCGTAGCAACATACGTGAAAAATGGACTCACAGTTTTAGACAAAACGGATAAACTGGCGTGTACTTCCGAGGCCATCTGGGTGTCCATTAAAGTATCATGTGCACCCAACCTCGATGTGCTGACACTCTACCGACCACCGAGAAGATAGCTCGTAGTGGATGCCTCCTTGCTAGAGGAGCTCGAAAAGATTACTGCACGATCGGACATCCTGATTGACGGGGACTTTAACCCGCCTCACATCGACTGGGGTGCGGCCTGCGCACATAGCTCCGATCTAACCTTCGACAGCTGCCTTCTGAGCATGACTCTGAAGTTATTTCTCACGCAACACGTCACTTTTCCGACAAGGATGCGCGATGGCCAACAGTCCAACTGTCTGGACCTCGTTCTCACGAAATCGCAGGACAGCATCGACGAAGTGTCATGTCTCCCACCACTAGGTAAAAGTGACCATGTTGTACTGCTATGGGAGTACTCGTTATTCTCAAAACTAGAGAGACCCTCAACAGCCAGAAGAAATATTTGGCGAGGCGATTTCGATAAAATGAAGACCGAACTCACGTGCGCCGAGTGGGAACCTCTATTTTCTGGAAACATAACTGCGGACTGTGAAGCGTTCCGGACCACACTGCACAGACTCATCGACAAGCACTGTCCAATTTCGCGAAAAAAGGTGAACACTAGACCGCGATGGCTTACGCAGGCCTTAAAAATAGAAGTAAACAAAAAGCGAAAGCTGTGGAAAAAAATGCTAGAAGACCGGACTCCTGCAGCCGTCAGTGCCTACAAAACTCAGAGAAACCGGGTCAAGGGTCTTATTCTCAAAACAAGACGGGCTTTCGAAGCAGACTTGCTAAACTGGGCCACAGGGAACCCCAAACTGTTTTACAGTTACCTCAGGCTGAGTACCAAATCAAGGATCCGATACCACTGCTGAGGACCGCTGAGGGAAGAGACTTGATAGATGATGAAGCAAAGGCTGATCATCTTTCGAAATGTTTCCGGTCAATCTTTACAAAGAAAATGGCAAACTATCACCCCACCGACGACACCGAACCGGATAAAATAGTTGAGACTGTCCAATTCGCCGAAGCTGTTGTTCTTGAGGAACACTTAAGGTTAAAATAATCTAAGTCACCAGGTCCCGACGACGTACCAGCCAAGATTTTGAAGCAGTTCGCCAATGAGTTGGCCATACCACTCTCTATGCTCTTCCAAACCTCCTTCGAGACTGGATGCCCACCAGTAGATTGGAAATCCGCGAGGATTACGCCGTTGTACAAGGGGGAAGCCGGGTCTTAGCGAATAACTACCGACCAGTCAGCCTTACTGCAATCTGTTGCAAAATAATGGAAAAAATTATCAAGCAACAACTTATGTAGTTCCTGTAACAAAACCATCTGCTATCGGATGCTCAGCATGGTTTTCGTAGAGTAAGGTCCTGCGTAACAAACTTGCTCTGCTGTTTAGAACGGTGGACTGAGGCAGTCGATAGTGGAAACTTAGTGCACGCTCTCTATATTGACTTCAAAAAGGCTTCGATAGCGTGCCGCACCACCGCCTCCTTTATAAAGTCAGCCGCATAGGAGTAAGGGGTAGGCTCCTTACGTGGATAAAAAGCTTCCTAATCGGTTGCTCGCAAACTGTCCACATCAGCGACAAACAGTCAGCCAAGGTTGAGGTTGAGAGTGGTGTTCCACAAGGCTCGCTTCTCGGCCCTATCTTGTTTGTTATCTACATCAACGACTGTGTCCGCGAACTTGATTGCGGCATCGCCATGTTTGCCGATTATATAAAACTTTGGAGCGTAATTCGAACTGCGGCTGACGAAGTGCACTGACAGAAAAATTTTAATAGACTTCAAAAATGGTCGGCGGACTGGCTCTTACCGTTCAATGAGAGCAAGTGCACCACCATTCGAGTTGGTCAATCAGGTTCTTCAAATGGCACGGCTTATCGAATGAATGACATACCATTCAAGGAAGTGAACGCTCAGAAAGACTTGGGAGTCTGGATCACGCCCTCACTTAAACCCTCCCTGCATTGCACAAAGGTAGCCAAGTCCGCGATGTCGATCCTATACCTCGTCAAACGAGCTTTTTCGACCTTCAATGAAGAGTGCTTCACAAAAGTCTTCAGAACCTTCGTACGACCGCACCTAGAATCCGCTATCCAAGCTTGGAGACCCTGGGCCAGGAAAGACATCAACATCCAGGAAAAGGTACAACGGCGCGCAACCAAACTTGTTATGGGGCAGGGCTCGCAGCCTTATGAAACACGGCTGTCGAATCTCAACCTCTTCCCTTTGCGCTTCAGGCAGCTACGGGGGGACCTGATACTAGCATTCCGCGTATTACGTCTTCAAGACTGCTGTCCTATATCAGGAGATTTTTTCGAATTAGCAACGACCACAAATCTAAGGGGTCATCCTCTCAAATTAAAGGTGACAGGGGGCAGGCTGGACGCTCGGAAACACTTCTTTTCAAAAAGGGTGGTTGGAGCATGGAATGCGCTTCCTCAGGACGTTGTTATGTCGGAATCGCTAGAGGGTTTTAAGCGAAAACTGGATCGATACAGCAGTGCACGATGGATCGTAGCAGACAATTTACAATAATAATAATATTACTACTTTCAATTTTTCAGTAGTATTAGTTTTTATATCCATTCACGTTTGCTAATCATAACGCCCTCCCACGCATAGTCTCATGCGAAGATCTCCGCGGTCTACCCTACTTGGCTATCTGCATACCGTGATTACCCGCTGGCGATCTTATCAGCCAGAGATGATGGCCTAAACACTCACCCTTGGTTCGACCCAAAGCGGACTGTCGACGATCTGGACGGATGCCTCTGGTTTTCCAGTTCCGTTGGCGGACTCTGGAATCAGCAAGGAAGAATCAGGACGTGGCTTCCACACAATGATGATCCTGGGAACCTTTGCAATGCCCCCCCCCCAGGGGGAACCCCCTTTTTTCTCCGAAATCCCACGCATTACCCCCACAAGAGCGACAGTTTTCCTCTTAAAAATCCCTGAGGAGTTTTTTCACTGTATGCTCTTATTTTTCCTACATATCCCTTAATATACTGATACGGAGACTGATACCGAAGTTGGTTGACCCAATTTTGAAAAAACTCGCGGCATTTGGTGGGATTCGAACCCGCATATGAGGGAGGTTTTTTACGCAAGCCAACGCTCTACCTACTTGAGCGCTTCACATTGTGAGTTTAATCACACTTGGATCGATATTACCCGCCAAACTGTGCCGCTCATATGGAATCCACCAATACGAGACAGCAAGCTGACTGTCCAAAGAGGATTTTCTAGGCAATCATCACAATTGGGTCAACCAATTGGGTCAACCAAATCGGGTCTGCCAAACCAACTTAATTATCATGTCTATTAAGCCACACCACCTCAATATGGAAGGCCAGCCCTGTGGTGTAAGTCTTCAGGTAAACAATGTGTCAGTTCCGATGATTTGGGCAGGCCAAAAACTGCTTTATTTTTCACCGATACGTAGCTGCAAATCGACGTCATGGGACGGCTACACTAA
>JAYGXS010000007.1:1375370-1418928 GCA_036362985.1 Ligula intestinalis
TCCGTCTATTCTTTGTAAGGTATTTAATCTTGCTCTTGAGAGCGAAATCTTTCCTTCGTTGTGGAAGGAATCGCACATAATGCCTATTCGCAAGCATGGCCGATCGACCTCATTCGACAACTTTAGGCCAATAAATACACTTCCCGCAGCCTCGAAGATCTTGGACACCTTAATCAAAGAAAAGATGATGCGTCACTTGACAGAGAACAACCTGCTCAATACAGCTCAACATGGCTTTATCGAGAAACGATCTTGTGACACCTGTCAGCTCTCTTTCTTTGATTATATGCTGCAATCTAGAGACAGCGGTTTTGCCACTTATAGAGTCTATTTTGATTTTACTAAGGCCTTTGATCGGGTCGATCATAACCTCCTCCACCTGAAACTAGCCTCCTTCGGCATAGGTAGCAAGCCACTGAACTTCATATCTTCCTATTTGGGTGCTCGCACACAGCGAGTAAAAATTTCCAATGTTATCTCAAATCCCACGCATGTGAGGAGTGGAGTTATACAGGGTAGTGTACTGGGTCCGCTCCTATTTTGCCTGTTTGTCAACGACGTTTCAGATTGTTTCCAGTATGGCAGACCCTTCATGTACGCTGATGATTTAAAAGTCGCTTATCGATATAAACCGGCAGATCGCAACATCGTGCTCGAGCTGATAAAAAAGGATCTTCAGGCCTTCGCCCAGTGGTGTTGTACATGGCGCCTCACCCTTTCATGGCACAAATGTTCTGTTATGGTTGTTGGCGACGATCATCAACCGGAATTAAGCATTGACGGCCACGAATTAAATGTCCCAGGAGTTATCAAGGATTTGGGCATATCCTTCTCTAAAAGTCTCAATTTGTCAGAGCACTGTGCCCTGATAGTCTCGAAAGCACGCCGAACCACCGGATTTATCCTTAAAAATTTTAAGACTATCAAGATTAGAACTAGCCTTTATAATGTGTACGTGAGACCTAGTCTTGAATACTGTTCGCCTCTATTCAGTCTTCTGCGCACTAGTGAACGGAAGAAAATAGAATCGGTGCAGCACTTCTTCACTAGAAGAGTTTTTACTACAGAACACCGTTACTTAACCTACCAACAAAGGTACGAACTTATAAAGCTGGATCCCCTATGGCTTCGTCGATTGCAGAAGGGTCTTTTTTTACTGTTTAAACTTTTGAATGGTCAGACCTTTAATCCCCTTAGTACAATAAGGCAGCTTGAGCACTCTCGACGCGCCAGTCATCGAGACGTATTTTTATTTCTTCCTATGGCACGTACAGTTAAGTACCTGCAATTCTTTTCAGTAAACGCCATATCAATCTGGAATAAGCTGCCCAAAAGTATTAAAACCCAGCAAAACTACCCTATGTTTAAGAGAGCTATAACTAGTTTTCTACATTCAGGGCAACTTTCACGAATTTTGGATGCTGACTCGGTGGAATCTCTCTTTCACTCTGATGGCATTCGTGGACTTTGAACCCCGCCAGGCTTCACTGCTGAAGATAATGCTGCTGAAGCAGCAGCCCGCAGTCTGCTAACCCTTCAACCGATAGCGCGCAATTTTTGCCGACAACCATTGAAGGAAGACTGAGAACACTGTGTTCTTGTGCCAACCCTCTCCATCTAGAGCTAATGTTTTTAAACGATATGAAATAGTTCTCCTGCTGATGAGTCAACGCAGCTTACAACTGTACATTTATTCCGTTTGTATCATACCTTTGAAGGCAGGTTTTTTTCACTTGAAACAAACTCCCTATCTCGCCCAGTATTGACAAAACAAAAATCCTGAAACCAAAGCAATACTGGCCGCAACATAGGGAGTTTGTTTTAGGTTTTTTCCGGTCTTCGAGGTGTTGGAAGGCGCCCATGGGGTGCATTACCAACTCTTTACAATTGCCTGTTAACTGGCATAATCAACATATTATTATTAATATTATTATTATATTATTATTCTCTGTGAATATGAAAATAGACCCATCCTACGTTTCCATTTCATTCTACACCAGGAAGCTCTTTGTGTTCAGATATATGACAGGCAGCTTGGCGAAGCGATGTCGGTGGTCATCCGTGTGATTAACTTTATTGTTGCTCGAGCCTCAAATGATCGTACCTCTAGGTTTGACCTGATTGGTCCCTTTCCGGCTGCCAACAATGATTGCTTCCATTTTTTCCTGCGTATGAACAGTGGCGAAAAGCTCGCTAAATAACAGACGCTCTACTAAAGCATGACATCCCGCAGACTTGACCTCAGCTTGGTCCAGGTCACGCTGGCAGTCAAGGCTATCTTACGCGCATAGGCCAGCCGGCTTTGTTACATACAAGCGTCGAAGCCCGGCTTCGACTTGGCTTCCTTACCTTTTGTTGTCCCTTTAGGAAGAAAAAAGGTAAGAGTCCTCTTCAGTACAACCTTCTGAAACAATTAATACGTACGAATGATAAGCAAACAGTAAAGTACACTGATATGTAAAGACGGAGAACTGTAATTGTGGCAACGAAGAGAGTGACGTGCGTAACCATTATGGGAAAACGTGGTAGACTTAAAAGGGGAACGGTAAGGAGGAAACACAAAATGTAATAATGGGAAGGACGGAGGTGGGGTATAACGCCAAAGGAGGAACAAAAGAGAGCCGAATTTTGAGTGACTGAGAAATTATAGGATGGATAACCATATGTTTTGGCTAACCATAAGTTAACAGCTTACATCTATTTGACATAAAATTACAAACAATCACATTACTCGTTTGATTTCAATAGCATATTTATTTACACTAGAAGATCACAGAGACTGGATATTCAGTGAACATTTGTACGCTGCCATTCCGCAAACGCCTCACCTCTTCAACAATTCATTTTTCCAAATTATTTCTGAGGTGCACTCTCATATTGGTTGTGAGTTTCAATGGCTTTACCGTAGACCATAACAGTGAATATTTCAGGCAGGACTTTACCTGATCACCTCTGGTACCCCTTTGAATTGCAGGTAGAGTCTGACGAAAATCGCCAGATAAAACCATTGTGATGCCACCCGACGGGGCGGTCTTTTTTGTGATATCACGCAGAGTTCTATCTAGCGCATCCAGTGCAATCCTGTTTGCCATTGTGCACTCGTCCCAAATTATTGTTGAGCATCGCTTCAGCAATTCAGCTGAACCACTGTATCTGCTTGATTGGCATATTGCAGTGCCATCGTCGGAAAACCTAAGGAGAAGCATGAAGGTACTCTGAGCAGTTCTGCCGCCAGGAAGCGACGTCGCTACAATACCAGCGGAGGTAATAGCTAAAACAATTTTACCGTCTTTGTGCAGTTTGGCAAGGAGCACTTTGAGGACGAAAGTTTCGCCAGTTTCACCAGGAGCCTGCAAAAATAAAACATGATCACCATAACTGTGACCGTGGACACTGTCGAGAATAGTGTTGAATGCGTGCAGTTGGTCAACCAATAGCCTTGGTTTGTTCAGAGAACCGTATGCTGACATCTGGGTAACGTTGTAGCAAAGCTCATGCTGCCGTTCAGTGGAGAGCTGATTTCAAACGCTCCTGTCAAACAGAGGGAATCCGTACATATGAAGTTGCTCACCACCCATGCCAACCAAGATGTCCTCAATGGAAATTAGGGCCATGTTGAAAATGGCAGAATTGAATTCGATGTGAGCATCGCCATTTTGCAATTGCTGCTGATACCGGAAGTCGTCAGACATATCATTTCTGAACTTTAACCAAAGGCCACAAGGGTAGGTTAACTCACAACTCCTAATCAACGAAGCACGGAGGCACCGTAGTTGGTTTGGAGTGTTGGTAATAACAGCCTCAGCAATGATATTTTCCATTTCAAGCAAATCACGCATCATGTAGGCTTATCTGTTAGTTGAACACAAAGAACCTTCCACCGTTCGGAGATCTTCAAAAGGACGTTGGACCCCGAACCTCGTGAAGAAGCATTCGTAGGAAGGAGCACTCTTGTTTAGATGGATGGATAGTGTCAATTCGACCCAGTGTAAAATCGCATTTGATTCCTGAATGTCCTTCAACAGCCATTCCTTTCTTTCACCGGTTCCACGTGTGTTGTTTCCAGGTGAAGTAGGAGGGGACATCAATATAGAAAAGCGTCCGGGCAAATAAATCTTGCTGGCAAAATTTGAAGAATGCAGTTAAGGTCGTGTCTCTGGGATTTTGAAGTTGATCCGCTAAGGATTCCTTCGTAAAGTAAATCCATTGGCCGTTTTCAAGGTGGACGGTTAAATGTTCAAGGGCTGGAACTCGGTTGTGGATATCAAAACCAAAGATCCTCCAGAAAGCCTCATTGCTGCTGATGTATTGGCCCTTTTCGTATTGAGTAACCTCGTCGTTGCGTGAGCAGTGGTTGAGAGGAAACATTCCTGCATCGAAGCCTTTGTTAATATATTTGCAGACGTATTTGATGGATTTCACAGAGTTGCAAAATTCAACGTTGATGTGGGCGTTGAATAACTTTGACAGCACGGGACAGTACGGCATAATCCAACGGGTAGCAATTCCACACGTCCGTGTCGCCTTACATTGACAACAGCTGTGAACCCATCTATCTCAGGCTGTCTTCGTCTGTACAGAGGGTAGCCGTCTGCGTCAGTCTGAGTTGTGTCAATGAACTGCTTGGGATACTTTTTTGGTGCATTCCCCATCCTTCATGCAAGGGCTGCTGGGGTTCAGCTCACAACATGGACCGTGCACCATCTGCATTTTGACTGTTTCAAACAGAACAGGGTCAGCCGCCAGGTTGGGCAACTCCGCACATACGAATTTGTCAACATCAGCAGAATGCCAATTTTCCTGCAGCCAGACCAAAATGTTTGCCTGTGGCAATCCTCTCTTTTGCCACTCGACAATGTACATATGGCACCGATACTCACCGAAAATTTTAAATTTTGTGATGAGTCTCATCATGCTTTTCAACTTCAGCTGAAATATCCGCGCCAACAAATCGTGGCGATCCTTGGCCATTTGACCGGGGAGCAGTTCAGCAGCGATTTCAGGCCAGGATGGGTTGCAGGTGAATGTAGTTAAGAGGCCTGGGCACCCAAAACGTCTAACGTCAACCAAAGCATCTTGAGTTTTCTCATGCCTATAGCGACGTGACCCAGTTTGGCTTGACGGCAAGGCCTGACAGACCTGACAGAATCTCTTCTCCCTAGCTAACAAATTTGAGACGCCAAAATTAATTGTTCTACAAACTAGGTCTGCGAGATAGACTAAAGGATGTGAATTTCCAAATAAAGCGTGAGATTTCCTGGCGGAACGACCTTTTCGTTAGTAAGCTTTTTACTTCTTCTACATTTTCCGCTCCCCTCTCCTCGAATGAAATTTTAAAGAGCCTTAAGTGTCTCACTGGTCAACACAATACACTAGCACATGTAGATGCTGACTTTGAATTAGATCGCTTCAATGCAAACTTCATCCACACTCCCACTGCCTCCCATCTTCCGACAGACGTCATTTCCTTATTACCAAGTGTCTTTGTTCCTGTGTCTGTGGAAACAGTGATGAAACATCTTAAAAAGGTCCGAGGTTCAACAACTGCAGGACCAGATGGTATCACACAATTTCTCTTGAAATCCTGCTCTTTACAGTTAGCACCTGCATTGACTTGTCCTTGATGAAGGCTAGGATTCCCGATGAGTGGAGATCAGTGAGAATCACTCCAATCCCAAAAATACCTTCCTCTCCTGGTCCAAAATCTTTTCATCCAATTGCCTGCTAGTCTGCACAATTGAAACTTGCAGAACAAGTCGCTTTTGCCATCATCACGCCGTTTACTCCAATTTTTCTGATCCCTTGCAATTTGCGTATAAAGCTAGGCGTAGTACATTAGACGCTGTTGCTCTGATAGTACATTCTGTTCTCAGAGATTTAGATAAGGGCTGCCTTGCATACGGTTGTGCTTTTCTCGACTACTCCGCAGCCTTTAATATGATCCCGCGCCATTTAATTCTTGATAAAACCTCTGCATGCGGCTCTCCCGGCTGGGCTGTCTCTTGGCTTGAGGACTATTTTACTTCCCGCACTCAATTCGTTCAGTGCGAAAAGCGAAAATCCATGGTCCTTCCCAACATTTTTGGAGTTCTTAAAGGGGCTATATTATTCCCTCATCGCTTCTCTTTCCACACTGACGACCTACAATCGACAAGCGAATGCTTGTTTGTGAAATATGCTGATGATATTGTTGTTGGCCATCCGCTCAAAAGTCATTCACATCTCCAAATACTGAAGGATGGCCTAGACCATGTTTCAACATGGTCGTCAACAAATGGCCTTCTACCTAACGAGCAAAAGTCAGTCCAGTGTATTTTTCGACTTCGACCCTCTCCCATTCCAGAACTCATTGATATTTTGCCCACCGAAGTATATTCTTTACGATACCTTGGCGTTACACAAGCATCCAACCTACATTTAATATTCATATAGAAGGCGTTTTTTATCAAAATCCGTAAACTATGATATTATATCCGTCGCTTGCGTTCATATCACACACCGCAAGCCCTAATCTGGCGTTTTGTAGATGCTTGTAGTCTTCCCCTCATACTTTACTGCTCTCCAGTTATTTTTCCAGCCTTACTTAAAATAAACGTAGTCATTTTAAAACGGAGCCTTCGAGTGCTTTCTTTAGCTGCCGTTTTTTCCATTGTTTTGAAGCTGACCTTATAGTAGAACGCCACTTTCAAACGGTCAAGCAATTTGCCGATCGTATTCTTAATGAGGTCACCCACCCTCTCCACTCTGAACTAATGAATGCGAATTCTTCCCGTCCCACGCATCGAGGCTTCCATCATATGTCTTGCCGCACATCAACATATCAGCACTCGGTACTCCCATTCCTAGCACGCTACCTCACGTGTAAAGAAGCGGAAATTGAGACGGTGAAATCTGATCTGTCTCCATAGTAGACGTGGATACCGTATAAAACTTGACTTGTGAGTATTACATGACCTTTTACCCCTTAACATGACTCATTACTTAACCTCCGTGAATGGAGCCATTTTTCGCTGAAAATTTATGATGTTGATTCGTAGATAAATCAAAATCCTCTTCTTCTTCAGGAGAAGCTGACCGCGACCAATGCTATCCCTGTCATTAAGGACGTTGTCTCGTAGGTGGATGTTATTGCCTACACGAAGCTCTTTCTGGTGAGTGCGGAAATAACATAGCCGTTCGGATTCCATTTTGGCAAACATGTCAACAGCAAACTGAAGAAACAAAGTGTTGAAGCAACAAAGGAGGTTTTAAGCTCTATTTCAAAGCATAAAATGGTAGGAGCAGAAAGCTTTGCAACTCACTGTTTTATTGGTGCCAGCCTGAGGTATGCCGAAGTGGTAACCGTCTTCTCCATTGACGTGCATGAGAGAATACTGTTAGGCGTCGTATGAGCGGTGGGTCTCATATATCCTTTGAAGTCTATCGTCTCTACATCGTAAGACAATGTCCTTGTGGGAATGCTGTGTTTCGGCCATGATGACGGCAACCTCATTGCATGTAGGAGCATTAAATCTCCATTGATGTTCTCCCCGGGGAAGTTTGTCGGCGTTTATGACAATGGTGAAGTTAGTGGAAGCGTGTACCTCCAAGGCTGACTTGAAACTGTTCACGTAGCTGTTGCGTCGGTGCAGCATCTCTTGAAGGGAGACTATTATATGACGTTTCAGGTCAGAAAACACACTGGATCTAGTTTGGGCTTGTTGGTGGACGTCTTCTACGAAGAAATTTTGGCTGGCCGTCAGGCGCAGGTAATAAAAAAGAAGAATAATTATGACGAAGCCTGTTGTAAAATTTAGATTTTTACGAGTTTCGTAGGTAGTTAAATATATTTAACGCACTAAACGGAATGTATCATATCCTTCATCAAGCTGAACAAACCAGTACGATAACGACCTTGACCAGTCTGTCTCTATTGGGCGGACTAGACAATTGGGTAGAGAGCCTGGAGGTTGGGCTTTAGGTTCAAATTTTTTCCTGTGCATACTTTGGCAAAATGTCCTTCTTAACGGATATTTATGTGGCGGTGGCAATGTTTGTGATAAAAATAGTTGTCTATGCTTATGAGTATTTGACAATCCCAGTGTATTACTTATTTCGGAAAACGACCTATTTTATGACATTCCCGGAGGATGAAGATTCCTGCTTCCAGAAGTTTAACGCTGCCGAGTCGCGCACTCTCAGTATGCCTATCCGCGAAGGCGATCCAGCTACTCCCTGGCGAGCTGTGGAGTACATTGATCATTTAGTTACGGACTGTCTCCCTGGTTGCAAGACTTTGCCTGCACTTTGGTTGCGTACTGTCAAATTGTGGCCCAATAAACTGGCTCTTGGAACCAGGCAGGTTTTAGACACCCATTATGAGGTTAGTCAAAGCCGGTGTTTTTCTGTTGTTTGGGTGTCACTCTCCAGCTTGCGAATTGTGTCCATAATTGCATCCGATTTTCATTTATGAACCACATAGTTTTTACCATTGTGGCTTTTCAGTTCAATTTCCTCTTGAATTTTGAGTGCCTGCATACCTACTAAAGACGGCTATTTATCTGCTTCTTTTAAAAAAATCGAAGGATCCTTGAGGCAGCTTAATGCATCATGTTCTTTTTTATAAAAGTGAGCAATTCTAGTGTTACCGCCACCTGTGTATCTGCCAGAAATCGGAAGTTAGGCGTCTTCTTTCTGGCAAATCCAAGGCATAGTGGAAAGTGTTTCGGGAAATGCTTGCCCTCTGCTAGTTTTCTCCTACAGAATCCGTTTGAGTCCTAGACCCGCTGTTCAATCCTCCCAGTATGTTTTTTTGCCTCTTTATACATGCCTGTAATCAATCCCTCCATGACTCATTCTGGAGCGATCTGGTCTTCTTACTACCAAAATATTTTCCCATTTTACAGGTTCTGCCAAATGGCAAAAAGATTGTCAAGCAAACCATGGGAGATTACTTTTGGGAAACCTATCTTGACGCAGAACAGCGCGTCTCCCAGTTAGCAGCTGGTCTTCATGATTTCCTGGGTCCCAACACTGCTGATCCGACTCCACTGGTAATCTTTAGCGAAACCAGGTGTGAATGGCTCTTGGCTGCACAGGCCGCATTTCGCATCAACCGTCCTCTCGCTACTCTGTATTCAACGCTAGGCGACGAAGCCGTTGCACATGGACTTGAGCAAACCCAGGTAAGAAGCGTTCTTCAGAAATGAATTAAGACTGCATTTCAAAGTAACTAACATTTCCCAGGTTGTCTTAAGCCGTGTTTTGGTGCGTTTTTTGCTTTCTGTTGCTTACCTACACCACGCAGAATTTTGGTGACTGGTGCCTTTGAATCCTACTCAGAGAAGCCAACTGCGCCTTGTAAAGGCACAGCACAGTTATTCCTCATTTCCGCTTTCGGTACTTAGGTTTCATTGACTTGGTTGTAATTGTATTGTCCAAATGCCATTTTTTACACCCTTTTTGCTCCGAACTTCATCTGTTAACACATGAACTCCCGCTTCTGTCCTCTAGGCTCGGGTTATCTTCACAAGTGATGAACTGCTTTCCAGAGTAATGAAAATTGTCAAGAATGCCCCTAATGTGAAATACGTGGTCTACTTCACAAATGGAGTTTTCCAAAAGCAGCTGAATCTGAAAATCCATGACATGTCGCGATTCTCCGACACGGCACGCAAAAGTGTTGAGGAAGGACTAAAATCCATACCAGAGAACGTAGAGGTCTTTGACGTCCTCGAAATGGAAGAGCATGGCAAAAGCGTAATCGATAAAAACCCCCCTTCTACTGTTATCAAAGATATACCAACGCCCTACTTCAACTGGCAGCCACCAGTGGAGGAAAGGGCAAAACCGGAGGATTTGGCAGTAATCATGTACACAAGCGGTTCCACAGGTGAGTCACTTCTTACTGGCATGTTACCTCATCATAGGGCTCCACTAAACAACCGTGGCGTTTCGCATAGGTTGGCAGGCATTGTAGGCTAACAAAAACTTTCCCAGGGTATATACTTAACGCTTTTTTTTCAATTCTTTTATTTTTTCGGCATCATGCGGTATTTGATTGCTCTGTCATCGTCTTGAGGGGCTTTTCTCTATTGCTGCCACAATTAGCTGAATCGTTCAGCGAATAATATTACCTTATCAAACAATAATCGTAATCGCGTAGTGTTCTTAGTGGGCGAGACTATGGTCGTACGCGTGCTCATTGCAATCGCAATGGTAATTTGTCCAGCACCGGATCAATTTGTTTAGTGTCCTGAGCTTTCGAACTCTTACAGGAGTTCATCCCAGGCGTTACACTAATTACTGCTCATGACCCCGAATGACAGCCGTCTTCACTGACAGTTAATTAGCGTTTACCATTATAATTGCTCCCCCCGACCTCCATCCAACTGGTTTATGTGTCTTTTCCTTTGACGACCGCTGACAGTTGATTGGCCTTTGGCCACTATAATTACCCTCCTTTTGGTTGCTGCTTCTTATCTCTGAAGATGAAGTCCTGTAAGAGTTCGAAAGCTCAGGACAATAAACAAATTGATCCGGTGCTCGACAAGTCTTCTGCCTTATCCATACCTGGAACGCGAACCTTTTCATTCATTCGGCAATGGTAATTGCCTACGGAGAAGGAGTGAGGGCAGATATCAGCTGATGACTTGCTCAAACTGCGTTCCCATGCACATACACTGGAATTCACGCATTATAAGGCTGCCCACTAACGAGGTAGCTGGATACTCCGAATTAATAGGTCGGTTCGCATCGCTTCCTTAAAATACCAACCGGCAATTCTTATCAGTTAAACTTCTTGGAAATTGGTTACAATGCCTGCATATAGTTGAACTAGCCCAGAAGGACGGAAGGCGCCAGAGGGGGTGTCTTGTATTCTTCCTGAAGACGACATCTTGAACACTCGACCAGTTGGACTGAAGGGGTGCTCCACACCCAACAGTCAGCGATGTTTTTAAAAAAAATAGAAAATGAAGTGTTGCAAAATTGTCCATTAAGGAATTCGAGAATTGAATTGACGAGCCTACGTACATTTATATAAAGAACGGGATACAGTGTAAGTATGCTGTCGGGTATTATTCACAACCAGCACGACATTAGTCGCTGTAGGGGGTACTCGTGACCTGGGCGTTATCATACAGGACGACCTCAAAACATGAGAACAATTAACTTTAGCAAGACGAAAAAGTCTGACGCTCCTCTAGATGTTCGAAAGAGCTTTCACGTCCTGGTCCATACAGATGTTCCTTAAAGTCATGGTCACGTTCATCCGCCCGACTATTGAATATGGATCGTCAGCTTGGTTCCCATGTACGAAGGGCGAGATGGCAGATATCGAATATGTGCAACGACTGGGGTCAAGAATGTTACCTGAATTGAGGGAGCTGCCATTTCCGGAAAGCTGTAAAGCGCTGAATCTGTTTACCCTCGAATTTTGACGCTCCAGAGGCGACCACTTCATGATGTATAAAGTGATTGTTTGCGGTGACAACCCGGACCTCGCACGATATTTCCAACTAGCCGTCGATATGCCTACGTGCGGACATTGCTTCAAACTAGTAGTACAACGGACAGATGACCTCCCGCACATCTATTAACTCTCAAGGCGCGCTGTTAACGTATGGAATAATCTCTCCCCCCCCAGACATTGTTGCTACCGGCACAGTTGCCGGGCTCAAGAAAAAATGCGATGCCTTATTTTAACTGTGAGTGAGTTTGGTCTGACCTGAAATCTCCCATATGTGCGATGGCTACAACGAAGGGGTGTCCACGGATCCGTTCCCCACCCCCTATGGATGAAACATATCCAAAGCCCTTGGGTAAGTGCCTGCTCGCTGTCGCTATCAGGTTGAAGAAGCCGGTTTTGTGCGCACAAAAGAACCTCCTGCGAGCTCAGCGCCTGGCATAACTTACGGTCGCGTAACTGCATGCGCTCCGTCAACCAGCGGGATGCAGCAGTCTGCGATGTTTAAAAATATAAACTCGGGTAGGATAATTTTATGAAGGGTGCAATGCTGACATCTTGCGATTACAGTGTTGATATTAGGAACACCTTTTATGATTTTCGTGCTGCCTAAGACGTAGGAACCGTGTAGCTCCTCTTTTACTTACCCATTTATCACTACCCGGACCAAAGGGTGTGGATTAGGAACCGCAACACACTAATTTTAGTGCTATAGTTGTACGACCCCCAGCCACCTGTAAGTGTCGTCAAACTACAGTGGAACCCCCGGTTAACGAGTTTCATGCGTTCCGGTGCCAAGCTCGTCTTGCGAAACTCATCCAATAAACCTGTATCACTTCACTGATTGGTTTCAGGCGACCTGCGATCCACGCCCTCGGGGCAAAACTAAATGGCGGAACCACACACACGACATTTCAACCGTCGATTTTGATAATTTCCACCACGTGCTTTAGCAGTTTGAAGCAACGCGGCGACTCCCGCGAGATTTTAGTAAAAGTAGGCTCGCGGAGAATCTACTACATTCTCTCACAGCTACAACCCGATGTCAAGACAAAAGTCAAAAAGACTGGAGACAGGAGAGAGCGCAGGCGGCTGGCGCGACCAACACTCAACGCGCGTACATACAGTTCGCCTAGCTAAGTAGGCTCCTGACTGGGAACGCCATAAAGGCCACATTAAGGAGGAGCCATTGAGCCGCACTCTCAGCACAAAATTAGCCACTCCACACAATAAGACACACTGGGCCGACTGTAGTGTACAAGTTATCCTGTCAGTTGGCAGCCCTCCAAACCACGGCTTTTAGCGCACCGTGATAGCTCCAAGGGCATCAGATTATAGTGAGAAAGGAAATGCGCTGATGGTTGACCTCACTGATCGGTTACTGAAGGTTCAAACTCGAACAAAAGCACACAAACGTGATTTCAAGAAAAGACGTCCTTTGGGAAAATGAGTAAATTTATTCAGTAAATTTTCGACACTGATCGGACTTGAAAAAATGTGCAAAGAACAGTTAACATTTCAGAGTGCTGATACAGCTATATAGTCATCTAGTATGAGCGCTAATTGGTAGTTGCAATTTGCGTCACATCGTGGTGGACATAATTAGCAGGCGTAATGGCTAATTTGCCACTGTAGTTTGAGTAGGTCCAGAGTTAGTCCAGGTCATCCGATGTAGGCGCTAAATGCGGTTCATGTTGGTCCTCAGTTGTCGGCTGTAGTCTCTTCCACCTTTCTTTGAGGTTTTTTACACTCCAGCCAAATCGATACGCCAGTTGATGCATGAATCGTCGAAGTGCATGGCTTCGAGGAATTGTCGGGCATTTTGGAGGGGCAAACTCCGACGACGCGTGTTTTGTTCTATGCAGAGCCATGTCCTGTGTCAAGGTAATGCATAGCCACTTCGGACAAATGGTCACGTCTCTTCATTGTCAGTTGGTGCTCGTGGATGCGTGTGGAGATGCATCTTCTTGTTTGGCCACAATATACTGCGTCACAGGCTTCGCATGGGATTTTGTAGATGGCTTCTTTCTTATCGATGTAGCCAACCCTATGCTTAGGATGTACTAGCTGGGTGCGTAAAGTAGCCATGACGATGTTCGCATACGCAAGCACACACATAATGGTGGGGACAGACAACAGGAACAGCCCGGATACACAGGTACTTACATAAGGGACTGCTTCCGCCAGTTTGCTGCTGCGCATCCTTTCAGGACTGCGTGAGCGGCAACGCACACGAGCTGACAGCTGGCGTTAAGTAAGCGGAAGTCCGTCAATTGAAATACATATTCTGCCTGTGGCTCGCTCTTTAGAGCTGGAGCTTCTGCTTCACTGTATACGGAAAATTACTACCCGTTTACAGAACCCCTATTAATATAGTAAGATTAAGATAGTGGCGTTTTTGCCGTTATTTGCCCGATCACAACCTACGGGACAGAAAGCAGCCTCAGCAGTCGCAAACTTGAGGTTAGCTGTAGCTGGCTGACGTTGGTGGTGGCTAATATGCCGGCAGATTCCATTTCGGCACCTGGCCCTCTACATCTGCTTCTGGTCGCTATTACTCATTCCCACCTAATGATACGCGAATCCGAGGTTCTAACCCTAACCCAATACAGGCGTCTACGTGATGTTGACTCTTTAAAAGCAAATTATATTTGTGCTGGAGCTACCGCGCTCTATCTGGGAATATGCGGTCACTTCAGGTTGTTGCTTGTCAACCTCTCACCTCTTCTCACCGGCGCATTTTGATGCGTTTGTTTTTCGTGTACTTATCCCGCCCCCTCCCCCTTTTCCCCTCTAGGTCAACCAAAGGGTGTTGAAATTATGCATCAAAACATGAATTCAGCCATTGCTGGTTACTTCCGACGCATGCCCAAGCTGCGCCCCGAGAGCGATCTCTACATTGGCTACCTGCCGCAAGCCCACGTTCTGGAGCTAATCTGCGAAATCTGCGTCCTAGTTATGGGCATTCCTATCGGCTACTCCAGTCCCCAGACTCTGACAGACACCTCGACCCGAATCAAACACGATGCCTGCAAGGGGGACCTCACTGTCCTTCGTCCCACTCTCTTCGCGGGTGTCCCCACCGTCCTCGATCGCATCTCAAAGGCGGTGTGGGAGAAAGTGAAGGAGGGAGGACCTTTGATGGAAGCTGTAGGTGGTGGTAGTGGCATGTCATTGTTTCCTCATGCCTTTTTACGCCTCTCCCCCTTGTTTTCAACTTCCTGCTTTTTTACCTGTGCGCGTGCCTCCTAAAAGAGAATAATTATTATTTGAATAACTTGATGCTTGGCGCGCGCGCGTGATACTTAAAACGCGAAATGCAACCAATAGGAAGCAAAAATTGCCCAGCTCCGCTGCAGTTCTTGCCTCTTCAAATTGCTGCTTATTACAGTAGACGCCAAAGATCATACAAATTGGGACATATGCAAAAGTCTGACATTCGGCATTGACTCAAGTTGTGATACTGATTATCCTGTAGTCTGTTCTGAAGTCATTTCAGTCAGGAAAGGATGCGGGCTTTTTAACGAGTTTTGTTCTAACCACTAGTAAAACGCATCTTTTGTACAAACTGGCTACTTATGTAGTACGCCCTTTTATCATTGATTTTGACTGCCTTTATAAATTCAAATATATTTTGTGGAAAATATGCGCAAAAAATAATTTCTTGTATTTGGTTGATAGCAAATTATTTCTTCTTTAAATATTTTACTCAAACAAAGGGTTACTTTCGGTTTTAAAAAAGCTGCTCAATTGCCGAATAATTTTCTAAACTGCCGACTGCTGTACTCGAATTCAAGGTTTAAAATCTGCGCACTGTGTGCATCCCGTTTAAGGGAATGTATATTTTCGCCTACAGTTTGAGGAAAAAGTCACATAGTAGTCATAAAATATGGAAATAGATTTGGAATATATTTTATGCAGTATAGGCAGCGCTAATAAATTGACGGATACGATGTATGATGAATGAAGCCCCCACAATCGTAAAAAGCTCATGGTTAGCAACTTTTTTAAAGATCGAAAGCTGCCCTTTCTTTGAGTATAAAATTTAAAGGACGCGTAATTTTCTATCAAACATGTACAAGAAATAATTTTTCGTGCATGTATTCCATAAAATATATTTGAATTCATAAAGGCGGTCAAAATCAATTATTAAAAGGCATGCTACTTAAGTAGCCAGTTGTTACAATATATAGTTTTGCTGGTGGTAAAAACAAAGCTCGTTAAAAAGCCCGCATCCTATCCTTACTGACAACATGAGTCAACGCCGATTGTAAGACTTTCGCATGTGTCGAAATTCTTGCAGGATCTTTGGCGTTAACTGCACGTTTGTATGTTCTAAAAGAGTCGCGTGATAACTGCAGTGGATCAACACGGGGCCATGCCACAGTACGAGGGTGCGTTTGCTGAACAAACGCCCAAACTGGGGGAGCGGGCGTGGTGGCATGTGTTGTGATGTTCGTTAACGCCGCACCTGTTGTGCCCGATTTCACCTCCGGTTTTCTTGACTCTCTTGCCACCGGACACATGACAGTGTGGAAGAGAAAGAGCGTAGGTGTGATAGATGCAGCGCAAGTCGTCTACTATGTCACTTAAAAGTAGTTTACTAGTTTGCCTGAAACACACGCGATCGGCATAGTCGGAACTGTTGGTTCGAAGAGAGAACGATAGGCAGGAACGGTAGCGCCCCTATCCACTTTTGGGCTGGTGCACGCAATGGGTTTGGGAGAGGCTACCATGAATGACAAATAGGTGCTGCAATCGTCTTCTTCAGTCCGCGGTTGTTACTTGCGGGTGAGCATTTGTAGCAGTGCAGGCGGCAGCAGTGCATGTTTTTCAACACAAAAGCCCACGATACTACTGACGCTCTCCTTCAGGTGTAGCAGAGGAGTTGCATCACCACTTTACCGTCCTCTAACGCGTTCGAGAGCTTCCCCCATGCTTTTTTAAACGAAGAAATCTGGAAGGCTCAGTGTTTGCCAGACCGGTAGCTGTATCGTTTGGGGCTCAGCGCAGCAAGCAAAAATTTTAGCATTCTATACTACGAGACCGGTGGTGATACGGATTAAGCGGGTGGAAATTATCAGAAGACAGGAAAAATTTTTAAAAACTGTAGGGCGTATTAAAGTAAAAAAATCAGCGGAATAATTATTGGGAAGTTTGGCAGATTTGCTTGATTTGAGTTGACCTAATTGTGAAAAAAATCGAGGCGTTTGGCGGGATTTGAACCTGCGCTTCAGAGAAGGCCTTTGCCGGAGGCCGATTCTCTAGCCGCTAAGCTATAAACGCCCCGCCTCGCGCCTTGAATTTAATCACACTTGGGTCGATATTACCCGCCCAACCTTACCGCCCATATAGAATCCACCAATACGGAACAGCAAGCCGACTGCCCAAACCTCCCTGATAATTAAGTCAGCCTAGTATTCATTCTGGTGGATTCTACAGGGTGCCCCACAAAAAACCCCTAAGTTTGTGATTGTTACGGCGGCCGGACCACCCATGCCGTCACGATCGATGGCGGAGAAAACAGAACACCTGGGCCACATCCGAAGTGAAGCCGCCCCCGTTGGTTTGCACCCGCATTCATGTCGCCCACGCCATGTTCCGCTCAGTGGTGAGGAGCATCCACACAACGTGGGTGGTGGTCGCAGAGGAGAAGGTTCTAAAATGCCCACCTGCGCATACGTCGCTGTTCTGCAGTTAATGGACAGCATTTTGAGCGGTATCTGTAACTTGTTATTAGGTAACAGTTTGTTAATTACACAATAAAGTTGTTAGTTATAATTGTAATCAATAATTTTTATTTTTATAACAGTATAAACATTATCATAAATTTAGGGGTTTTTCGTGGGGCACCCTGTAGATGATTGCTTAAGAAATCCTACTTGGGCAGTCAGCTTGCTGTTCCGTATTGGCGGATTCCATATGGGCGGCAAAGTTAGGCGGGTAATATTGACCCAAGTGTTATTAAATTCATGGCGCAAGGCGGGGCGTTTGTAGCTTAGCGGTTAGAGCATTGGCCTCCGGCAAAGGCCTTCTCTGATGCGTGGGTTCAAATCCCGCCAAATGCCTCGAGTATTTTTCACAATTAGGGCCAACTCAAAGAGGAATAATTATTTAAACAGCCTTAGGTTCGAAATGCGTTATCCGACCAATAGGAAGCAACAAGTGCCCAATAGTATCCGCCAATGGGGTGCAATGGTATATTGACTCTATATATCGAATTTTAGATGGGCTTTTCCCCATTTTTTAAAACCCACAATAACTTCTAATACATTTGGACCGATATTGTACTGTGCAAGTTCGACCACCGTAATCGGTGATATCCACCATATGCCCGAGAGCAAGGGCGGTGAATAAAGTCAGGTGTAGTGAAAGTAGACGTGCCGCCATCTACCCCACTCTAAACCCTCTCCCCGCTTGAAACGGGGACAAGACAAAATCGAGCTAACCGAGCAGGAAGTGGGCGTAAGCCGGTTTCTCCAGATGCAACCAGAAACACCGCCTCAATTAGCTTAGCCTTAAGTGACAGTGGCCGTTTGCGCTGGTAGTACTGCACTACCTACCCTCATTCACCCATAGTAGGTGCCCAGAAATATTCGAGGCGCCCAAGTCTCCTATTTCTGCTACTACAACTGCTTTTTGTACTGCTGCTGGTATTTTTACTGAAGCTAATATTTCGTCAGAAATGACACACTGACTAGAGTCAGGTCTGGGGCCGTGTTCGCTTGATCTCACATAGGAGTGTGGGCAGGGATTTCTGCTGTTCCCAGTAGTGGAGTAGGTCTTTGTAGTACGATAAGCCAAACAGCAACCATTTGTCGCCAAGCAAAAACTACACTTAAACGAATAAAGCTAAGTAATAAACTAGAGCTAATGCAACGAAAAATGACCACAATGGGGGCGAACTGTGTTGCCTTTGTGGTGAGCAAACATGCTTACTGCTACTACGAGAGATAAGTATGCAGTTGTGCGAAGTAGGCGTAGTGCGCCTGAAACGAGACTGTAAACTTCCGCACCCAGCAGCCCTCATCTGCGTGTTTGCTCGTCCATCTCTACTATCTCCCTCTCACTCCATGGGCATATTTCCTTTGCTTCAGATTTTCCATTTCGCCTACTCCTACAAGTGGAGACGCCTGACTACCGGCTTCCCCAGCATTATTGTTGACTTACTGATCTTCCGCAAGGTGCGCGGTCTTATGGGCGGACGAATTCGTTACATGATCAGCGGCGGTGCTCCGCTCTCCGAGGAGTCCCAACACTTCGTAAATGTCTGCTTTGCACCCATCATGCAAGGGTTAGTTGCCACCCCCTCCCCTCTCGGATATTTGCCCTACATTTTGATTGGTTCTTTCGGCCTCATTTCGAAGTTTTTGTTTCATATTTGCTTGTCTTCTTTGCTCAGCAGCTTCCCATGCGAGTCCGCGATTATTTTATCAGTCACAGTGTAGAGTTTAGTAGCTAGGCGCTTGAAGCCGCACCTTGGAGGGTTGCCAGCTGACGGAAGAAGTCGGACCGCGCGCAGTCAGTCCGGTGTGTGTGTGTGTGTGTGTGTGTGTGTGTGTGTGTGTGTGTGTCGTAGCCCATAGTTGGATTAGGAATCCCCGCCGGAGTCCAAACTGGGTGCATTTAGAAGACGGAGAAAAGCCGCGACCTCAGCCGGCTTGAGCCAAAGGTCCTCAAGGGTGAGTTGGGTGTCTGGCCGGGAACTGCAGGCGAAGAGATGACGGCAGTCGTGCGGCGAGACGCCGCTGTCGGGTATGGATGGGTTGAGCCGGTGTTGGTACTGGCGTAGGAGCATGCAGTAGCCACTGCGTA
This sequence comes from Ligula intestinalis, assembly GCA_036362985.1. Classification (NCBI taxonomy): domain Eukaryota; kingdom Metazoa; phylum Platyhelminthes; class Cestoda; order Diphyllobothriidea; family Diphyllobothriidae; genus Ligula; species Ligula intestinalis. Next base: position 1,394,632 of record JAYGXS010000007.1, read on the forward strand.
GCTGCGCCAGAGTACAGCGAGTGACCCTCGGGAGATGTCGTTCCGAGGCCGCAATTGGAGGTGGATAGCCACCCAAAAGGACCGGAGAGCGGTAACCTCGTTTCTCCTCGACAACGACTCTCTGGTGGAGACGCTGGAAGCCTGCTTGGTGGCTGAGCTATCAACAGGTAGATCCGCGAGCGACGAGTGTGTCGGTGTGTGTCATGTTGTGTGGAGTGGCTGACTGGTAGACTGAGAATCCGGCTGCAATGGCCTTTTCTTAATGTGGCAAGGTGTTTTCGTGGCGCACAGGAGAATGGTGGCCGCGCCAGCCTCCTGCGGCCTCCCTCCATCTCCGGTCTTCTCGACGTTGTCTTGACGCCGGGTACAGGTGCGGGTGTGAAGTAGATTCTGCGAAGTCTACCTTCGCTGTAATCCAGCATGAGTCACCGCGTCTGCCTTCAGCTTACTGCAGCTCTTGGTGGACGCTGTCGACATCGAAGGTCGAGCTGTCGTTATGCTGGTTATGGGCTGTTATGCTGGTATGGTATAAGGCTACAGGCCTTAACCCCCCGGAGGACCCAATTCATGTACAGTCGTGTTAAAAATTGCAATGATATACACACAGCATGAAATATAGTCACGTGTAACATTTACCGGGTCATTTTTACAGCAAATATGTAGCGGTGTAGCACGTTGAAATTGATATCATTCAGTAAAGGTCATGGCTGACCAAAGATATTCTTGCAGTTGGTTGGTTGGTAGCCCATTGTTGGATCAAGAGCCCCCGCCGGGGTCCGCACTGCGTGCAGACGGAGGTCGATAGCCGCCCAAAAGGACCGGGGGATAGCAGTCTTGTTTTTCCTCGACAATAGCTCTCTGATAAAGACGCTTGAAGCCTGTGTTGGTGGCAGAGTCACCAACGGGTTGATCCGAGTGAGACGAGGCGATAGCTTCCTTGTGGAGAGTTCGAATAGACGGCCGAACGTTGCGGCTAGGCTCAGGAGCGTGGCAGCGATGGTGATTAGGATGGCTGGGTTGCGAACAAGTCCACCATAACTGCTGGCCTAAGAGTGTGTTGTGAGGGGCAACCGGCAGGATAGAAGCCTCTGCATGAAGCTGATCGATAGGCGACATTTTATAGCAGCCCGTGATCGTGCGGAGGGCAGCGTTCTATGCTGACTGGAGGCGGTGGAGGCTGGAAGAACTGATTGTGGGAGACCAGATTGGTGCCGCATAGGTGAGATGCGGTCTGCAGTGAGAGTCATCGGCTGTCAAGTGATCCACCAGCCGTTTGAATAAGGCAACCGTATCCAACGTGACTATTGCGCTTAATAGGGAGTTCCACGGTTGAACCACCCGATGCCTGACGGAAAATTTACGTGCACATTCACGTTTGATCATGTGCGGATGACCGCTTAGGTGAGTTATGTTTGTAAACTCAGCGAACATGCATGTCCATCGGAGGTGACACCTCATTTGTCTATAGGCTAGGGGAAACAAGACAGGCTTAGACAGCGGCCTAAGACCAGTTTCGTTGCCCGTCGTTGCACCTGCGTGATGGGCTGACTGTCCTTAATCCACGGCATTTATGGTAGCCTTTTTCTGTTCAAATGCCGTATAACAAAGGTACTGAAGATCTTCGCGAACAGTTCGGGCGGAAATACTATGAAAGCACATGTGGCCCAGTAAATTACGCTCGTCGCCCTTTGGGCGACCCTTTTATAATGTTCAGAAGGCAGTAAGTTTGAAGCTGTCCAAATACCTACATCTTTATGCGTGTCAACTTCTTCTGGTAGAGTTACATTCAGACAATACCGGTCTTTGGGGAGAAACATCTCCGTCCAGACTTTTTTTGTTTTGTTACGGCTGTGATCATACCTGATCTAGCCGGCCTCAATGATGTCACGGACGGTACCTCTCCATGCGTGACGATTGGCGGCAGCGGATCTGAAAAGCTCCACCCAGTCTCTTCTCCGGCGACGGAGACCAGAGATGGAAGGTCCGAGAACTGCTTCCATGTCTGGACGGACGTTAGGCGGGTTGCCCGTTAGCCTAGCTGCTGGCTACCTGGCGCGTCCACAGGTGGCGGATAGTGGCGCGGCCTTCAGTGAAGGTTAGCTGCGAAATAAGCAGGCTCCCGGGTCTGGCGAATAAGCAGTCGTGGACGTAGCAGCGACAGTGTTACCAGGGCGCAATTGGTTGATGTCTAGCGCACCGACTGCCTTATAAAATGCCGCAATCCCCAATGACGACACTGCGACAGGGCAAGCGTGAACCGGCCGCCACCACCACCAGCACTGCCTTGTTCTTGAGCCAAAGTGCTAGAGGAGACAACCTCAAACGAAGAATCCGAGCGGCTGTTAGGGACCCGTCTGTATTCAAAATTCCCAAGAAACCTCATGTTATGTCTACTTACTCTGCTACGTCCAACTTACAAACACAGGACTATACATTTGGATGCATTAGGTGTCAGGAGCCACTTGATAGACTGCAAGGTCAGTTTATCGAGGCTATCCAGTACTTATCTTGCGTCATCAGCAAACATGATGAAATCTTAGGGCCTGTGACTCCCATTTGGCCCTCTCTGCAGGAGGCGGTTCATCGTATTACCTACATCCAATCCGTCAAACAGCCTGACTGTCTGGCCATTATCTGGAATAGACAACTCGCGTGTGTATGTAGTTCATCTAAGTGCAACTCCCTATGCTTCTTTCTCTTTTTCCCCTCACTTTCTTCCCCCCCCCAAGCGATTTAAAAATATGAGATACATTGCCAGTAATGGAAGGGGTCCCGTGGGCCTTAAATATACCATTTATTATTATCATTATTTGTCTTCTATGGTGTCTAGTTACGGTCTGACGGAAACCTGCGCCGCCGCCTGCCTAATGGAGTCTGGCGATTTGCGAGGACACCATGTGGGCGCGCCGACGCCCAGCATACAAATCAAACTGCGCGAATGGGAGGACGGCGGCTACTCGCCCTACGACAAACCCTCACCTCGGGGTGAAATTCTCATCGCCGGCAGCCCCGTCACTCGCGGCTACTACAAGAATCCCACAGCCACCGCCGAAGCCTTCATAACCGACTCCGATGGCATTCGGTGGTTCTGCACTGGTACGTCCTAATCTCTCTCACAAACAGAGAGGGGTCTCTTTAGCTTCTTACTGCTACGTTTGTTTCTCCAGCCGTCAAGGTTGGCCATCGATTTCGATGGGATCCACCCTATCCACTAAGAGCTTTGGATGTTGACTGTGTGTATCGTAGCCCATTGTTGGGTCAGGAATCCCCGCCGGAATCAAAACTAGGAATAGTTGGGAGACGGAGAAAAACCTAGACCTCGACCGATTTGAGCCAAAGGTCCGAGGGATGTTGAGTGTAGTCAAAGTTTTTCAAATTGAGCAACTTTATTGGGAGACAGTCAGCCAGCAAAATCTGTCACAAAGCTTCTCTTTTAATGGAATCGAAGGTGCCCCGGCCTCATTTGCTTTGTCCTTTTTGTGTCTGTCAGTCAAAGCATTTTGGCTCCACGATTTGGCTTTCCACCGAATTTCGTAGGGCGATGCCGTTTGAATTCGTACTGGGATAGCGTCTGTCCCTGCACCGATGTTACACGCTTTATCGTGAAGATTGTGTGAGCACTCGCAGACCTTGATTACTCACTAATTGTCAGTTCATTTGGCACGATGAGGCTTTTCCGGGGTCAAGAATGACGTGTGCCTGTCAATCCAGTAGGAAAGCACCTCACGGACGTACTTTCAAACTAAACGCCTTCATCGTCGAATCCCGCCCGACAAGGTCCACCGTTTGCTCTACAGCGTGGTTGCGCCGGGACGCAGTAACTTACACCGGAATCGGCTTGAAATAATAGTTGTCTTGTGCAGTATCCATCACATTCTGTCTTCTCTCTCCCGCCTGTGCAAGACACGAGTCAAGAAGACCGAAGGCAGGCTGAGGGGCAGGTGGTTGGCAGAGCGTTAGTCGGCATATACACGTGCCAACTACCTTGTACTTGTAAGGACTGCGATCATGACTGATCTAGCCGGTCTCAATTATGTCCCGTACGGTGCTTCTCCACACGCGACGATCCGTGGCCGCAGACCTGGACAGTTCGACCCATTCTCTTCGCCAGCGCCGGAGACCGAATACCGAAGGTTGATCCAACGTAGGGAGATGGGTGTGAGAAGGTAAGGCGATCACGGAACCCAAAGGTTTATCGTCCGGACGTTTCGGAATCATACAAGCTACCATCCCCCGGTCCTTCTGGGTGGCTATCCGCCTCCGATTGCCGCCTCGGAACGACATCTCCCGAGGGTCACTCGCTGTACCCTGGCGCAGCTACGCAGTGGCTACTGCATGCTCCTTCGCCAGTACCAACACCGGCTCGACCCATCCGTACCCGACAGCTGTCCCGACTGCGGCGTCTCGCCGCATGACTGCCGTCATCTCTTCGCCTGCAGTTCCCGGCCAGACACCCAACTCACCCCCGAGGACCTTTGGCTCAAGCCGGCTGTGGTCGCGGCTTTTCTCCGTCTTCCAAATGCACCCAGTTTGGACTCCGGTGGGGACCTATGATCCAACAAGAGCTACCAACCGAATACCGAAGGTTCGAGAACCCCTTCCATTTCCTGACAGACTGAGTCGGGCCAAGTTTTGAGTTGACCTTCTCTTCGACGTTTCCAATTAGGCAACGGTTTCAAGTTGAGGGCAGTAGCACTGAGCTCCTGAGATTGACGACGAAGAACGTTTCTAAACCACGTCAGCCGTCTTTCCTGAATGGCCTGGGATATCCTTGTGATTTTGTCACAATGAGTGCGGTCTGTCTCATTTGATACGAAGTTGGTGTACTTCACTCGAAGGATGCTCCTCAGACAGTAGTGGTCAAAGACTTCCACTTTCTGTTAATCCTTCACGCGCATAGCCCAACATTCGTATCCGTATAGGAGAACAGACCGCACCGATTCACGGTACACGCGGATATTTTTTGAGATAGAGATATCGCGTCGGGTCCATAAGTACTTCCGAAGGCTGGAGAAAACTCGTCGTGCTGCATCAGTTCGGGAGACAATGTCATCCTTACTCTGTGCATTCGGTAGCAACCTCGCCAACCACTCCCGGTGCAGCATTTGCTAGAGTATCCCATCTCGAGTAATGGCTGCTGTGTCCCGATTTAGCCGTCGTGTTAGTTCAGCGCATATACCACGCGCACGAGTGCACTTTCAAACTGATCGTATCCATTCTCCCCTAGTTTGGTGATACCTTAAGTCGCTTGATTACCCGAGTCTACAGCGTCGGAGAACTGATGCTGCACTTTTTTAATCACTATAGTAGTCGCCGGTTATTAAGACCACCTCGGGCCCAGACCAAATTGGGCTTAATAAGCGGCTGGGCCTATTAACCGTGGGCTTAATAACCGGCGACTACTGTATTTGCTGCTCATTTCCTCTTCTGCCAGTAAGCATCCGATTCTAGGATCAGTGTGTAACTGGCCCCTCGAAGCAGTCTGCACAAAGCAGATAACTGGAGGACATTTTAATAGCGTTAAGACACCGCGACTCAATTTGGCGTTCAGCTGGTAATGGCTGGTGGGCGGTACTTGCGTCGTGGTCAACTGCCGCGTGCGATATTGGTTGTTCTCTGTTTGGGGGCACTGTGTCTGTCCTTGTTTGCATTTTGTTCTCTGACCTCCGACCGCGAGACCAGTGACGCAGTGATCGCACTGCCAACATGGGCTACAAGTTTGTTTGTTTGTGAGGTCGCGCGCCGTCACGCAAGTTGTGGTCAGTCTGCTACGTGTACGGTGCCTAATTTTTGTCACCTCAAGCCTGCCAAATGGAGCCGATATGTTCCTCTAGTCTTCAACTCTTTAGACTTACCTTTGGATTAAAAATAGAGGTCTAAAAAGTATATCCTTTGGAAAGTTTGGCGCCCGTGCGTTTTAGATTAATCATCACCCTCAGACACGAGTTAGCAAAAATTTAAGCAGCCAATCAGTATGGAGTAAAGGGTAGACGTGTTCAGATATCAATGGGTCAGATTCTAGCCACGGAGATAGTTCATATCACCACGCCATCACCGTCTCGCGGCGTGAGGATGCATGGTGTCACACTGTCTCACCGCATGGTAGGAGGTGTGAAGACGTATGATGTCACACTCTCGCCACCGCCCCGTGGCGTGGTAGGAGACTTGGGACGCATGCTGATTTTGGCATGTAGCTTTTCATTTTCGCGCCTGAAGGTTGACACGGATATGCTTACTTGAAATCCTCCAGCTTCGGCGCCTACTATAAACCACCTTGGGTCTAAATCGAAGACTACTTTTTTTAATAGTCTCTCTCTCTCTCTGTGCAATGTGTCTATGAAAGATGCTTCAAGAAATTAGCATTTAACAGTTTATTCTGTTGTGCGACCCCATTTTCGGCACGTATCACCACAGTGCGGGCCATACAGTGAGCCTCTATCTGACAACTTCCAGTGTCTTGCCAAGTATAACTGCTAAAGGAGTAGCGTTTGGAACAGTAAAAAGTCTGAAGCATATCTTCGCGTTACTTGGAATAAAATGACCATTTAAGCAGGTTATACGATTGGATATTGGCCATAGTTACATAAGAATGCATTTTAAAAAAACAGTAAATACATACACAGGACGAAGGCCGTAGTTTTCCATATCATGACATCCAGGCAACTGAACATTAGCACCCTCTAGAGGAAGAAGCAGAGTATTTGCTGCTTGATAAAGTTTTTATCCCAGTGATCTTTATTGGTGTTCCCCCATTTTTAGTACTTAACTCCTACGTCTTATAGCGTTTTCGCGTATTGGTAGAAAGGTTAGCCTTACCCCTGGCTTTTTTCACCATTTCCATCCTGTCATCAACACATCAGTCTGGTGTGTTTTTTCGATTCCGACCGTCTACCTGTCCTGAATCCATTAGCGTTCTGCCCAGTGAGGTATCCCCTTTCCTGTAGATTGATGTTACTCTAGCGTCTAACCTCATTTCCTCTTCATATTGAAGGCCTTCTTTAAATCCGTAAAATTTTCTATTATATCCGCCGTTTGCGTTCATATCGCACACCACAAGCCCTAATCTGACGATTTATAGATGCCCCCTCACTCTTTACTGCTCTCCAGTTATTTTTTCCAACTTTGCTTAAGAAATACCTGGCCATTTTAAACATATCTTTCTTCAGCTGCCGGTTTTTGTAGCTGATATTAGAATGCAGTGAAACCTTAAAATGGTCAGGTAATTTGCTGATCGCATCCTTAGTGAGGTTGTTCACCCTCTCCACTCTGAATTAATGACTGCAAAGTCTTTCCGTCATTTGTCGTGCCGTACATCGGCATATCTGTACTCCTATTCTTAGCACGCTACTTTGCGTGTGAAGAAACGGAAATTGAATAGTTGAAAGCCGACCCGTCTCCACAACCGATGTGGATATCTTGAAAACCTTTTAACTTTGAGTATTCTGTGACTTTTTCCCTTACTCTAGCCTTTGCCTTCTGTGAATTGAGCCATTTTTGCTTATTTTTTGGATAATTACCTTAAAATAAAGCATTTTTCTCTCTCTTTCATCCATGCTTGTGTCTCCTGTTTCAGGCGATATTGGCATGGTCCACCAGGATGGCAGCTTCTCCATCATCGACCGTAAGAAGGACTTGGTGAAGTTGCAGGCTGGCGAGTACGTCTCCCTGGTCAAGGTGGAATTGGCCATCTCCCAGTCCGCCTACGTGGAGAATGTCTGCGTGTACGCGGACCCCAACCAGAACTTCACAGTCTGTTTCGTCTCACCCAAGATCAGCCAGATCCGTAAGCTGGGCACCGAGTTGGGCCTGCTGGAGGATGTGAGCCGGAAGGTGCAGGAGACGTTGCCGGCGGAGCGCCTCAAGGATGAAACTGCCGTCACCATGGCGGAACATCAACAGCTCTGCAAAATAAAACAAGTTAGTTTTTTTACACGTGTGTGTGCGTGTCCTATCAATAGCTACGCTTGCGCGGTGATTTTAGTTCTAATGGCTGCATTTTGTGTGTTGGTGGTGGTCGTAATGATGTGACTGATACTGTCGCTGATGATGATAATGACGTTGATAGTGTTGGTTATGTTTGTTGGGTTGATGATGATGATGTTGCTAGCACACCATAGTACTCGACGAGCTAATTACCAGTGGTTTTTGTTTGTGCATGGTTTTCTCTCGCTCATGATCTGCGCTTTTTGATCACTGCCTTTTGAATCATCTTGATCGCCTGCTGTCTAATTGAAGTCAAGGTTTTCAACACTGTCTTCTCGCGATTTATCGGCGGCTTGTCGCTTTAGCTCCCCCGCTCTCCCGCCCCGAGTAGCCCTGTCCTCCTCGCGATCTTAACTAGCACTGAGAGACGATGACCGTGCCACAGACTTTCTCCTTTCCCGTCTCCCACTTAATCCCACTTAAGCGTATTTTCCTCGAAACTTGCCTCTTTTCTCCTCCCCTCTCTATGAACTTCTTTTTTTCTCGGACTTGTCTTTGGTCCATGTCTGACTACATTAGTAGGCGCTGAGGCTAGATATACTGCTCGTAGGCGAAGTATATGTGTGTAATAACTGACAGTGCCGCATCAGTTATTACTTATCGTAAAGATACGCACGCCAGCTTTTCGAAAGTAAGAGGCGGTTACTTCTGTCACGGGTTGCGTTGTATCCTTCTAGGCGGCGGCTCTTTGCCCCCAACGCGGACATTACTCTCCAACAAAATTTAATCTCCTGCTCACCGGAATAAATTGTTAGATTTTCTGATGTTTCGAACAGTTTGGGCGGCTGTTCTTTGTCGAAGCGAATACTGGTTTTATCGATCAGCCTGTACGTGTTGGCCTTGGGCTGATCGATTTTTCTCCGGTCGCTGTTTGACCATGTGTGTCTAGTTCGGCTTGACGTGACGGCAGGCGTTCTATTTCGTCCCCAACGTAGAGGATGCTGGTAATCCTGCTCCCTCTTTCGGTGGTCTTGTCACAGTGCCGTCTTTATCTGCAAATGCTGACTTTGGTTTGACCATGTCCTCTCCTCTACCTTCGTAATGGCGTAGGACTGTGTAAGCCGCAGGGAAGTCCAGGTGCCTGTTGACAGAGGTGGCGTCTGAGTATCATGCCACAAGCGTCAATATTTCAGCTTTTGAGGCTTCCCGGCCTCTAACGGTTGTTCCTTGAATATCGAAGCTGTGGTCAGTCTCTCCTATAAATGTTGCAAGCTGTAAGTTAGGGTCTATTCTCTGTGTTGCCGCTTTGTTTTCCTGCAGGCGAGTCTGCAATTTGCGCCCTGTTTCTCCCAACTTCCATTACTGTCAAGGAAGCTAATGGGTGAGTTACAGAACACAGTTTGGAAGTAGAAGATGCCATCGCTAGAACCAGAAGTTTATTTGCCTGACTTTTTGGGGTTCTTTGGAAACCCTTACCCGTAGTTAACCTTAGAATAAGATGATGCGTGCACAGATTAGGGTGATATATGTACCGACTACGACCCTCAGCGTAGGTTACGGGAGCTGCTAATTATAGTGCCCGTGTGGTCGCGTGGCCATTACGAACTGCAAGTACTGCGTAATGTGTGCACGTATGACCCTATTCTAAGGCTCTCTCTGATGAAGCGTTCTCCACAGAATCCGAAACGTCAGGCAAATACACTTTTTGTTCCAGGGATCACATCTACTATTGATCTCCGAGTACTGTTTTGTCTTGAAGGGCGGGTGACTTCCGGGCGACAAAACCTTGTCCGCTCACCAGTCTGAATAACTGGATGTCGAACGCGCAGGAAATCACCATATATTTGTCTGGCTTATACTGAATCGGGTAGGCTGTTTCCTGTGTGGTGATCCCGCCGTGAAGTAATCGCTAATGTTCGACCGATTGCACGCGTGAGCAAGAATGCCAAGCCCACGCGTGCAATGACATCCGCACATGCGGATTGGCGGCGACCTAATTTCACGCGTTCATTCTGTGACCACCTCCATTTTCTATAACACTTGCGACTGAATTCTGCCGTTCGGCAGTGAACGTAGAAGCCTTGTTTCAGATGAGTACTGAGTTAATGGGGTCTTTATTGAGTTGCTCATAGATGCTTCCGTGATTTTTGAGTATGTGGGAATGCTTGGCAAATGTACTTGAAGTAGTGCACCTTATGTATCCCAAGGCCAGCATTCTGTCTTACGCGACCGATGAAAATCGGGGTTTTCTGGGTGAGGAAATAGGATAGGCAGTGAGGGAAATTTGTGGAAGTGTTAAGTGTTAAAATAGTGTTGAAATAGCTTACCGCGGCCGCTATATACCCATGGATTAGAGGGCGTAAATCGAAAAAAATTAACAAAAACGCCATTTAATAAAAAATATTTGAATAAAGAGGTAGCCGTAATTGCTTATACAAGCGAACATGCGAGTCCCAGGAATTAATTGAGAAGTAGAAGATGACTCGATCGCTGGGACAATATGTTTATTCGCCTGAAGTTTCGAAATCCGTCGCGAATTCATCATCAGAGACATACTCACAGGAAAGTCGCAGAAAGAGTGTGTTTGCACAGGGTTCTGCCGTAAAATTTAAACCTACGGAAAAAGTCGATAAATGCCTTTACTTGTGCACTGATTCGTTGTGTCAGCTTTGTCCATCCGGCCTTGTGGTGTTGGCGTTAGGTGATGTCGTGGCCTGTATATTCCCCGAGCGGCGATTTGCTGTGGCTGAATTTAATCTCAACACCGAATATGGATTGGGTAAATCGTTGCACTTGTAGATGGATTGGGGACCCGCGAACCATGACTCAAGTAATTCTCAGCTCATTCAATTGTCACCTCATGCGAGAATTTCGGCCTCATCACGTTTGAATGTATGGCCGGGTCTCGTCTTATACCAACACCACAAGGCCAGATGGATATAGCTGACACAACGAATAAGCGCACGAGCAAAGTCATTTATCGATTTTTTCTGTACGTTTAAATTTTTCGGCAGGACCCTGTGCACATACATACTCTTTCTGCGACTGTCCTGTGAGTATGTCTCTGATGATGAATCCGTGACGGATTTCGAAACGTCAGGTGAATAAACATATTGTCCCAGCGATCGAGTCATCTACTTCTCAGCTAGCCGTAAGTTGGTGACAGGCCAGGAGCCAGTAGGATTAATTACTGCAATGCATGTAGTAGTTATTAAAGTATATTCCAGCGTTCCGGTGTAAGTCTGCACAGTGTCGACAATGCCGCACTGAATAAAATCACAAAATGAGTGTGGTCTACCACCATACAATTACTTCTATGACTCTCTTTCCCCAACCACAAAATCCCTATTACCACCGGTTCCGTAAAACAGAATGCTGGTCCAAGCCGCGGGTAGTGCACCACTTGGGGTTGATGTGACTGGCTGCCGAAAGCTAATAAGCTCGAAATGGCCATTCCAGTCCCCCTTGCCTTAGTTTGCAATACTATCTACCTCTGGGGTAGTCCGTCCTCCTTGTGTTATATAGTTTGCGCACTTCAGCAGTAGTGAAAGCTCTCCAGCTGAATGGCCTTTGTCTCTCTGTCGGATGTTTACACAAAACAGTGTCCGGAGATGAGGCACAGGGGAGGGGAGGGAAGAGCGATATTAACTCTGTTAACCTGCTGGTTCTGTGATGCTATCCTTTCCGTTCGTCGTCTTCGTCGGCGATCTCAAACATTGACAGGAGTTCCTTGCGCAAAACCACTAAGTCGTATTTGCAATCCTCTGCTCATTGTCCAACTCTCGACTGGAGGCCTTGTCGCCACCAGTGTAGGGCAGATAGTGTTCCCAGTCGTCTGATCGAAGGACCGCCTGGCGCGTATGCCGATGGACGGGCGCAATAACTAGTCCTTTTTCCACTTGCTTCGGCATTGCTGCCGGACAGTAATGCCACGGATCTGGCCGCTTCTACTGTCTGTCACAAATTGCAGGTTTTTCGGTGTCTTGCTACATCTTCCTCGCCCTTTCTCCTCAATACAGATTAGCGACGCTGTCTTGGTGGCCCTTCAACAGATCGGCCGCGCAAAGAAGTTGGCCACCTTCGAAATTCCCCAACGAATCTACCTAGACTCTGAACAGTGGACTCCTCAGACCGGCCTCGTCACAGAGGCCATGAAGGTCAAACGTTTCGCCGTTAAGAACGCTTTCGTCGATGAAATCAAAACCATGTACTCTACCTAGCTGTACACAGCTCGACCACGTGTCCCCTATGCACACAAACTGCTGCCCCGCTCAGGCCCCTTTTTCTATCCATTATCTCTGTCTCAAACCGGCGTTTTGTCTACCCGAAAGTCTCTCTTCACGCTAATTGTGCCCCACCCCCTCTCGCTGCCCGCACTCCCTGAGCTAGATTTTACCCAATTTTATACACCCTTGCTGCTTGATTTGCTACTCCTACTACACTGGTCCTTGTAGACCAGTATTTTAGCGTTATTGCACTCCCACGCCCCCGGTTTTTCTGTGCATGCAGCACCGTGCGTTTAGTCTAGTTTTTTTCCATCTCATCAGCCCCATCCCCCACCCCGCCTGCTCTTTTTAATGTGGCTATCTTTCGCTGTTTTGTATGCCCGTTGACGTGCATGACTGTCCGTCTGCTATTGACTGTCAATCAACATCCTATGCCTGGTGAGTCTTGCTGTTTACTCCTCCGGGCACCTACCTCTCTATTTCAATCGTCTTCGCGAGTTAGTTGGCAGGCCCTGGAACTGGTTGCGTACCGGCGCGGAAATGACTGTTTACTCGGCGTTGGTCGACTGTTTACAGTGCGCGTGGGGGGGATGGTGACTTGCTTGTTAATTAGTTTGTACTGCGGGCCGTGTGCAGTGGGTCAACACGGGAGCCAGCCAGACGGGCGGGTTTTATTCGGAGGTGCATGCCGATAACGACTGTCACCCATGGGAGGCGTGGTGGTACGCGCAGGGGCGGCTTCCGCCACCATATTCGGTCTTCTGCTTTACTCTGTCTTGGTGCCGGACATGCGTGGGTGGGGAATAGGGAGTGCAATAGATGCAACGCAAGTCTACTATCGGCGAAATTCGCCGTTCCTACACTATCCTGTTGTGGCGCATACGGTGGACGTCAACTGACGAACTGTCGTATGTCTGTGTGTTTTCAGCCGTTTATACAGTAATCGCCGGTTATTAAGCCCTCGTTTAAAAGGCCCAGCCGCGTATTCAGCCCAAGTCCGCTTGGGACAGTATTTCACATAGCAAAATCCGCCGGCTAATAAGCCCAGTCGCCGGCTTCAGAGCCCAGTTTGCCAACAGGATAGAGTGAGCTTCCTGTTCCAGTGGTTTTGTCACAGTGCCGTCTTCGTTTGCAAATGCTGACTTCGGTTCGACCGTGTCCTGTCCTCTACTTACGTAATGGCATAGGACTTTGCAGGCCACAGGGAGTTCCAGGTGCCTGTTGACAGAGTCAGCGTCTGAGTTCCATGCCACAAGCGTCAATAGTGCAACTTTTAAGGTTCCTCGGCCTACGATGGTCGTTCCTTGTTGTCATTTTCTCCTATATTTGTTTCAAGCCGTAAGTTAGGGTCTATTCTGCAGGCCGCCGCTATGTGTTCCTGTAGGCGGATCTGCAATTTGCGCCCTTTCTCTTAAACTTGCATTACTGTCAAGGAGCTCCCATTCGCTCCGTTGGACACCGTCAATCCCCCCGAGCACTGCTGATAGAAGCCAATGGGCGAGTTCCGGAAAACAGTTCGTAAGTAGAAGATGCGATCGTTGGGACAAAAAGTTTATTTGCCTGACTTTTTGTATTCGAGTGATATATGTACAGACTACGCCGTCACCGCACCCATTACGACCTTCAGCGTAGGTTACAGCAGCTGATAATCATAGTGCCCTTGTGGTCGCATGGCCACTACGAACTATGCGTACTGCGTAATCTATGCATGTATGACCCTATTCTAAGGCTCTCTATCTAATGAAGCGTTCTGCACAGAATCCGAAACGTCAGGCAGATAAACTTCTTGTTCCAGCGATCACATCTACTACTACAGTAGTCGCCGGCTACTAAGCCCACCTCGGGCCCAGACAGATTCGGGCTTAATAGGTGGTGGGCGCAATAACCGGAGAGTCCTAGTTCTTGATTAACAAACTTAAGATAGGCACTATACATTACATACGTACTGTATTATGTGTAGAGCTTGGTTACGTACAAGAAAAAAAGGCTGTTTGTCTTTATTTTACGTAATAACAAAAACAAACAAAAAATGGTTTGCGACACGTTTAAAAAAGCGGTCTAGTGTCAGTTGTTTTGGAGGAAACTTCACTCGCAAGTGCTCGTTGATGTCCTTCTCCAGGCAACAGAAATCGTCAAATTTAGTGAAATCTGATGCCTGTTGACCGCGTTGCAGAGCGTAGAGAGATGAGAATCTCAATCTGTCCTGTTGGCAAACTGGGCTTTGAAGCCGGCGACTGGGCTTATCAGCCGGCGGATTTTGCTGTGTAAAATTCCGCCCAAAGCTTATTCAGGCTTAATACGCGGCTGGGTCTATTAACCGTGGGCTTAATAACCGGCGACAACTGTATAAGCCTGATTATATGCGAGCTATGCACACATTCACGCGCACAGTGGACTAGGATTTCAAGCCAAAAGAGGGGGAGAGGGCGAATTGGTTTGGGTCTGAATAGCTCAGGGCCATATAGGCCACATTAAGAATTAGAAAGTGCAGCCCAAATCTCGGTTTTGAGAGGAGAAGGATGAAGATCGAATTATCCCGTCATTTGGTAGTAGCGCATTGCATATTCTCTGCGTTGCTAAATACGTTAGGGCATGCTATAAATCTAGCCAAAGTGGACGAGATTGCCGCACCGGGTCCTTGTTCGCGGCAGCGGTAAGAAGTTAGTTTCTTTGTAGGCAATCGTCTTCCAGGTTTGGGGTTGGACAACTTTTAGTAGTTGAGCTTTAACAAACACCTAATTCCCAAGGAAGTAGCTGAGAAGAAAACAACCCGATCGCTGGGACATTACTTAAATTTGCCTGACGTTTCGAGATCCGTCGCGAATTCATCATCAGAGACATTAGCAGATAGCGGTAGCAGGTATGGGTTGGAATGAGTCTTCGTGCTGCAGAACCTGTATTTGCTCCTTCTCCAGTTTTTTCGACCATAGGTTGTGTACCAGTATGTCGTTTTTAGACATCGTTGGATTCTGCAGTTTGCGGAATTTTTTCTCCAGTGCTGCTTCATGAATTGTTTTTCGCGAGCTCGTTCAAGCACTTTTGTGCTGTCTTCGCCGATGAACTCACAGCACTTGGTCTTCTCCTGGTCACTTATCTGTCGATATTTGCGTAGCCTCGCGTAGCAATCTTGAATGAACAAACGGGTCATTCTCTTGCTGTGTTTAAACATAGCGGGTTTCAGAAGTATATCGGGTGAGCATGCGTAGCTTTCGATTAATTCTCCTCGGGCCGTTACATTCATACAGGAAGGGGGTAAAAAGTAACATGCTGGCAATTATGTTCATCACTACAGGCAAATTAGTCATGGAGATGGGCGGGGGGCTGAGGGCTAGCGAGTTTCGCCGGGATTTGTGTCTGACACTCCTCTGCAACACGTTATTGTCAAGACACCTGTGCAGAAACTGGATCTGCGAATAAGTTGAGGTTTCATGAAGGGTAAACGTTTCCTATCGTCGGACCGATCGAAGCTCATTGCGCCCACATAAATTGCCAATACAAGCGAACACACGAGTCCCAGGAAGTAATTGAGGGGAAGACGACTCGATCGCTGGGACAATACTTTTATTCGCCTGACATTTCGACATCCGTTTCGGATACATCATCAGCAGGACATAGTCAGATAGTTTTATCAGATATTGGTCATATCTTACCCGTAAACGTGTTGTCCTCTTCAATTACGAAGAGAACCGCCAGATTGCGCTGCCAACACTCAAAGACAAGGGAGAATTTAGCGGACATTTCTAACCTGTTATCAGCCAGCCGTACGCTGGGCCACCACTCGCGCCCACGACCTCTTGATCGGAAGTCTAACCACGGAACTTGAGCCTTAATTAAAGTTTGAAGCCAAAACTCGTACCAACTTTTCTGCCTGTAACCAGACAGCGTAGCCTCAACAGACAGAACATCCGGTTCGGCAAAACCAGGATTCGCATTTGAGGTACGCCTGGCCTCGGTTTGGGCTGTGGCCGGATGTTGACGGGGGTAACTTTAAATTTTGGGCTGATGCGTCCTGTCATACTCCCGATCCATCAACATTTGCAACGAATTGCCCAATCCATATTCGGTGCTGAGAGTAAAATTGGCCAAAGCAAGTCGCCGCTCGGGGAACAGACAGGCCACCGCATCATCCTATGCCAACACCGCAGGGCCAGATGGTCATTGTTGACGCAACGAATCAGTGTGCACTCAAGACATTTATCGGTTTTTTCTGTACGTTTAAATTTTACGGCAGAACCCTGTGCACACACCAAGTGTTTCTGCTACTGGTCTGTGCGTATGTCTCTGAAGATGAATCCACGACGGATTTCAAAGCGTCAGGCGAATAAGCATATTGTCCCAGCGATCGAGTCGTCTTCTACTCCTCAATTACTTCCTGCGACTCGCATGTTCGCTTGCATTAGCAACAATTCAGCCTATTGGTATCTCGCTTCTGTGTACAGTCCCGCCGGAGCCTCTTGCACAACTCAACTACTTACATCTCGTGGCAATCTGCTTAGCAAATATATATTGAAGTCGTAAAGCAAAGGAAGACGTGGTTTCTGGAACGGCATTTTTTGTTGTTCTGAGCTTTCGGCTTCACACTACACGCCATCGTCGGAGAAAGCGAAAAAAACAGCAAGCGTTGGCTACTTGTAAATGGTGGTACGGGGTGATAACTAAACTCGCGATTAACGGAGCACAAACGGACAGTGCGGAGGGGAGGAGGGGTTGGCGACCCAATGTCCCAGATCGCGGAGAACAATAAAATTGCTGTTCCAGAGATCGTGTCTTCTTTCCAGCAAGAACCTGGGGCCCGCATATTTGCTTGTTTATACTCAAATGTGACCTGACCATCCGCTCACCCCAATCTGCGTCCCACCCCGAGTCCTTTATTCCCGCCTCTGTGGGCTTATTTAAGCCATCTTTTTGCTCGTAACATGAACAGATCGGTGATATGAACGGGGAAACAAATAATATTTGGGGACCACAAGCTCATAATCTCCCTATTTCGCCTTTTTTTCTGGGAAAGGTGAGCCCTAAACAGGAGTCTTGCCAACAAATATTTCTCGAACAAACGGTTCACGGGTAATAAGCCATGGGCGATATCTGTGGTAAATATTACGCCCATTCACCGCACTATTCATTTTATTGGTTGCAACGTTGGCCGGAGTCTAGGAATGCGAATAGAGGGTAAGATTTACAAGGCAGTACATTTCTCTCTGAACTGTCTGACGAATTTTAAGCTCTCGTGGAGCACTACAAGCAGCGGCTTGGAAGATGGCCAACTGGCGGGATAATTCGGACTTCGCGGTGTAGAGGAACTCACGGTTGGAATGGGGACGGCAGAAATAACATTTTGAGGTCAGAGCTCCACAATAACTTTTGCCTTCGTTCTGGCCAGAGAAGTCTGGTCGTGTTCCACAACCTCTGACTGTGTGTGCGTGTGTGTTGTAACGCATAGATTGATTGAATTTGGCAATAAACTTTGCAACGGAATTTCACACTACGTAAATGTTCACCTTGGGCGTCTGCAGAGGACTGAGACTAGCTCACGTCACTAGAAGTGTCCTGGAACTGGCGGGCGCGCTTGTGATATACTTAACAGGAGTCTTACCAACAAAGAGTTCTCAAAAACCTGAGTACTTGTACAGAGAAGACGACTCGCTTTGTTCGCCGTACATTTCTAGATCCGTCGCGGATTCATCATCAGAGACGTAAGCAGAGAGCAGTAGCAGATACGAATAGCGTATGCACAGGAGTTTGCACTAAACTGACCAATGTTCACAGGTACTAAGCCGAAGTGAATATTACGCCCATTCCCCGCAGCATTCAATTTACCGACTGTGACGGTGGCCGAGGTCTTGTAAAGGGATAAGAGAGTAAGATCTACAACGCTGCAGCCTGAACAATAGAATACATTTGTGAAGCTATCGCGGAGCGCTACCAGCAGTGGTTTGGAGCCTGGCCAAGTGGTGGGATAGCTCGGACCTCGCGGCCGGCCCAACGTGGGAAGTAGGCGGTAGGCTCTATCGGCTCCTGTTTATTTTGGCTGGGCCAAGTGTGTCGACGCGTTTAGAAGGGGATCCGGCCGCACCAACTTACCGCGTCCTCCAGTCTTTTCGACTTGGTCACGACGATGTGGGAGAAGCGAATCCGGTAGGTGCACCAGAAATCTGAACCCACTCACATCATACAATGGAGCAAAATGGGCGCAACGGTTCGGTAATTGTGTTTATTGTCTTCTGGGTTAAGTCTGATGGAAATCGAAGCAAAACAAGTTGTCCCGGCTAAACTGGTCTGTAAGCACAAAGTCCAGCATTGGATCCGCTAGAAAGAGCTTTGCCTTACCTCAGCTTCTTTTGATTATTGCGAAGAGATTATCGATCGGATTGAGGTTTGGACTGTTGACAATGATTCAACTGTTCCACAGGCCGCAATCTGAAGGGCTGGTTGGGGTAGAAGAATTAAATTATAGAGAGATTGCATTGTCGGCAAAGATGCGCCGGAGACTGGAATGGCCATTTCCGGCTTATTAGCCGTCATCAGCCAGTTAGACCCAACCCCAAGTGGTGCGTCACCCGAGGCTAGAGCCCGCCACCTTTTTGATTGGAAGTCTAACGCTCTTCCCATTGAGTCTCGAACGGTGCACCACTTCGGATTGGTTCTAACTGGCTAATGAGCCAGAAATGGCCATTCCTGCTTCCCTGGCCTTTGTCGATAATGTTCATCTACTGATAATGCTAGCCACTGTGCGGCTGCTAGCGGGTCTCGAGAATGAGCCTCAGAATCATGGATGTTTTAGTCAGCAAGCAGGAACATTATGGTGCCGTATAATGGTATGCATTTGTCGTCGGTAAATGCCGTTGTAGCCGGAGGCATCAGCGAACGCGTTGCTATTTGTGATCTTCAGATTGTTAGCTCTCCTACTATGTTATCCTGCGGAACTACCAGGCGTTGACAGTTCTCGAGAGTTGCTAGGGGCACGTACTGTTCTCCTGGGAAATTCTTCCCACCTGGACGCCGACTTCGGAGGCTTATCTGATAGAATATGATCTCATCAGAAACGCGTACTCGTTTCTCGAAATGACTATGATCAATATGCTCTTGAATAGATAAAAAAGCGTCCTCTAATATCCTACTTAAAAACGGCTTTGTTCTACCGCCTTGCTGATGCAGTCCGTATTCTTTTATCCTCTTAAAATTAAAAATGTTCCCTGTGAGTAGCCTTTAGGGGTATATAATGGTACTTACCCAGTGTACAATGACCAACATAGTTGTCTTGTTTGTGAATCGTCTTTATCCACATTACTGAGTGCTAGGCACTGCGACTTATTTGGCAGCCCATCGCCTGCTAAATACCCTTATGCGCCCGAGATCAAGTTTCAACAGGAAGTGCTTTGGCATCATGATCGCACGGTGTGAGACACAGAAAGGCGACAGCATACCGGCCGTGCATAGCGTATATTTGTTTACGTCTGATACTTCACCCTGCGACCAAGCAAAGTTATCTGAAACAAGTATGGTGCCACTGGTTTGCAAAACAGAATCTTTAAAGTTGATCTCTCTCTCCACCCGCTTCTGGAAAACAATGCTATTTCTTATTTGGTCTCCACCTGAATTTTTTTAAGTTCACGTATGATCCGGCTCAAACAAGGGGGCTCGATCTGCGATTTTAGATAGTTTGGGAAGTTACTTGGTTGGATATCAGGAAACGTCTGATTTTGCCGGAAACTAACCTGCTTTTTTCACTTGACAGATTTGACGTGAGCTGATTTTTTTTTCAATAAAAGGTTTTCTGTGCATCCAGGCAAAGATAACAGCGGCACATGCATGCTCTGCTACCCACCTAAATTTCGATCACGAGACTTCAGGAGTTTTTGCTTCTGTCTTTTATGATAGATCCACGACAGAATCCGAAACATCAGGCGAATAGAGTTCTTGTCTGAGCGATCGCATCTGCTTCTTCTCGGTTGGGGAAGGCTCAAGCCGCGCCAGCCACCTGCACCATTTATATCCTCCAATCTTAACTTAAAATGACACTAGGAATGGCCGTTTCTGGCGTATTAACAGTCATCAGTCTGCACGTATGTGAGCCAGACTAGTGAGTCCTGGAAGCGATTGATAGGCGCCTATCTGTCCTTCTGTGTGTTTATGATCGAAACCGGATTGGCATTTTGTGGTAACGAAGGCCCAGGCCGAAATATCACCTCGCCAATTTGTTGTAACGCAGCCCAGTCAAAAATATTCGCCGTCTAACCACGCCCCCAAAGAGAGAACTCGACAAGAAGTGTGCAGAAAGCGGAAGTCTCTTAGTATTAGAGGTACAACAAATTTAGGGAAACAAACGCGAGTAAGCAATGTCCCTTGAGCCAATCAAATTCTCTTCTGAAATAGTGGCCGGTCCCATTGGCTCTTAGCTCAGTGAGTGAGTGACTGTAGTTTGAATCCTGAATTATTGATTGATTTTCTAGCATGACGTTTTAGCTCGCGCATAGGCCGATCGATAGCCTATTGTGGACGCGGCTACTTGTTGCTTCCATGCTAGCCGTTGGGTCCCTCCTAACACATTCAGCCCATGGCGCAGTGGTTAGAGCTTTGGACTTCTAACTAGCAAGGTCTTGGGTTTGAATCTCGGAGGTCGGCAGCCCTGGGGTCACGTATGACTGTCTGCTGACGGCCAATAAGCCAGAAATGGCCATTCCGGTATCCCGTGTCTTTGTTGGCAATGCCATTTTGTCTTTTGTCATTAGACGCCGCGCGTTTGCTAGCGGAAGTCACAACGGGAAGAGTAAGTCCTGTAACCGACCGGCCAACGCCCAGGTGGGTGCAATAGGTGCAGCAAATGTCACTTTCCCTGTGCCACCATGCTGTGGAGCCCATGGTCCCGACCCCGTCGAAACCGACGATCCAACTTTCATGCCGATGAATCTGCTAGCATCAATAACCGACTGTGCGTGTGGACTCAACCCTTCAGTGCGCCTCTCACAGTTAATGGTCCGAGTAACGACTGTTTTTGGAGGGGAGGGGACGATGTACACTGTGTCGCAAAACGGATTATCTACGCAGCCCCCGTGTTGATTGACCGTATTCTCAGCTTACGATAAGAGCATTATGTGCTGGGCTGGGCACGGTTCTTCGTGTTCCCCGGCTGGTTTTAACCCAAGTGCATTTCAAGCATCAGTGCACATCTATGTTCGTGATTTATGCCGCGAAGCGCTCGCATGATATTTGTGTAGTTCAGACTAGATGGGCGGTGGTGGTTTCTTTTCGGTTGGACGAGCTTTTATTCTTCCATAGTTGGTTGGGATGAAAAAAAGCGTTTCCTATGGGTTCTCTGTGCACAATAGTTTTTTGCTATTGACAATCTGCTGTGATCGCTGGGACGCTTGACGTTTCGAAATCCGTCCTAGATCCATCACCAGAGGCAGTAGCAGAAACGAGTAATTCATGCACAGGGAACTGCAGTATTTGCATGCTATGATACTGCATACTTATGACAATAGTCGAAAATATGCGAGGCCCAGGTAATTGAATAGAAGGCAGGAAGACGCTCTCTGGGACCAGTATTTTTATTTTCTCGACGTTGCGGACTCTCACTTGAGGCCATTTTCAAGGAATTAAATCGTACAGCTCGCTGTGTGATTAAGTCAGCTCTGCGGTTGGTGACCTTGAGTTCCCATTGTTCGCTCAGCCATGAGTGACCTTGAGCCCTGATTTTCCTCGCGCAACGCGAGATAGGCATCTGGGAGATCGATATGCCTATTGATAGAGTCTGCGTGTGAGTGCCATGCCTCCTGCAAGAGGCGTAAGATTCGGTCGTCCGTCTGACCTAGTATTCGCACGCGTTCGAAATCGAAGCCGTGCCCTGGCATGGATGCGTGAGCGGCTACCAAAGAATGCTTCTCATTCCGTTTCACGGTGACTTCGTGTGGGTGCATTCTTATGACAATTGACGGCCCTCCTATCAATGATTATCATCCGCTTGTGCAGTATTAGTTGATGGCAGACGTGCAGGTCGTGGCTTGTGCTGCACTTTTAGCCTACGTGAGGATGATTGCTCGGCCATCTGGTCCCATGGCGCTGATTTTAGCCAACGCGCTGGCCTGTGTGCTCTGGCAAACTTGAACTTTAGCACCGAATACTGGTTGGGCTGGCCGTTGCACTTGTTTATAGACTGGGGCCCGTCAAACATGACTCAAGTTTCTCATACGATAGTCACCTCTCGCGAGGATTTCGGTCTCGTCAAATTTGAATGTGTGGCCGGGTCTCGTCGAGTGAGCCGCCACTTAGGAGTTGGCATCAGTCGCCAAAAATTATCCTAATTTTGCAGACGTCTGTTATTGTTCCTGATGAAGAATCCGCGAGGGACTTCGAAACGTCAGGTGATAAAAGTTCTCGTCCTAGCTATCACTTCCACTTCCCACATTTTCAACTGTATTGACAGCGTATGCTATATCTACCCTCTCCTCTGACAGCAGTATAACCTGCTTACCTGCTTTCAACTTCTCTCAGATCGCTGATACTGTGCTGAAGGACATTCAAGACGTGGGTCGGGCAAAGAAGCTGGCCACCTTTGAGATCCCCCGAAAGCTAGTGCTGGACCCAGATCCCTGGACTCCGGAATCGGGCCTAGTTACCGAGGCTATGAAGATCAAGCGTCACAACATCAAGCCCAAATTTGTCAAGGATATTGACGAAATGTACGGCATCACACAGAAGGCCTAATCGCGCGTCGCCTCCACCACCATCCGAATGACAGGCTTTGTTCCCGCCCCTTGCCCCTCTCCCCCTCTCTTGTACCGATATCGAATTCACGCCTGTCCTCCACCCCGCCATCATCCTCGGGAGAGAGAGGACCTTGATGCGGTGCACATATTCCGATATCTGCTACTGCGTCCGTCCGTTCATCGCCTTAGTTCTACCTTGTCCTCCAGCCCCCTCCCCCTCTCCCCCCACCCTCCGCCGTAGTTTTGCGTACATTGGACAGGGATGATCATGCGTTTGCTATTACTTGTCTTTGCCACCCCCTCCCTCCCCTTCAGCTCCTTCTTCCATGTCTTCTACAAAAATGTCATGCTACTTTCACAGGCTAACGCAGTCAGGTATCAGGAGCCATTACTTCCGACACCAAATCTGCTTCCGATTTTTATTCCGACCTTAATCCTTTTGTACTTGATGGTTATCATGCCAATTGCGTGGATTTATTGCTCGCTCTCTCTTTCTCTCTCCCTCCACTTTTTTCTAACTGGTGTGTCTGCATCTTCGCGGGGTAGGTGGAAACGGAATTCGCCGATCTAGTCTCATTTCAGGCTGAAGTATACGGTCAGGTCAGGTTTTGTCGAGGGAAATGTAGGTAAATACCTCTGAACTCCCTACTGGTACAGAGCAGTGATGCAATCCATTGGTTCAGCGGAGCATTTCAAAAGAGTGGTGTTGTCAGTAAATGGAACTGGGTAAAAAAGGGCTGACAGTGAAAAAAATTCATCAGGCATTGTTCGGAAATTCTTGGGGTTTGAATGTCATTTGAGAGTTTTTAAGGAGAAAAACTGTCGCCCATGGGGGTGGGGGGGGGGGAAGTATATTCAAATCGGATGGCCTGTCCTGAGAGTGTTTAAAGCATGTCAGCAGGGTCCCATCGTGGTTTTCATCATCATCCTGACGGTCGCATGAGGAGAATATTGCGAAGGACATCATTCAGTGTCGGAGATGCGCCCATCGTACATCCTTGCTGGTTACCGAGTCTGCCGACCAGGTGGCGAACCAGAGGGCACGGCCACGATCCACAGCGGTCATGAAAAGCCATTTGAAAGAACTTTACACGTGGATTCAACTCCGACGTTATCTTGCCTTAGGGGTCCATGTCTGACCGATGATAGTGTCATTAAATTCATGGGGCGAAGTGGGGCGTTTGTAGCTTAGCGGTTAGAGCGTTGGCTTCCAGTAAAGGCCTCCTCTAATCCGCGGGTTAAAATCCCGCTGAACAACTGGAGTTCTTCCACGATTGATTCAACTCAGATAGTGGGGAAGTAAAACAAGGGAAACTGGAATGGCAGTTTATGGCTAGTTAGCCGTCATCAGCCAGTTATGTCCAGGCCTAGGTGGTGCAATACCTGATGCTCGACGCCCCACGACCTGTTACCCAATCCCCGGGGTTAGGCCCGTCTGCCTT
>JAYGXS010000007.1:1430787-1469846 GCA_036362985.1 Ligula intestinalis
GCGAAACAGTTCATTATTACGTTAGCCCCGAAACGCCGCCATCGCTCTCTGCTATTCTATCTTCGCCAACTTATTAGCCGAATCCTAAGCCAGAAATTGCCATTGCGGTTTCACCTGTCTTTGCCAATTCAAGCGAGCATGCGTGTCCCAGGAAGCAATGGAGAAGAAGAAGAAGAAGACTCGATCGGTTGGACAATATGTTTATTCGCCTGACGTTTCGACATCCGTCGCGGATTCATCATCAGAGACATTAACAGTAGCAGAAGCGGGTAATGCATGCACAGAAGTTTGCAGCATTTAATTCAATGCTGAGATTCAATTTGGCCAAAGCAAGTCGTCACTTGAGGAATAGGCAGGCCACCACCTCATCTTACGACAACACCGGAGAACCAGAGGGCCGAACAATTATCACGCCCGATCCCACCCACCGTGATGAATATTCAACAAGTCAGAGCTCGTATGCCGTCCAACAAACGATCCACCGCAAGAAGGCCATTAACGTTAATTGTCGTCGTATGTTTGAAGTATTGACTGCATCCTATAAATACTGCAAAGTTCTGTGCATGTGCTACCCTATCTGCTATTGCTCTCTGACCATGTTTCTGATGACGAATCCGCGATGGATATCGAAACGTCAGGCGAATAAACATATTGTCCCATAGATTTCCTATGTCCCATATTGTCCTAGATGAAACTCCACTGCATTTGACACCTATCTTCGCACCCAGAAGAAAGCGAAACCCTTCTGGTTCAGCATTCAATGGGATGCACGCACACGCCCTTCCCTCTTACCCCAACGTGCCAATTGGCTGGCACACGTTGACAAGACAACTCCAGCACACCCTCTGGCTGGTGCCTCAAGCTGCACCTCTGCGCAGATCACAGCTTCACCGTCTTGCCTCAGTTTTATGTCACCATCGCCACGCTCTGAAACCGGCCTGTGTGCTGGATTTCTCATCGTTCACTACACTGTCACCCCCCCTGTCGGACGGGGGTGGAGTTGTAGCGCCTTTTATCTCTGGCGCCAAGTCACATGAGCTCAGTTCAGAAGAAGATGCGATCGCTAGATCGAGAAGTTTATTTGTCTGACGTTTCGCATTCTGCGTAGAACCCTTCATCAGAGATAACAACGGAATGGGGTTATAAATGTGCGGATTACGTTGTATTTATAGTCCGTAGCGGCAATGCGGCAAAATGCGTAGTCTACTTAGCAGGTTGGATCTGGGTATGACTGGCTGACGACAGCTAGTAAGTCAGAAATGACCCTTTCAGTCACCCACTTGTCTTCGCCGGGGATATTATCTGCTATTAGCTGCTACAGCTGCCGTCAGGGCCGCAACATGAGACTCAAGATAGCATGGGACAAGTAAATTCCGTTTGCGGTCGGTGGAAGTTCACCAAGGGGGTGTCAATATCCCCCGATCTAAACCGGTCAGGCGACGAGCTCGTGACTCAATGATTGAAGCGTTAGACGCTGATAAAAAAGTTGAACAGTTCGAGGCTTGGGCGAGGCACTATTTAAGTCTATGTATGACTAGCTGATGACAGCTTATAAGCCAGAATCGGCTCTTCCTGTCTCCCTTTCTTGGCCACCAATAGCATTTGACTATTCTACCAACTGCTACTGCTTTTGGGCCTTTGTCGAGGCCCAATGGATAATGGCACTTGATTGCGCTTGTTAATGCACTGCGGGCCTGAGGAACATGATTCGAGTAGCCCATGGTGGAGTGGAGGTCCGAGCATCAGGCGGAAAACGCTCCTAAACAGGACCACTGGCACTCTCACAGATAGGAATTCCAAGCTGTCCGACCCTTTTAAACTGGAATCCTGGCGTTTGTGTTGGGCGGGGCAGATGATGTATGCTACATGCATAGTCGAGCTCATTATGCGTGACGGTCACTGCACCACGCACCCCGCACCAGTCAATTGACCGACTCAGACTGTGGGTAAGGCCTGGGATCGGGAATATGGAGACAGGTTGCCTGCAAAGCCATGGGCGCTCACATTCTTCGTCTCAGGTTATCGCAGGAGGTTACGTAAGTTAAACTCTAGCAGCTGCAATCTTCAGGTTATGGTTACTTAGGAGAGAAGAAGTCGGTGAAGGCCAGAATAAAAGGAGTAGTATATTGTGTACACAGAGAAACGGGGAAAAGATGGAAGAACTCTAACTTGGGCACACATGACCAGCCAGGAGAGTTAGTCTGGTCCAAGTGCTGGTTTGACGCAGTCAGGCTAGTGGGCAGCGAGAACAATTCACGCGTGCACTGTTGCTATTCGTCGCCTGGCCACGAAGCTGTTTTGCGGCAACTGTGATTGGCTAATCCAGGCGTCGAGACTAGCGTCTGTGAGCCTTCGGGAAAGTTCACTTCGACGCGAGCTAGTCACAACAAGGGTCGCACCACGGCCGCCCGTGAGCTCGAACCAGTCATAGTTGACTATTTCCTGATTGAGAAGTCAAGATTGGCAAAAATATGTTTTCAGCAAATCATAATCAAGCCAGAACATTTGCAGGGTAATAAAGACTATACAGATGGACAGGATAGGACATGCCTTCGGTCCCTGCAAGCCGCAAACTGGCATGTAAGCAGTTCTTTTCTCCTGATCTGGCCTCCACGATTTCCTTCTGTTTACTCGCGATTACTCATCTTTGCTGACCGTATCCTCACCTGAGAGGCGCCAAAGCGCGGGTAGGTGTGCTTGCGACATTCACAATCAAGCAGTGTCAAAAATCTATTTCTAAGCTATTTGTGCTATCAGCAACAGCCACACCCAAAACCAGGCCAGCACAAAATAAAAATTGGACCCGTATTCGCGGGTCATAGGGCGTCTTGGGTCACGTGATCTGCCTTGAGAGGCACCAGTCCACCTCTTATTGACTGCTGTATGGCACATGCTAAAATATACTTCGGGTAGAGAAGAAGAAGAAGAAGAAGAAGAAGGCACTTTGATCGCCAAAATCATTATTATATTCGTCTAAGCCTTCAAACACTTACAGGAGTGTAGCGTTAGATATAGAAGCATCAATGGAAAAACCAGCAACAGGGCAGGGGCCAATCAACCACACGTGACTTCAGTTCAGAGCTGCCTGCGCAGAGAAATGTATGTCTAGGCCAGATCGATAAATCGATTGACTCAGTTCTCAGACTCCAAGCAATTCTCGGTCTGTCTTGCTGCCAGGGTGGGCGCTTATCTGCGTGACTGCGAAGATGAACTCGTGGCCCGCCTCACAGGTGTCGGCGGCCACTTGCGATAATGCGTCTCTCCATCGAACAGCCGACTTGTGTTCGCGTATGCGCGAACCGCACATGCGTCCAGTCTGTCCCGTGTAATTTTGAGGACAGTTTAGGCACGGTATGTGATATACTACACACCACTACTCACTAGGATCTGATCGGTCCTTGGTTTTGATGATTCGGCTGCACATGGTAGCCTTGGGTAGTCTGTGTGCTATTCCGACACCTAGTCGCGCAGTAATGCGCCCGGTCGCTGCCGAAACGTCCTCGCTGTATGGCACCACATGGCATAGTGCGTAGGCTGGTTCTGGTTGGGTCGTCGGAGGGAGCGAGGGGGGGGAACGAACACGTGGATATCGGCTTATGAATGCCTTTGGATAGCCGTACCAAGTAAGCTGATCACGGAGATACCAGGCCTCACGTAGTGAGTTTGAAGTCGTTCGAAGAGTGTTTCCACACAGCAGACTTTTGTGAAAAAGGAAAAATCGCATAATGTTCGGTGCGTTTCTCTAAGCTACTACACCTGGTTCGGTGTAGACTGCGCCTGAGAGGCAAAGCAAAGCAAGGCAGGGCAGATGCTTCTCCCCTTGTTTCTTTTCGTGAGGTTTTTTTCTCAGGAGTTCATGTGCACTGCGGCATGTCGTTTCTGAAAGTAACAATCTCCGACTACAGGCATTTATAAAAAGTGAGAGGCGGATGCAACCAATGTACTCGAGTCGCGTTAGAGAAATCTCACTTTCGGGTCAATCTAACGTGTTTGGGACACGACCGGCCCCGATTGGATGCTTTTTCTCGTTGCGTACTTCTCTCTTCTTGCTCAAGGTTGGGTTAGGCGACTATACAGAATAGGTCCCTAAAACTAAAAAATATCGATTGATCGGCGTTTCGCTGGCTCTATCAGTCGCAACATTGGCCTTTTTTTCAGACTGAAACTACAGGTTAATGACGTTAGCTGTAGAGTGGATTGCGTCACTCCTTTCTCTTCGTCTTCTTTACCTCACAGTACAGCATGCCTGTTAAAAGCCTGTGATTTCTCAGTCGGGCATGCATTAAATCAACGCCAGCTTGACCTGGAAATCGACCTTGAGATAGATTGATAGCGCCGGCAGCAGCCCTGGCGTAGCGGTGACCAGGCACGAGCTTGGCAAACACCTCTCACATAAAAAGGCCTGTGAAAGAGAGCACACATATTCGCTGTACTTTTATCACATTTTAGCGAAACCAGCGTGCCATTTTTTAAAATCTAGTATAGGAGTATAACATTTTGCACAGGTTTTGAAAGAGAGAAATATGAGGGTTCCAGTTAAGAAGTCGAAGATGCAAACCCTGGAACAATAAGTTTGGTTAAGTCCCTTTTTGAGGGTCTTCACCCTTGGGTTCCCTATTCATATACAACAATCGCAAACTTTAACAGTTCATATGCTAACTGTGTGATTAATATCAGTGAAAGGTGTGAGCCAGTCGCAAACTGTCACTACAAACACAATGCTCATTATATGTGCGACAATTTCATAGCAAAGGAGAATCGAGGCTGCATTTAAATTTCAACCGTTTCGGAGAAGACTGCTTCCTTGGGGTTCTGTTCCGCGCTCCAATAGCCGTCTGCGAGAAGGCGTTCCTTCAAACATCCATATGGAACGACTTCCTTTGTAGTTTAAAAGGATGACCCCGCAGATGGCCTGTCCGAGTCAATTCGAAGAAGTCATAAGATTTTAAGGCGCACTAATGGCCTATGACAATTCGGTAGGTTTATATCAGGTCGCCGCGTAGTTGCCCATAATTAAAAGAAACACATCTAATTTAGCCAGTCTGTCTTCGCAAGACAGATGACCAAGATGTCTGACCATCCTCTTAGCCCTCGCTTGCACTCATTCCAGCTGCAGATAATACTTCTTAAACCGCAAACGCCAAGCCTGGCCGGCATACTCCAAGTGCCACCGAAAAAATGTTTCGTAAGTTTTTCTGAAGGGTTCCTTCGCGATGTGAACGATGTGCAAGTTGCACCTGTGTCGCAAGTTTAGTTGCCTTCAGGCACTGTGAAGATGGTTTAAGCGACTAGTTTATTACAAAACCAGGATCCTTCTGTTCGTTAGCATTTGGAAGGGGCTGTCCGTTGAGAAGCAATTGAAAGCAATCATCTTCCACGCTGATCCTTCTAGTGTGTGTTAGTTCGACCATCACAAGCGAAGATGTCCACCATTTGCCCAAGAGCAGGGACGGCGACAGTGGTCAGATATAGTGATAGTAGACGCGCCGCTACCTACCCCACTCTAAGCCCTCTCAACTGCATTCAAACAGAGACAAGACAAGCCGAGATGACCGCACAGAGAAAGGGCGTAGGCCGCAGCCGTAAATACCGCCTAAATTTAGTATTAAGTGACAGAAGACTTTGCGCCAGTACTAATGCACTGTCTACTCTCACTCTAATATAGGTAATTTGTTAGTAAACTGACCTAAGAGCCCATAAATAGCCCAAAATAGCATTAATGGGATGTAGTGGTTTGCTAAGAGTTTGAATACGATCCTACATATTGCAAAACGCGTTAAATGTGATGCGTTATTAATGGACACTGTATTGCCATATATAATCTCGAAACTGGGAACATTAAATATATATCTTCGCTATAAGTGCACATTTTGAGCAAAAATGCAATTCGCTACAACATGACTGGCTGAAAAAATAATTGATATGCATGATTTTGCATAAAATGTATTTTAATTATTAAGGGCATTAGGAATAAATAAAAAACGACTCCATTTTATCTATAATAATATTTTAAAGTGTCTTTCTTGCAGGGGCCGCAGAAAAATTGTTCGAAAACCAGTATCCTAACGCCACCGCAATACTTGAGGCCCATACTCAATAGTGCCGCCATTCCTTAATAATATAATTGAATCTAAAACACCACCTTATAAAATGTCAAGCGACATTCTAAAACGCATTTTCGATCAAGTATGGTTTAAATATTTACAAACACGTACCTAATCTTAGTAGATTTCAGGAAATGCCAGATGCAGGCTTTAAAACGAGTCTTTTTTGATCACCGGCAAAAGATATGTTCTTTTTAAAGCGGCTACTTAGGAAGTATGCCTTTTCTGATTTGTTTATTTGACTTTACGAATTAACTATAAGTGATAGAAAAAAATCAACACAGACATATCCATTCATGTACTCATTTGTTAGCAAACAAAGCCTTCTTCAAAAAAGTTTCGAATTAAGAGTTCATTACCACCATGAAATGTGCATTAAAAAAGCTACGGATTTTTCCAGTTGTCAATTATATAACCTGGTTTACCCTCATAGAAAATGTTTCTGAGACTTATAGGTCCTTGTCCAAACACCCAAGGGAAGTATTTACATATATTAATTTAAAAGGTTTACAGTATGCAGTCTGTAGACGTTGACTTCAGTTTTGCGTTTCAAAGTTATTCGGAAATTAATAAAAAATTATTTCAAACTAAAAAATACAATTTTTTAAATTAAAGGTCTAATGATAGCGTAATGTACTATTGGATGAGAACAAGAAAACCAACGTTCGTTTGCTTTTTTTATCCACCCAATATATTTGAGTCTAGAACGGTAGCGGATTGAATGAAAAGTTGCATGTCACTTAAGAAATCCTTTTAGCAGAGTATAATTTTCGAAGGTGGTCGGAACTGTTCTCCTTCAAAAGAGTAGGCTGCAAACTTACCAAAGTAATTTAATCGAACAGAAAAGGCATTTCAGACGTTTGTTTGATGCTTCAAGAGATCGAAAACCCATTGCAAAATTATATTGGAAAAAGTATTGGGAGATCTATTCGGGGCTGTGGCAGAGGATAAGTCTATATTGGAGTTTTGCATTCTTATTGACGACTATATGCTCTTACAAAAATTCCCTAACTCGCCAAAATCCCAACTGTAGTTCTAAAATGTGTTTACTATTCGAACATATTAATTATCTTTGCAATAGTACTTACAGCGTAATCTCAATATATTTCAATCTCTTCAAAATGCCCGCTTTTGACCAGTATCCCTCTGTCCACTATCACAAAAGTGTGAAGAGTAACTACTTAAAGAGTGTACATTCAACTTATCGATCTTCACTGCTCTAAGAAATTCAGATATGTAAGTCAAAGAAACTATTTACATAAATATTCCTTCTTGTACTCGTTTGGTAGCTAATTACGCCCCTTCGAATTCTCTACTTGAAGAACTGGTACTTTTCCGTTTTAAAAAATTATAATTATGTGGTTTTTTCTGACCATGTAATATGCATTCATAAAGCACCACAACCGTCTTTTTATTAGTGCCGCTCGTGAAATATACAGCTTGATCATCATTTATTGTAACATTTTATGAGAAAAATGTGACTCTGTCCTTACACCACAGAGTTATAGTTAATATTTTGAAAGTGAGTATATGCAGCATGTAGTTTGAAGACATTATATTAAAATCTAGCGACTGGTAGGGCAATTAAGAGACCTTTTAAAAACGGAAGGATGGGCCTACGATAAGCCCGCGCAGGGAGATGGCATAGGCCGCAACCGTTAACACCACCTAAACTTAGTATATAGTGACAGTAGACTTTGCGCGGGTACTACTGCACTGTCTACCCTCACTCCCCTATAGAAGGTGTCTAGCCAGACTGAATTCAGCCAGGACTGGTAATGCTAATAACATTTCTGCTATTTATAATGCTACTATCTAGGGTGTAGGTGGGTGAAAGTATTTGTTGGTACATTTACTGACTGCTTAATGAGTCAGAAGTGACGCTAATTAAAGTCAGCACTTGACTCCTATCCCTAAAATCCCTACAATAAATGTAGAAGTACTCGTGCTAGGACTGACTAAACCAACGCTACGGCTCATATCCCCTTGGTTTCAACAAGGAATGTGAATCTGGGTTTAAATTTTTTGGTTGAGTACAGTAGTCGCCACAGACCATGTAATTTTGATAACTTTGTATAAGTTTGATCATTACTCGAATACCAGTCGTATGTGAATGCATTTAGGAAGATTGAGAACTAATAATGAATTGCATCAGGCATAGACGGTACTTAAAATAACTTTAGAAATTACTTAGTGTTCGTAAAGAAAAATAATTTTCTTCCATAATCCCGTGATTTTGGAGACGTAAAAAAGAGCTATAAATTAGAATAATAAATTTAGATATTGTGTTAAATTTAAAACTTGAAGCAACCACTTTCTATGCATGGAAAGAACTTTTTTAAGTCAAGACATTCTGTTAATTTTAGTCTTACTGGATTAGTATTTATTGAATGTCATGAACAAAAGTGTGTCATAATTTTCCTTGTTTTTACTGTCTTCTTTGATAAATTTATAAATTCTGCATTTGTTCGACGTTTACACCAAAATATTTTCAAAAAATAGATATAAACAGAATTTACCGAACTGAAGTGCTTTCTGATATTAGTTTTAACGTTTTTGATATACAGAAATGCCTCAAAACAGCAAAACACATTGTCGAGTGTAAATCTTGTCCGCACTGGAGTGGTGAAACTACTACTCCTAAGATAAATAAAAAAAATTCCAGAAAAGTGTACCTCTTAGAAATTGCTTTGATTAGATATTCGGCTGACGAACTTCTGCGTATATTAACTTTTTACAACGTAATGGTACAATGAAATTTGATACTTTTGAGAATTTCTTTCAGTTTCCTGAAGATAAAGATTCAATTTGACTGGAGAGGAAAGAAATTTATTTTATATTTATAATTGCTTACCTTCCGCATGAGTAGATTAATTCCACATTCAGTTATAAACTGGCAAATTCAAAAAACTGGTCATATACATTGCCATTTTTTGAGCTAGCTATTATTCTTTCGTCGCTTCCGTTTCTAAATAAAGCAAAAGGGGAACGTAAAGTATACAAAAAACTATTTTTGTGCACGAATTACATCCAATAAGGGCTTCATTGTCTTAAATTAGCGAGAACATGTTGGACATTTGGTTTTTATTGAAGGACAGTTGAGGTTCAGTGGTGCATTCAAACAAATACTCTTCTGTTATTGCATTTTTTGCAAAAAAACTTTACAGAATAGCTAAACATAATTTTTAAAATACAAACCCTCAATGTTACTGCAAGCAAACTCGGTCCTTTTAACTTGGCTTCACTTCAATCTGAACAATTTTGGATAACCTTTTCCAGTTCTGGAAGGAATATTTTCTATACCTATTTTACTCATTTTGCAGTTCCTTCCTAGTATTATCAACATTACAGTGTAGTTTGGTTCTCTCTTTCGTAATAGCGTAGGAAATTCCTTCCATATGAGACTACTCCCAATTTCCCCAAAACTAATGGCCATTTCTCTTAATAAACCTAACTAACATGACGGTCTAACTAAGTAAAAGGCGTAAAGCTTCTTTTCCCTGGTGAAAATTTGAAGACTGTATAAACAGCTTTATCGAATGCCTCTTGGCCACGATCAGTGACCTTGCCGGTTTTTATCGATTTTTTCTGTATGAATTCAGTTGTGTATTTTCTCTAACGTTCATTCCCGTTATGCAATGAGGGGTGGCAACTGAAGAGCCCTCTCGAAATTTATGGATCCATTAAATTTTGCTGTTTAAGTAAAAGGCTTTTGCTGCATTCAATAAACTGAATGAATCAAAATAGTGTTACTACATATACGCTAAAGTACTAGGTGTAATTTCATTATGAACGTTGCATGGTCATTGGCGACTACTGTACATGCTTAAGGTCCTGAACAAAGCTGCGTTTGTCTTGGCTTCCGCACTCTCAACTCGATCCTTACGCACTAAGATTAGACTGGTATAGCTACATGCCTATGCTAGATGTGTTTATTCTAGTAATCGTGCTTACTAAGGCCAGTACTTAGTATACTATAAGTACTGCCTGTGTGGGCTTTTCAAGGAGTCGCATCCAGTATATACTCCCAATCTGTGTGATGTAATAGTGATTAGCATTTGTATAATAATAGAGAGTTTGTAGAGTAGTGCACAAGTCCTACCATGCCCTTATGTCGAGCATTTTGTCGTCTTTAGACTACATGTAGGCCTGATACAGTGCATATCTGTAGTAGTAGTAGTAGTAGTAGAGTAGTAGTAGTAGTGGTAGTAGTAGTAGTAGTAGTAGTAGTAGTAGTAGTAGGACAATATAGGAATAGGGAAATTAGTAATAATGGTGATGTTAGAGCATCAGGTAAGGTTTTTAACTAGCTTAAAATTGTTACTGCTTCGACTCGTGCTTCTACTGCTAGGTCTTTATACTGATAGTACTGGTAGCGGCAGTGTTTTTTTTACTTAACTGGCAGTGGGAGGGTGCAGCTACCATTAAAAGTAGAAATCATTAATGGAGTTAGGTTAAAGCACACTACAAGTACTACCCTAAACAACAGTAGTACGACAATACAGTATCAAGTAGGTACAGTAGGCCAGTCTAAGTCGTTGCAACAGGAATAGTGCAATTTCAGTGATGATGGTAATATTAGTAATAATGGTGATACTAGCACATCAGGGCTCTCCTTGCTTTCAACCCACTCAACTCTAGACACCAGGCTGTGTCATCTTATTGGTTGACTAAAAGTTATTAAGAAATAGCTGAAGTATTATCATGTCTTTATGTCGCATGAGGTGTCAGGAGAGCAACCTGCTCAATAATCAACTAATATTGTTATATGCTATAACTGTGTCAGTAGATGAGCACTAAGAAATAAACATAGCATGGTAAAATGAGCTTGCCAGATTTCTCATCTCCACGTGGTGATTCTGTAGGACGCTTGGGATTTCCTGCGAGCATGCGGTCTCTTTGTAAAGGTTTGGAGATCAGCAGGTAGAGGCAGATTGCGCCGGACTACACGACAGGTTCGGGGTTCTCACGAGCGAGCCAAACCACATACATCTACCGTTGAAATGTAAGAACGGACAAGCACACCAACTGTTAAGTCGGTTGAGACACTCCTGCAGTGTTTGCATATCGGCGTCAGAATTTATTACCCT
Source organism: Ligula intestinalis (assembly GCA_036362985.1). NCBI lineage: Eukaryota > Metazoa > Platyhelminthes > Cestoda > Diphyllobothriidea > Diphyllobothriidae > Ligula > Ligula intestinalis. The sequence goes on from JAYGXS010000007.1 coordinate 1,441,982, forward strand.
CCAGAGTTTGACATCGTCAGCGAATGTGATGGCGCTGCAACTCAGGTCGTTGACACAGTTGTTAATATGGACTAGGATTTCTGACATTTCGGATTCTCACTTGAAATCATCATCGGAGATAGTTGCAGAAGCAAAAGGAGCACAGCGACTACCTGACAACCACATGCTTACACTAGCCGAAGGCAAACACAGGGAACACTGGAATGGCCATTTCTGGCTAATAGGCCATCGTCAGCCAGTCACACCCCAACTCCAAGTGGTGTCCCAACAGAGGCTCAAACTCACGACCTTTTCGACCAGAGTCTACCACCCTAACCATTGCACCATGACTACTAGCCGCTGTGCGGCTGCTGTCAGGGCCCGAGAAATGAGACCCAAGGCAGAGCTGGACATGTGAGTTTCGTTAGCGGTCAGTGAACGTTCATCAACGAACGTCAGGACCCACTGAAATTATCAGAAAAAACTGAATGTCCATTTCTTGTTTATTTGTTGTCCTCAGTCTCAACCGTAGGTCTCGAATCCGAGCCCCGCTGTCCTATGTACTGCATCCGCAAGTGCATGTGAATTCTTTCAATGTCGAACTTACCCTTTCATAAAATATCGCATTAAAAGACAGTTTCCAGTTTATTGATGAGATCAGGCAGCTTAATATGCATGAAAAATATATGATATCCCTGGACGTTGAGTCCTTGTTTACCAACGTGCCGTTGGATAAAACCATAGACATTATTTCTGCTTATTCATCGGACACACCTGTCCCCGCAATTAATATGGAACTTACTGCAACTGTGAACCAAGAATGTCCAATTTCTGTTTGATGGCCCATTCTTTCGACAAATTGACGGAGTCGCAATGGGTAGTCCACTCGGACCAACCCTTGCAGACATATTTTTGGGTCATCTGGAAGGGAAAGTACTCGCAGAATTGAACCACACAACAATCTACAGACGATATGTAGACGATGTTTTCACGATTGTGGAGAATCTGAAAGAAGCTGAGGAATTATTGTCCACAATGAACAAGCTGCATCCAAAGATTAAATTTACTATAGAACCAGAACGAGCTAACCAACTGTTTTTCCTCGATGTCCACCTGTCCAGACTGACAGATGGCTCCATTTCACGGAGGGTCTACCACAAGAATACTTGGAAAGTTCAGTATTTACATTACCTTAGTTTTGTTCCCATTCCATGGAAACGTAAATTGGTATGTGACCTTTTCCAGAGGACTAGAAAAATCTGTTCCGAGGATATTTTGGACGCAGAATTAGACTGACTCAAAGATACTTTACTGAAGCGTGGATATCCACCTCAGTTTATTGACAAGAATAGTAAACTTCTACGACCGAAAATGAGTGAAACAATTAGCCCCGAAGAAGCCAGTATTTATATCCTTGCCCTTCAAGGGGGATAACGTCCTAAACACTATCAAGGGGCGCTTGCTCAAGACCATAGAAAGAACCTATTACGCCGCAGAACTCATATCTTGCTCTCCAACAAAGCATTTGCCAATTCCTTGGGTTTAGGATGCCTTACCTCTGCAAGCCACCTCCAACTGCGTTTATGAATTCACATGCACTTGCGGATGCAAGTACATAGGGCGAACGCAAAGGCACTTGGCAGCCAGAGCCAAGGAGCACCTTCCTAGTTGGTTATTCAAACAATAAAACCGATCCCCTCGTTTCTCTATTACAGAACACTTGCTGGACACGGGTCATTCTGTAGACCCTATAACTTCATTGCGAGTTCTTTTTCGAGCACGAACATCTCCAATCTTGCGCTACCTGGAGGCAGCCTGTATAAGACGCTTTAAACCGGACCTATGCAAACAGTTGGAGCATGTGGCTAACCTGGCCTTGCCTTGGTAACTACAGGCCCCCAGATTTGCGCATTCCCCTGCCCCCCCTTTATTGCCGCAACCCAATTTCCCTGCCCCCCCCCCACCTCGTTTAACCTTCCTTCTTTACTAATTAGCCTTAATTAGCCTTAGTGTTTATGACCTATGAGATTTCTGTACAAACTCAATTTCGTAATTGTCTCGTTCATGAACCTTTAACGCACTGAGTGGATGCAGCTGACGAGCACTCATGAAATTTTATGGATCCATGAAAAGGGACTTGTTCGAGTGGTGCTTGGGCGGCCGCAAGAACCTAGACGCACGTGTGTGTGTCCGAGTGGACGTAGGTCAAGTCTCTGCAGGGCAGCGTGACTGTAAGCGTTGACTGAAGTATTGGATGACCTTGAGGCAACTGGCCTTGGCGCCGGACAAAGCAATGGAGGGCATCGGCCGGCAGCGACCACTACAACCTCACCAAACAAGAATATGCAGCCGGTCAGAGAGCTAGTGTTCATCCTCCACAGCAGCATTTTCGACCATTCGCATGTTCAACATGCTCTCAGTTCCTAGTTTACTGAGTCCGAAAACGCATCAGATGCGCTAAACGACTGGGATACTATATACGGTAACTGAAACCCCACCTCCAATTCTGCGGCATTTTCAGGGGTCCCTCAGAATGCGGAGGTGGAGAGCCTTCGCACCTTCGTGGAAAATCGCGCACCGCTTCTGGTGACAATAGTCACACGGGTTATTCTATATAAGGCTTCAAATAGGAATTTCAGAGTTATAATTCACAGCTCTGCATCCAAAATAGAGCATGTTATGAATAACGATCAGGTGAATAGGGTAAACCAGCGTAAAATGTCAAAATTTCCGGGTAGTCATTCCGCGCTAGTCCCACATTCCGTACACTTTCACGGTGACCAAAAACACACTGTGGAACTTGCCGCCCGATACCAGGATAAATGTCATCATTTGGGAGCTGATCTGGATTAAGACAACTAGCGTGTCTGGACAGTACAGGTGAACGTATGTAGGAAAATCAGTTGCATTTCGGAATGAACAAATATGCTAGTGGATCCATTATTGCAATCACTGTGGTCTAATTAATTATTAAACACCAATGGACATTCTTACGATCCGTTAACGATAGCAATGTCAGGATACAGCGAGACCACATACATTTTCTTTCTTGTAATGCAGTCCACAGTGAAGCCATATTTTGTCTCCTCGATTTGTAGCGATTGTAAACCTGCTCAAAGTACCGAATATTATCGCTCGCACCCTAAGTTGGCTCCATTTCGAATCACTTGCGAAATCTCTATGTAAGCGTTCGTGGTTTTAGGCGCATCTTAAGCCTTTGTCTGCTCATGACCATCAAGGAAGAAATCATTTATCACGATCCCGCTGTTTTATTAATCCTTTAGCATATATGGTGTGGTTTGGTTAGCGGGGCAGAACTACCCTGTCAACAGACAAATTATGAATAATAGGAGACTCCATCGAGGACTTTCAAGGCTAAGAAGGTTAACCCTAGTGGCCACGATCTTCCACGCCCGGTTCCTTTGGAGAAGAGAGAAATCTTGGGAAGGCCAGATTAGTAGGAAGAGTGTATTTTATTACAGACGAAAAGGAGAATACTAAGGATGAAGTGTTGACTATTGGACCACATGTCCAGTCACGAGGCGGCTTGAGTCAGGACTGATGTCTAGCGGTAGCCACGGCCTTGAGGTCTGTCCAGACGGATTAAGGTCGCGCAACTGTTGGTCGTGGCCAGAACGGAGAGACACGGTACATGCGTTCGCTAGATGTGAAGGTCGCGTGCCTAATTGCGCATAGGCCCGAGGCACGCGGGCAAGCTGCATTAGCGCGAGGTCCTATGCTCTGAGTGACCTCGTCAGTGGCGTCAATAGTTATGATAGCGTCGGGCAGCAGCTTCACCAACAGCCGCACAGTGGCCAGTATTTTACCCAGAAGAGCATTACCATCAAAGAAAATGGAGACTGCGATGGATATTTCTGGCTTATTAGGCCTCATCAGTCAGCCATACTCAACCCCAGCTGGCGCACCTCCCGAGGTTCGAACCCATGACCTCCAAAAGCTCAACGCACTAAGCCACCGCGCAGCGGGATCGCTGCATCACCGGTTTTATATTGGAGATACTAAAGTTTGATGATGCACGCCCACTGATCTGTTACGGGACTCAAACCTACCTTGAGGCTTACTCTCGAGCCACCTCAGGAGTTGCACGGTGGCTAGTATGTCTGCTTACGACGATCGGTTTTCCTGCTTGAATAACCAACTATGTAGGTGTTCCTTGGATCTGGCTGCCAATTGCTTTTGCGTTAGGCCTGTGTATTTGCATCCGCAAGTGCACGTGAATTGATAAACGCAGTTGGAGGTGGCGTGCAACGGTTAGGCATCCATAACACAAGGACATGACAGGGGCTTTGTTGGAGAGCAGAATATGAGTTCAGCGGCGTAAAAGGTTCCTTCTATGGCCTTGAGCAGGCACCTCTTGATAGTGTTTAAGATGTCATCTTCCTTTCAGGGCAAGGATACAAATACTGGCTTTTAGGAGCTAAATGTTTGTACATTTTCGGTCGCAAGTGTTTGCTATATTTGTCTTAAAACTGAGATGGATATCCACGCCTCAGTAAAGTATCTGTGAGACAGCCTTACTCTGCATACAAATTATCCTCAGAACATATTTTTTAGTCCTCTGGAAAAGATTAAATAGCCAGTTACGTTTCCATTGAATGGAAACAAAACTTAGAGAATGTAAGTACTGACCTTTCTAGGAATTCTTGTGGAAGATCCTCCATGAAATGGAGTCTGAATAAGTGGACGCTGAGGAAAGATAGTTGGGTTACCTCGTTCTGGTTCCATAGTAATCTCAAATTTTGCGCTATCTGGAGGCAGCTTATATAAGACGCTCTAAACCGGACTTATGCAAACAGTTGGAGCATGTGGTTAACCTAACTTTGCCTTGGTAACAACAGGCCGCTAGATTTGCACATTCCCCTACCCCCTTTTTTCCCGCAACCCATTTTCTTAACTTCCCTTTCCACCTTGTTTTAACTTTCCTTCTTTACTAATTAGCCTTAGTGACTATGACCTATGACCTTTCTGTAAAAAGTCAATTTCGTATTTTTCTCATACATCAACAGTAAGCGCACTAAGTGGATGCAAATGATGAGCACTCAGGATATTTTATGTATCTATTTAATTTTGCATTTAATTATTTTCAAGTTCTCACCACGAAAATAAGGCTGCAAACCTCAAACGCCTGCGTACATGTTTAGAATATGTCAAGAGATAATGTTCTCGTATTCATCAACCTAAAACATACGTGACAAAGAAACATCACAAGTTAACCAACAGTAGGGTAAGCCAATAAAGCCACCTAAGGCGGGCTGTATCACGCAATAACACGACGCAGGAGGAGGTAAAAATAATCATCAAAAAACTTTGATGAGGCATGTTTATTCCACTCTCGTCCTCGGTCGATGCATGCCAATGTTTTTTTTCATCCAGTTCTGCGAGTCCTATAAACAAGGTTGAGAACGTAATTTAACTCGGTAGTTTAGCGTTTATCTGGACAGGTTATATTGATCAACTGAGTTGGTTTAATAATGAGAAGGGCTTTGGTTTAGAAAACTGCCCTCATTCTTAAAGTTATTGGGGAAAAAAGGCTCTCATTTTGGCTAAATCATGAGTATGTTTATATTAAAGAAATTGCCTATGCTATAAGAAAAGACAAGGCGAAAATTTCTTCTACTATACATTGTTCTGTGGAAGGATTCCATAATTAGAAAATAGGTGAAATAATAATCTTTTCTAGTACTGGAAAATTTTGATCAAATGAAATTGAAGAGAAGTTTAAGGAATCACATGTATTTTCAGAAACAAGCAGCGATGGAAGTTTTAAAAATTATTTTCAGCTATTCTGAGAAGTATTCTTTGCAAAAAATGCAGCAACAAAAAAGTTCTTGATCGAACATTTTCTGTTACTGTACAGCTGACCGTGCTCATAAAATACGTTTTTATGTGTTATCGCGTCGACAAGCTGTAGCCTTATTGAATTTGAGTCATGGAGAAAAGTATACTCTTTTGTAAGCAATTCACAAGCACTTGCGGATGCAAGTACATAGGGCGAACGCAAAGGCACTTGGCAGCCAGAGCCAAGGAGCACCTGCCTAGTTGGTTATTCAAACAAGAAAACCTATCCCCTCGTTCCTCTATTACAGAACACTTGCTGGACACGGGTCATTCTGTAGACCCTATAACTCCATTCCGAGTTCTTGTTCGAGCACGAACATCTCCAATCTTGCGCTACCCGGAGGCAGCCTGGATAAGACGCTTTAAACCGGACCTATGCAAACAGTTGGAGCATGTGGCTAACCTCGCCTTGCCTTGGTAACTACAGGCCCTCAGATTTGCGCATTCCCCTGCCCCCCTTTATTCCCGCAACCCAATTTCCCTGTTCCCCCCCACCTCGTTTAACCTTCCTTCTTTACTAATTAGCCTTAATTAGCCTTAGTGATTATGACCTATGACATTTCTGTACAAACTCAATTTCGTAATTGTCTCGTTCATGAACCTTCAACGCACTGAGTGGATGCAGCTGACGCGCATTCATGAAATTTTATGGATCCATGATAGCGTCGGGCAGCAGCGAACACTTCAAATCCTTCACTTGTAGTTTTCTCGAGCTCCACCAACAGCCGCACAGTGGCCAGTATTTTACCCAGAAAAGCATTACCATCAAAGAAAATGGAGACTGCGATGGATGTTTCTGGCTTATTAGGCCTCATCAGTCAGCCATACTCAACCCCAGCTGGCGCACCTCCCGAGGTTCGAACCCATGACCTCCAAAAGCTCAACGCACTAAGCCACCGCGCAACGGGATCGCTGCATTACCGGTTTTATATTGGAGATACTAAAGTTCGATGATGCACGCCCACCGATCTGTTACGGGACTTAAACCTACCTTGAGGCTTACTCTCGAGCCACCTCAGGAGTTGCACGGTGGCTAGTATGTCTGCTTACGACCATCAAGGGAAGATTTGGTTTATCGAGTTCCCACTTTTTCTACTAATCCGTTCACAGACATGATGTGGTCCGCTTAGCGGTGTACAGGTACCCTGTCAACAGCTATAACATTTCTTTGATGAATGATCGCTGATTTGATATGGGACCCCATCGCCCTGTTCTGCTGGAAATTCTCTATTTCGAGTGCCACCAGCAGCCTCACGGCAGCTAGTAATGTTAGCAGAAGAGCATTCACATCAAAGCAACGGGGGACTGCAATGATTATTTCTGGCTTATTAGGCCTCATCAGTCAGCCATCCTCAAGCCCAGCTGGCGCACCTCCCGAGGCTCAGACGCAGAGCATTTAAAAGCTCAAAGTTCTAAACTAGCGCCCAATGAGATCGCTGTATCGCTGGTTTTAGATCGGGGACTGGTCAACAATTACACAATGAACAGGGCAGGTGAACAAGTCGAAAGGGAGTGCGATAACCATTTCTGTGTCATTAGTCGTCATCAGCCAGCCAAACCCAACTCCAGATGGTGCACCAACTAATGCTTGAATGAGCCAGATGTGAGCATTGCAACCCCCATGTCTTTCTCGGCAGCGTTGATCTGCATATATAAAAGTATCCTGGTTGGAGTAGTCTTGCCTTCACCTACTGGCTGACCACGAATAACGAGTAGCACCTGTTTGTCTTGCATTATAAGCTGTGATGAAAACAGCCGCGAAAACACAAATGGAGCTAGAAAACCCATTATTCATGACGTTCGCCGAGAAGAAGAAGTTTTTTGTGACAGTCAAGTTTTATTTCTAAAGAGCAGCGTAAGTCATTAATCTTCAACCTCGACCAAAGTAATTTACAAAGCCAGGTCAAAAATTTCACAATTAATCTAATGTCAACTCAAGGTCTTGCAGTTGCTCGTGGTAGCCATCAACAGCTCCCGCAGTTTTCGTGACAGTACCGTACCGTAACCAGGACGACTGGGTTATCGTGAATGTCGGGAAGATTGCCAATCCTCAGGGATGTCAGCGTAGAAATCACTAGTCGTTACGGACTTCAATCACCTCTGCATTGCGAATGGCACTCGGAACTAAATCTTACGTCCGATTGCGCAAACAGCGAAGTCGCAGCTCTATGATGGGGACCATGACAGTGTTGATCATGCATTACGCATTTCTCTTCGAACATGGCATAGCAGTTACAAATAGACAAAAGCAGTAAATATAACTGATGTAGTGATTGTAGAATCCATTTTCTACGCAGCATTATCTATGGATATATATGGACCTGGGGTGTTCATCCGATTTAACTACTTAGGAAATATAGTTGCCCACTGCACCATGGGCTCGTTCCTTTTTTCCGTTGTAATCAGTACTATGATGTAACTGGGGTGAACACCGGCAATTCCGGTCTCCCTTGCCTTGTCGGTTCCTCTTCACAGCTATATATGTATATAGTAGGAGATATGCGTACACCGATCTGTCAGCGGACAAGCCATTAGAGCTGTCACTTGACCCTCCAACGCGAGGCGACTAGGATATAGGCAGAAGAATATTACCGATAAAGACATGGGACACTATGTAGAATGGCCATTGCTGGCTCATTAGCAGTCGTCAGCTAGTGATACCCAATTCCAGTGTTGCCACTGAAGTTACTGTCCAACTCCAGCTTCGAACTCACCTTCTCGGCACCAGCCTGTTCGGAGCACATGGTGGACTTCACTGATTGTCGAACTATCGTCACCGGGGCACAGATCAAATTAGGAAACACGTGGCTTAAATAGTTCTTGCTTGCACATTCTACAAACATCTCTTCTCTTTAATTCGTCCGTCTTGCACAATAAATATCTGACTGCCTCGGATGGCGTAGTTATGTCGATCATACGGCTGATTGGGAAGACGTCCGATTGCCAAATTTGATTTGGCCCCGGTCGGCTACTTGTGCCCTGCCCGTAAGCCAACTGATGATTATTTTAATGACCACACCAAATCAGTCACTTTACGGCTAAAGTTTGCTCATGTATGCGCCATTTTATTCGCTTGCCGGCGATGACGCACCAGTTGACACGGAAAACAACATCTCACGTGTCTTCAGACGGTAGTCGCTCCTTGGGTGGCACCAGCCGGTGACTACCGGCATGTGTCTGCGGCCCACGTTGAATGGTGTTCAGTGACCTGGGCGACGTCGACAATTTAGGCCAGAGCACGAAGTGGCTCATGGTTTTGTTTATGCTCACCGGTCGGTCATTGTGTGCTGTCGGTCCAGACTTGCGTTAATAAAGCTAGGCCAATATCCATTGGAGATAGTGAGGTGTGAGAGAAACGTACGCTCCGCAGTTTCTCGACCTCTGTGACGCAGTTTTTTGTTTGTGCGTACAAAGATTGTCCGGATGCGACTGCATTTGTGCGACAGGGAGTCTTGAAGGATTTTCGCCATATTTGTTGCTTCTCAGAAGACCTTAGAATACAGGGTTCCGTCTACCTGTCTCGACACCTGGACGTCAAGCAAAGGAATTTCTCCGACCTTTCTTTTTCTTTTCTAACAACATTTTGGTGAAAGTTAAGGTTAATTTCCTTTGAGGCTTTTCCTTCTCGTCTTGGACGTAGGATGACAAAAATGTTGACTATCTAAAAAATTCATAAGAGTAACTTGTAGGACTAAAAATCCGAGTTTTTAGTGCTTACATGACTGCTTGTGTCAGAAACCCGGAGCATGGCGGGCACATCGGGGATCCCGTTGGGGGTTCGCTGGATTTGTTTGCGAACCCAACCCGTTAGATGTGATGTACGTGCTTGAGAAGTAGGCCAGTGACTGCATGGTGTCCTTCTTTTTAACAGTTATCAATCTTCATCGTACATTTTTTCCAGTCGATTGCTGATTAATTCCCTGGCTAGTGTTTTAGGGGTGAAGGTGAACCGAGAGGCGACGTCTAGATATACAGATTTTCGTAGGAAGCCATTGTTACGCCCCTGAGTGGAGTACATGACCGTTCCTAGGATTTTTGAAACGTTTAGATTTGTGGTGCTGTGAAATGTCCATGACAATCCACAAATGAAATTATGACTATAACTTTTTGCCAAGGTAATATGTCTTATAGTTTTTAAGGTCTTCGGTCATTTACTCCAAATATACGGACCGATACTGACTGAAAGTGAATATCTTGCAATATAACCTCAATGTAAGCTGAGGTATGTGGGTTTTCGCATGCACCTCTTAACGGCCATTTGTCCACATCCAGCCTGATAAAATACAATTTTATGGAATATAAAATGCTTCCAGTCCACCCCCCAGTCCCCAGTTAATGTTCTTTCGAGTGAGAGCCAAAAAAGAATATTTTTGGAAAATATATCTATATTCTAGCGCACTGTAACTCGCACTTTTCTTCAGCAGGACGTGAACCTACCGAGATTACAAATTCAACAGAATACACAGTGCTTCAAAGCAGTCTCGATAGTACAGTGCCGTGTCCATGAGCTTGACCAGCCAACAACGAGAAAGTAATTAACAAGTTAATCTGGTTTGACGTTGGCGATTCCCATCCCCAGAGGCTTCGTGGATGGCGTAGTTATGTCGATCATACGTCTGCTTGGGAACACGTCAGATTGCCAAGTTGCAAGTATCCCCTTCAGCGTTTGGTTTCGGCTCGGTCGGCTACTCGTGCCCTGTCAGTAACCCAAATGATGATTATTGGAAAGGCAACACCCAACTGATCACTTTACGGCTAATTTTTGCTCATGCATGCACCATTTTATTCGCTTGCCGGCGATGACGAACCAGTTGACCGGACAATCCAGACAGTTGACACGGAAAACAACATCTCACGTGTCCTCAGACGGTAGCCGCTCCTTCGGTGGCACCAGCAGGTGACACCCGGCATGTGTCTGTGACCCACGTTGAATGGTATTCAGTGGCCTTGGCGACGTCAACAATTTAGGCCAGAGCACGAAGTGGCTCATGGGTTTGTTTATATTCACCGGTCGGTCAATGTGTGCTGTCGGTCCAGACTTGAGTTAATAAAGCTAGGCCAATATCCATTGGAGACAGTGAGGTGTGAGAGAAACTTACGCTTCGCAGTTTCTCGGCATTTGTGACGCAGTTTTTTGTTTGTGCGTACAAAGATTGTCCGGACGCAATTGCGTCTATGCGGCAGAAAGTCGTTAGGGATGGTCGCCGTATTTGTCGCTTCTCCAAAGGCCTTAGAATACAGGGTTCCGTCTACCTGTCTCGACACCTGAACGTCACACAAAGGAATGTCTACGCCCTTCTTCTATTCTCATAAGAATTTGGGGAAAGTTAGGGTTATTTTCCTTTTGAAAATGTTCTTCTCGTCTCGGGCGTAGGATGATAAAAATATTCGACTACCTAGCACATAGTAACTTACGGGACTAAAATATCCGAGTTTCCAGTTCCTACATGACTGCTTGCGTCAGTGGCCCGGAGCATGGCAGACACACTGGTGATCCCGTCGGGGTTCGCTGGATTTATTCGCGAACCCAATCCGTTAGATGTGAAGTACGTGCTTGAGAAGTAGGCCAGTAACTGCATGGTGTCCTTCTTTTTAACAGTTATCAATCTTCATCGTACATTTTCTCCAGTCGATTGCTGATTAATTCCGTGGCTAGTGTTTTATGAATGGAGATACAAACAGCGTCGACTTCTAGGTATGCGGACTTTTCCACGAGAGATGAAAGGACGCCACCAATTTGAAAACATGGCCGGTTGTGCTGAGCCCTCCATAGGTTTCATAAAATGTTAAGCTTTGTAGTGTTGTAAAATTTCCATGGCAATTCAGATGATGCAATTTTAATCATATCTTTCTGCTAAGGTAGTTCGTATAAAAGTGATTTGTGGGCAATATAATCTCAATCTAACTGCGAGGATTCTCCCTTTAATGGCCACTTGGTCAAAACCCAGCTTGCAAAAAAATGAAATTTCATGTAAGAGGAACTTTTAAAAGGCAATTCATGGCAAAAAATTGTTTTCCGCAACTTGTCATCAGTCCAAACATTTGCAGAGACAGTGAACGCTGTACATAACAATTAAAGTTTGAATATGTAGAAAAATCAATAAGTGTCTAACGTAGGCGCTGATTGGCCACTGCGGACTATGCCAGTTAGTGCATGTAGGCCATGTCAGCGTGTTGGTTGAGAGACTGCCGTTAGTTGGTAGGGGCGAAATGCTATCGCCACGTGGTGTCGGTGTAGGCCATGGAAGTGAAAGAGCTTGTGTCAGCGTCTTCTGACAACACAGCAGTAGGTTTTTTAGCCTTATAGCTACTGCTTCAGATGTTGCGAGCATCTGTTGGCGTAGGCCTTTGGACAAGTTATATGGTGTCCAGTAGACAACCTGAAAGTCTTTATTGGTATCGACTCGATGATTCGTATCGACAAGGTGTGGATCACGATGCATAGGCCAAACAAAGAGGTGCCTGGAAAAGAGAATACGTGAACACATACCGGCCTGGTTAACCAAAGGTAAAACTAAATCGATCTCGAGTTCTATCCTCGCACACCTTGTCGATACGAATCATCGAGTCGATACCAATAAAGCCTTTTAGGTTGTCTACCGGACACCATCTAACTGTTCCAAAGGCCTACGCCAACAGATGCTCGTAACAGCTGAAGCAGTGGCACCGAATTCAGGTATAAGTCGTTCGGTCACTATGTAGCGACCTTGTACTCTATCAGGTGCATGTCCCGATGTCTGGCTTTCCGGTCGTGGCCTCAACCCGTGTAGACCTCAAGGTCGTTAAGCTCGCCGGACTTACTGGCGTGAGACACAGGTCGCACACGTTGTCCATCAACTGTGTCAAAAAACACGTCATCCAACCAATCACAGGCCGACCTAGCCAATGAAAGCTCTCTCTCTGTCTTCTGGCCCAACTACTCTCAGACCTCACTTGGGACCCGGTCAAACTTCTGAGCAGACGTGTCTCCCAAATCCATCTATTCTCATCTACTCTCCTCTTCCGTTGTGTACACAATACATTCTTCCTACCTATCTGGCCTTTCACGCCTTATACTATCCACTAGCTTATACACGCTGGGGTACGTTCCGTTGTCTATTATCTGGCAACTACGTGGATTTTTCCGTTACAGTGAATCCTCAATTGAGCATTTCGGTTAATGAATGAGGCAGGATATGTGTTTCGTTTGACGAGCTTAGGGTCACTTATGGAGTTGCCACTGAGCGGGTGTGTGTGGGTGTCAGCGGTCGACTGCAGTGGATTGATTTAGTTAGATGGACTACCTTTCACAAGAAGAGCGTTTCCCACAATGAACTCACGGCCGTAACAGAATAAACCCGTTACCACTCGTTAAACACTGCACGTGTTTTTCAGCCTCTTATTTGAAAGCATATGAGGGTTTGATTGCTCAAAGATTCTGATACGGAAAACTGAGGTAATAAAACAGCGGAAAATCTCAAACTTTGAAAATAGCGACATAGGAATGCAGAGTCAGTCGATTGTCTGGGAGGTAGAGAGAGAGAGAGAGAGCGAAAACAGAGTTAAACCACCTGATATCGAGAGGGCAGGGTCTATTCGACATTCCAGTAAGCCCCAATTTAGTTGAAGGACGACTTGTCACTGCACGTATTTTTAACTTCTTATGCAAAAGTGATTTCTGAATTTCGCAGTGCAACAGTCACGACGCGAAGAAACGCGGAAAGTAAACAGCTGAAAAAAACCAAAATTAGAAAGAATTATATGGCCTAAAATAGGGAAGGGAGACAATGCCATCAGCAGTTTCTCGCACACTCCGCGATTCCCAGAGTCTAGTCTTATCTTCGAGTTCAGTGAATACCCAGTGGTCTCACCAAATGCGCGCTGCATGAACGGTTTCTAGAGATCCACGGTTCAGCTTTTCAGAAGAAGCAGAAGAAGATGCAACCACCGGAGCAAGATTTTTCTAAAAATCTTTTTTTCCAGTAATCACATCTTCTTTTTTGAACTGCTTCATGGAACTCGCATGTTCATTTCTATTGGTTTAGCTTTCTTCTTTACGAACAGCCATTGCGCTAACACTGAAAATTAAAAAGATTCTATCTGTCGCGGTCAAACAAATGTAGTCGGTGTTGCTGAACTGCTGCAGCGGGTGGCCGCCAGGCCGCCACACTAACTGGATAAACGTCAAACGTCGCCCTGACAACCAAACAAATATATGCATAGCGGATCATTTGCACACGACCGCTAACATACGCCTTCAGATCCCTCAATATTCCGCGCAGCCCAAGGCCTCGGCGGTTTGTATGCACAAAGCAGCAAAATAAGTCTCCTCTGACTTGAGGACGAACAGGCAACTTAGTTCGTAATAGCAAAAAATCTGGAAATCGTAGGGAGAAAGCAAAATCCGGATAGGTTTTATATTTGCCGCCAACCCTGACACGTTTCTGCTAAAAAAACCAGGTAGGAAATGCTTTGATGAGAATAAAAACGGCGCGGAATATTATTCGCGTAGGCAATTGTCTCTCTGCTCTCTCAGTCTGAGTTGCTTTAGCAATTGAATTCATGAGAACAGAATCTCGTCATAGATCTTGATAATGCCCGCACTGGCCACAGTAGCGCTTAGGTTGACGACATGGGCATCCAAAATGAATCGTACTGGTCTTTCAAACACAGTGTCCCAACACGGTCCGTATGCAGTGACTCGATCAGGTAGCAAATAATCAAGTTCTCAGCAAGTTAATCGGCAACAGTAGCTTATGTAGGCCCACTCATTAATCCCTGCTCCCTGCATGTTTTCCTACGAAAACTGTGTTCATAAGGTTTTATGGGTGGGGAATTAGGACACGCAATGGAATGTAATTTAATAAATACTAAATGCAGCTTTATTTTAATGTATTTAGAAGGGTTGTCAATTTATATCTGCAGATTTTCCTAATCTGTATTATCGTTTACCTTATTACGGGAAAACCCGATTATCGAATTGCAGGTTTCTTGAATTTCCCATAAAATTGAAATGGTGGTTAGAAGGTCGCCTACTTCACCTTACCTGAGGTCCAACTTACCGTTCTGGAGTTAGATTAGTATAGTCCGCGGCGCGAACCGCCGCGCAGACCTTCAATTTACATGCGGAACAACTTACTCCCAGCAGCCGCGGGAAGCAACTTCGACTACATTTTTCACCCCATACTTTCTTCTAAAAATTTCCTTCGCTGCCTATCCTATTTTTCCACCTACCAAAACTCTATAACCACCGTATTTGCAGGAAAAAATTATGGGACTATGGGTATATGAGTGGGCCTACATAAGCTACTTTTGCCAGTTAATCTTGTCTGACGTGGCCCATTCCCGTTCCAGGAGGCTTTTTGGGTTCAAACATCATGGCAAATGATGACGATAAGAAAGAGTTTACTGTCTTCCAAACTGAACATAAATCAGGTTAAAGTCGTTTTAATCAATACGTGGATTTTTCCATTACACTGGATCCTTGGAGGAACGAGCAGCCCCATCTACCCTCATTTCAGGTAACGAATGATTCCCTCGCAGAAAATGTGTTTCGCTTGACGAGCTTCGGGTCACTTAAGGAGTTGCCACTGAGCAGGTGTGTGCCTGTGTCTACCTTTGAGTCTTGCTCTTAGGGCGTGGGTCACCGGCCGCTTGCAGCCAATCAGTGAACTGATGTAGTATGCAAGCTTGAAAAAGCAAGACTTCCGGGCTTAAAATCATAAATCATTTTCGCTCACCGGAATGTGGTTCTTTTTCTGTTAAACTTTTGGAAAGTTGGGCCGGCTGTCATTTGTCAAAGCGAGGACTGACTCTGTCGATCACCAATTCAAAGTTGTAGCTGTACGTGTGGGCCATGGGCTGACTGATTTTTCTACGCTCGCTACTTGACGCTCTGTGGGGATTTTGGCATGACTTAAAGGCAATTGGTGTTGTGTTCCATCCTCTCGGCAAAGGATACTCTTCCGGTGGTTTTGTAAATGGGACCGTCTTTGTTTGCAAATCCTAGGTTCGGTTTGACTGGGGTCCTTTACCTCACTTACTTAATGGCGTAGGGCTTTGTAGGCCACGGGGAGGTCCAGATGCCCGTTGACAGAGTTGGAGTCTGAGTACCATGCCTCAAGCTTTAGTCTTTCCGCTTTTGAGCTTCCCTGGCCTGCATTGGTCACGCGACCATTTGGTAGAGGACAGCCGGCCCAACTTCCCGAAGCGTCACTAGAAAAAGAACTACATTCTGGTGAGCAAACATGATCTAGTGTGATTGGCTACGTTTCGTAAGATGAGCGTTGCACACGATAAGCTCGGTGCCGTAACCCATTGAGCTCAGTAACATTCGTTAAGCACTACATGTTTTGGAGCCTCTGATTTGATAGCTTTTGTGGATTTTATTGCTCAAAGGCTGCGATAAAGGAAACTAAGGTAATAAAAAAGTAAAAATCTCAAATATTAAAAATGGTGGTTTTGAAGTGCGCAGGCAGTTGATTCCTATGGAGGAAGAGACAGCAAACCTAATCATAGACCCACTCAGCGATTCCAGAAGTTTAGTCTGTGTTCTTACTTAAATCGTCCGAGCAATGGATACCAAGACAGAAAGGTTTATTTAACACACTAGTCATCCCAATTAAGGGAAAAGACTGATTATCACTGCATGGATTTTTAAATACACATGCGAAAGTGATTTCTGAAGTTCGCGGCGCAGAAGTTGTGACGAGAAGAAACACGGAAACGAAACAGCTAAAAAACTCGAAAACACAACGAAATCAACAGTTTTTGTAGACAGTCACTCTCGCACACTCAGTTCAGTGAATCGCCATTCTCCTCACTAAAATCGCGCTGCAGGAACTGTCTTTCCAGATGCATGGTTCAACTTTTCTTGACATTCTATGCGAACAGCCATTGCGCTACCACCGAAAACTCAAAAAATCTATCTGTCGAGCTGAACTGAATTTGATCTGCTGACGCAGGTGGCCGCCAGGCCATCTTGTCGTTGGCCCGGCCTATTACCCTTGCTTTTTCAAAGGTGAATTTGTGTTTCTTCTGCTTTACGTGGTCATAGACCAAAGACAGCATATCCTCGCGGTTGATTGCGAGCTGATGCTCATGCGACCTTGTGCAAAGGCGTCTGCCCGTTTCACCGACATACCTTGCAGTGCAGTCTTGGCATGGCATGCTGTAGACCACACCTGATTGTTCTGTCAGAGGTAGCGGGTCTTTGGGCCTCACTAGTTGTTGTCTGATGGTTGATTACGGCCTGTGAGCCATACCAATCCCTAATGGTTTCAGGATTCTTGCAGTCGCCTCTGATACATTCTTCACATAAGGGATTGAGAGCCAGAACTTAGGGTCATCTCCTTTCGACCGCTCATGGTGGGGCTTCTTCAGACACTTGCGTACAAAGGACTTCGGATAACCGTTGGCGTGAAATAGGGCCTGAAAGTACTTAATCTCCTCTCGTTTCCCACTTTCGTCACTGCAGTGTGTCTGAACGCGTTGGAAAAGAGTCCTTACACAACTGCGTTTGTGACCAACGGGGTGGTTGCTTCTGAAGTGGAGAATGCGCATGTTATTGGTTGCCTTGCGGTAGACCGTTGTTCTTATCTTGCCGTCTTCCAGCTTCGTTACTTGTATGTCAAGGAAGGGTAATTGATTGTTGACCTCCTCTTCCATGGTGAACTGGATGTCAGGAAAGATAGAGTTCAGCAGTGCCTTGAAAGCCTGCACTTTGCTCCTGTTGATGATAACGAAAGTGTCGTCAACGTATCTGGTCCAGAACTTCGGGGGAGACGAGCTGAAGACCAGCCGCTCGAGCCTCTGCAAAACAGCTTCGGCAATAAGGCCAGACAAAGGCGAGCCCATTGGTGTCCCCTTCTTTTGCTCGTAAACTTGGCCATTAAACGTAAAGAACGTTTTAAGACATAATTCTAGAAACTCAATGATGTGCTCTCGCTTGAGCTTTTGGTCGGTTTCATCGTATATTTCTTGGAGTTTACCATCAATAGTTTCGATAGCCAGAGTGGGTGGAATAGATGTAAACAATGAGATCACGTCTCTCTCCTCTCCTAATCTAGGTTTCTGTTTAGCAATTGGCCTCACCCGAACAGGCTTTCGTCATAGATCTTGATATTGTCATCAGTAGGCGCAAAGGCATTTACGTTGATGACGTCAGGTCCTCAAGCGAAATCTTTCTCTACTCCTTCAAGGTTGGTACAAATATTTCGAATTCATCAGCTGAGTGATTTTGTCGGGATGCTGCATAAAACTTACTGCTGACCATGATAAATGTTATCTGTTCTCCCTTCCCCTGCGGAATTTCAGGAACCTCAAGGTGACTGAAAATGGTACGCAATAAATTGGTTAACGAATAAATCTGCAAATTATTTTTAGCAGACTTCAAAAATGGGTGGCCAATAATCACTGTCTCGAGAGGGGGATGACACGATCGCTGCAAAAAAACGCATACTGGTCTGATTCGCCAAACGTGTTGAGCCATTGTCTCGTTCGGCGGCGAAATTTAAACGTCGGCTGTACAAAAAACATTTTGTAGAAACCAGCAGACTACGCGACTGCGTAGCCCGAAATAATACATTAAAGGCCTGTTGCTGCAACGCCTTTAAATTGTTATTACTGCAATCCATCTGCATATGTAAAGTTCACCTTCCTCAAATACACCGAGCTACACACTGAACTGCTGGGAGTTTACCAAGGTGCCGAGGTGGGTTTCCGTTGTAGCCGCAGTCAACCTTGCGTGAATTTCCAATAAAATAGAAAATAAGGGTCCCATGAAGCAGAAGTAGATCCGATGGCTGGGACAAGATTTTGTCCGCTGGTCTAGAAAAAAAGATTACAAATGCAGGAGCAATAGGATTTAATCAAGACGCTGACTAAATTTACGGCTTTCCACGATAAATTCTCTTTGTTCCTCCCTACTTCAAGGAGGGCAACGGATTAACCACTGAATATATCTGGATCATTTGCCCAGAACCACTATACTGCGTCATAATCTCCCTCAATATTCCGCGCACTAGAATAACTTGGAGTTTAGTGTGAACAAACTGCAACGAAAAACTCCCTCTCATTTGAGGTAAAGTAGACTACTAAGTCTGCAACAGCACAACATCTGGCAATCGTTGGATGGAGGGAGGGGAAAAGCAAAATCCGGCCAAGGTTTTTTTACTGACTGCCAGATCTGACGATTTTCTGCTAAAAAGAAGCCCGGCAGGAAATGATTTGATCAGAACACCAACTGCAGGGAGCATAATTCGAGCGGACAGTTGTCTCTCTTCTCTCCCAATCCAGGTTGCTGTTTACCAATTGGCATCACCCGACAAGGCTTTCGTCGTCAGTAGGCAGAATAACATTTACGTTGGTGACGGCAACATCTAAGGGTTATTTTTCTCTACTCACTCAAGTTACACACAAAGATTAGAACCAAAGATTACAAATCTGGCTGCAGAATGATTTCGAGACGCTGGATAAACTTAATGCTGTCCACGAGAAGCTCTTTATAATCCTCCTCCTCTCTGTGGGTCTTTAGGAATATCAAGTTGTTCCTGTTCAGTTCTGTAATAGTTTGGGCAAAAGGGATTACAAAAACTGGTGGAAAACACGTCGAACAATGCATACAACTGCAAATTATTTTTCAACAGACTTCTAAAATTACTGACTTATAATTACTGCCTTGAGAAGGCGAGAGAATGCGATGATTGGAGTGAGAAGTTGATCAGCCAGACCATTTCGATTCTCCAAACGTGCTGAGCCGACCCTCAGGACGGTCACGAAATTTATGTTTCAGTCTGTGAATACACTCTAACATCGGCGTAACAAGCGGGATATTTTATAATATAGCTCAAAAAACGCACGCAAAACATATTCTGTTGCCATTTAATGCTTTGACACCTTCAAACTTTTGCTACTGTCTCCCATCTGCGCAAGAAAAACAAATTGACTTCCTTTAAAATACGCCGAGGTGAACACTGAACTGGCGTGAGTTTTCCAAGGCACCTGGGTGGGTTTCCGCTGTACCTCCGGCCAACCTTACGTGAATTTTTAATAGAAAATAAAAATGCGGGTCCCATGAAGCAGGCGTAGACGCGATTGCTGGGACAAAAATTGCATTCGCTCAAACTTTCGGATTCACTCCCGATCTTGATACTGCCATCAGTACGCGCAATAGTTTTTACCTTGATGAGGTCAAGACCGACTGTAGACGTCTAAAAATAATTTCCTCTGTGCCTTCAAATTATGCTGGAACAAAATATTGCAGGTTAAGGTGCAGTATGACTTAATCCAGAAGTTGGATAACTCTCGGTATTCTGCCTTGCTTCTGTAGGTATATACGAACATCGAGTTGACCGGAACTGGCGGACAACCTACTATCCGACGAATAAATTGGCAAATTAATTTTCAACAGATTTCCAGAAGAAAGGAGATAACGCGATTGCTTCAACAAGTGATTTTATCATCAGGCGTTGCAGATTCTCTAACCCTGCTAAGCTGTCATGAACTTATATGACTCAGCCCGTGAAAGCATTCAATCATCAGCTTAATACCAAGTGGCCAGTTTGACTGTGTAGCCCTAAAGCCAATTTGGAAGTTATTATGTAGTCACGCTATAATTTTTGTCACTGATATTCACCTGTAAAGGAAAGAACATTTTGTTCGAGTTCAAAGACGACATGATGAGCCAGTGTCAAAGAACTTCTTCCACTGAATTATACCTCTTGAGATGCCCGTTTTCCAGTTCATACTTTTGTATATTTACGGCATGCAATTTGTATAGATTACGGGAAGTTATAAAAATCCATGCTGACTATCCCGCAGTCTTCGAATTAACTGCGCTTCGGTGAACAGCAGCCTTTATTAGGGCACCCAAGAACGATATTTATTCATTCAACTATTTCTTTTTAAGACAGCATATTAAAAAAATTAATTCTGTTCAAAGTGCATTCCACTTGATTATATATATTTGCGTCAATGAGTTTTTATTCTATTCTTCTCAAATAATGGTGTTAAAAGCCTCCAGCACTTTTTAAGTTAAAATTCTCCTGCGTTCTATAAATATTTCTCTTAAAGGAAACAAATGAGGGCGTAGGCGTCTAGATTGAATGATAAGGGGGTGTTAGCAATCGTTTTAATGCTATTTTACGCAAAAATATTGTTAACTGTAAACGTTCTGTGAGCAGGCTTCTTAAATAAACCTGCTGAAGTGAATGACAGTCGGGCCTTGCCTCACTGGATAAACCTAAATAATTCGTCCAAAGCCATGTTCCACAGGAAAGCGGAAAGGCTCCCCTTTGGATGGTTTACACTTCAAAACTCTGCGTAATAAGAGACCTGGGTGACTAGAAGGAACAAAATGATAAGTAAAAACCATTTATTTTTCAGAAAATGTGTTCTTAAGGCCAAAAAACGTAAATTTAATTAGTGAGTTTTCAAGACTAGTTCCTCAGCTCGTCTTCGGACTTGCAAGAACTTGCGAAAAAAAAACATTAGTCGTATGGTGTGAGAGCGCGGTTTCTAAGATATACGAACGTTTTATTTTTTCCACATCAGCCGTTCTTTTGCGTAAAAAATAAAAAAAAACTTTGCACAAATGCAGTGAGGCAGTTAAAAAATGACTTAACTTTAAAAGGTTACCCACTTCTGTAAGCTTATGGGTATGATGGTTTTTATTGTCATGCCATTATTTAGCCGACACTTCGATCGTCGTTTTGAGGCGAGTCGTCATGAGTTCTGCGAGATAATGTTGCAGGAACGGCGTCTTGCACGTGCCCCGCTCTCTCTCTTTTCTGGTAAAAGTAGCTTATGTAGTCCCCTTCATATACCTCTGGTCCCAGCATTCTCTCCTACGAAACCGGTGGTTCTAGGCTTTTTTGAGGGGGGATAGAATAGACAGAGAAAGAAATTTTTAGAAGAAAGTGTGGGGTGAAAAATATGTAGTCGAAGTGGCTCCCCGCGGCTGCTGGGAGTAAGTTGTTCCGCATGTAAATTGAAGGGCTGCGCGGCGGTTCGCGCCGCGGACTATACTAGTCTAACTCCAGAACTGAAAGTTGAATCTTAAGTAAGTTGAAGTAGACGACCTCCTAACCACCATTTATATTTTTCAGAAAATTCAAGGAACCTGCAATCGGGTTTTCCCGTAATAAGTTAAACGATAATACAGATTAGGAAAATCTGCAGATATAAATTAACAATCCTTCTAAATACACTTGGTAGATTTCGAAAATGGTCCTCCTGGCATTTGAAGCTCTTCCCAGGATACGGTGATCTTCGAGGTCACTATTGATGGTTATTGCTTGGTCGCCAACTTGTCGGTGGACTCTGGAGTCTGGTGGGTCGCATCTCTATGATGTTGCCTTGACTTCTACTGTCTTCTCTTGTTCCCCCGGGTGACCCCTTCATAACTCAGCGCTTTATTATTTCTCCCATGACAATAAGCGTCCCGAACCCTCAACCGCAGGATCCAATCTAACTACATAATGTCATACAATGCTACCTGTTCAGGCAGATTTTTCGCCTATATTTTTTTGGAAATCGGTGGCTCACTGAACTCATCTGCCGATGTAGGAGCTTCTTTTACTGCCTAGATAAATATTTTATAAGAGTTCGTTGTTAATCGGAACTATTTTTATTTTCTCATTTTCACGATAGCACTTATTTTGTAATGAAAGGGCCCCTTGGGCCTTAAATATACAATTTATTTATTTATTAAAAGGCACATAGGAGTTATTAAAATATCTACCACTCCGCGTCCTAATTCCCCACCCATAAAACGCTGTAACCATCGATTTCGTGGGACAACATGCTGGGAGTAGGGATTAATAAGCGGACTACATAATCTACTGTTGCCCCTTTTCCCTCCCAACATGTGCCAGGTGTCAAGATAGAGCCAAGAAAATTGGAGGCCGGATCGGACGCACAGGGGCTGGCGAGGCGTGAGCCTGCTCCCAGGCGCGCAAAACCGCCCCTCCCCCATTGGTTATGGCAGCACATCCGAATAACGACCGTCGTGTCCTGAGCTGCCCCCCCCCTTATTGGTCTAACGCATGTTCCACGCGGTCCGTTACGGGAGCTGATTATTGACCCACATTCCCAGTCGCGGTCAGCTTTTTCCGAAACTTAGTTTGCTCTCCGAGTAGCCAGTTTTCTCACCAAATGCCCGCGCTGCGTGTCCTATCTCTCGCCAGCGGCGGTGCTCTGTGGTTTTTATGGTCCTGCCTTTGCAGTTGTTACATATGAGCGGCTATTTTGCAAACTCTGAAAAAAAAACAAAATGTTTCTCACGTCTCGGCCGCTTAAAAACGGATGGCTGTCGTGTCTCGTTCCTTTTGCTCCTGCATTCGTTATCTTTTTTTTTTAGACCAGCGAACAAAATCTTGTCCCAGCCATCGGATCTACTTCTGCTTCATGGGGCCCACATTTTCTATTTTATTGGAAATTCACGTAAGGTTGACTGCAGCTACAACGGAAACCCACCTCGGCACCTTGGTAAACTCCCAGCAGTTCAGCGTTTAGCTCGGTGTATTTGAGTAAGGTTAACTTTACCTATGTAGATGGATTGTAGTAACAACAATTTAAAGGCGTTGCAGCGATAGGCCTTTAATGGATTATTTTGGGCTACGCAGTCACAGACCAAAACGTTAAACGAAAATCCTCCCAAAAGCATGTCCCACTGACAGGCGAAATGCCTGCACACCAGAGCAGGTGTACTACAACGGAAAACACGAGCACTTACTTCTTTTAACACTTGCTCATCCGTGGTCTCGGTGGTTAGAAGAAATAAGCCAGTTCGTAAATCTTCCTACTATTTTTTGGAAGAACATGTAACTTGGTATGTAGGAACAAAAAACATTCCATATATTCAGTAAGGGCATGAGGGGGACTTATGGCTCAACATTATATGCTAACAAAGGACCTTGATTCTGTCCGATGGATTCTCGTGGAGACCGGGTTTATAAATTTGCTCCAGTATTGACCCGCTTCCTTGTCACTTGAGTTCAAGCATGCAACCAGATATCCGGTGAAGCTAAAAATAGCTGTCCAAAGCCATATTCTATTTACTAAGCGGTGGAAAATATTACCGTTACAGCAGGCAGGTTTAATAAAGAGCAGTCAGCTGCTGTCAGGGCCTGAGAAATGAGACCCAATGCAAAGCGGGACAGGTGTGTTCCGTTAGCGTGATCGGTGGACGTTCATTAACGAGTGCGTCAACATCTCCCGACCTAAATCGGCAAGACAAAGAACTCGTGACTAAATTGTTAGAGCTTTACCTTCTGAACAAAAAGGTCGCGAGTTCGAGTCTGGAGGGGTGCACCACCTGGAGGTTATTTATGGCTGGCTGACGATGGCTAATAAGTCGGAAATGGCCTTCCCATTCCCTTTGGCAATACTTTCTGCCTAAGACTACTAGCCGCAGCGCGGCTGTTGTCAGGGCCCGAGAAATGAAGCCCAAGGCAGGCTAGAGCGAGAGAAGTGAGTTTCGATATCGGTCGGTGAAAATTCATCAAAGAATCGCCTGACTGTTGAGATAGGCGTTTATACATTTAGTACTATTTAGGAAAAATGCACCGAGTTGCGTTAGTATTTGATGGAAGGGATCCGCAGCCAACTTTGTAAATGCCATCCGGACAAAAACCACAAAGTGAACTTTTTCTCCGATTATTTATGTTTGTGTATAAGCTTAATCGTATGGCCTTAAAATTTACTTGCATTTTTTCGACTTGACATGCACCTTAGGATTTTTTCTCAACCATAAACTCTTGCATCTAGGCGAATTGCTGAGGTGTTGCCAAATTAGACGTTTTCTTGTTATTTTCAAATTAAAAGGCGTGACACGTCCACGCAGAAAAGTTTAACCTCAAACAAACTTTTCACCGCAAACACAGAAAGGGCACTTCATAGATGACTTGAAAACCAAAGGAGCCCCTTGTATTCCTTTACTCATGCCCCACTTTGACGCTTTACAAAGGCTAAAAATAAACATGCTTACGAATTGAGGCAAATGTCATCATCCCAGTTGTCCCTATATGTAGAGAAGGGGAAGAAGGCTCATCGATCACAGGAATCATGGTTTTATTCGTGTGAGCTTTCGAACTCCTACTGGCGTCTATCTTGAGAGATAAAGGGTTAGAGCCTTGGCCTTGGCCTCGGATGAGAACTCATTCAATGGATTTATCGATGTAATACCTGCACACATTGCCCTGCGCAAGCATCTCTGGACCGAAGTCACTGAAGATTGATTGGTCCTGGCTGCCTATAACTGTTGCTGGCTTTTTCGTTGATGCTTTTATCTCTGACAGTAGGCTCCAGCAAGCTGTGCGATACGATGTATTCCGGCAGGATACCAGATGATAAAACGTATGCCAACTGTTATAAACTAGTAGATATGATAGGGCATGGAAGGCCGGATTTTTATAGATAATTTAATGAAGAGTTAAATGAGTAGAATATAAGTAATGAGTAAGTGACTCCCAGACGATTGCACTCCAGCCATGAGTGGGCCGGAGTCCAGAGTCACATTCCGGTCGGTGTAGTCGCCGGGTCTGGAGGTCTGCAAGAGGCAGTAAGTCGCCTTCTCCGGGAGTGTCTGAAAATAAACAGTCATCACATTTAAGGTCCCCTGGTGACTTGGCCTTGGGACGTGGTTGGCCAGTTGGTCAGACACGTCCGTGACCTTAACCAGAGATTTAACGTCGTCTAGCGCGCACGGACTGGTAGGCACGAAAGCTCGACACTCGGGTTCTGCCCCACAGGCATGGGAGCAAAGCATGGCTTAGAATAAGAGGTTGCCACAACGCTTTCGAAAACTCAGACAAATAAAACCATAATGCCGGTGATCGACTTGCCTTCTTCTTATCTACCTATACTGAGCCCAACGGATTGAGGTCTCTTACCGATTCGTGAGCATCATCTGGGATGTAATTTTGTAATTTCGCGCAACATTCTTCACCATTCTTCCTTTCCTTCCTAAAAGTGCCGTTACCCTCATGGTTATAAAAGAGTTAAGATTATAGTACCTGCCAGTCAAACTTGAAGCATTTTTTTCCGGGTATGAATTTAAAAGAGCTGCAAGCGGCAGGATTTATTGGTTCCGCACATTTTCGGGACGGTTTATCAATTGCAACCCGGCTTTGCATGACATGAGTAACGAATGGAAGTCCGCAACCAGTTGAATTTTCGCAGAAATTAATGCATAAGAGCGAGGCCATTGTACATTGCGGAGAATAATTAATGATAGGCTGCATTTAAACGTTAATAGGGAAAATAAAAAGAGTGAAGAAGGTTACCGCAAATCACAGTCGTGCTTAAATCTACATCAAAGATTACCAGGACAATTTGAGATAAAACACATGAACTTACTACTTACATGGGCCGGGTCTCCCCTGCTGTATAAAGGCCGCTTCCAGGTCACGTGGGTTCTGATTTGTTCGTGCCTAAACGAGTACTCGGATAAAACGTTTTGAGGTCAACAAAGTGACCACTCAAACGACAAAGCACGGAGCCCGTTGGGCCGTGGTAGAGTATTGAACCGAATGACCAAAGGTCCCGGGTTTAAATCTCGGGGATTGCAACCCCTTAGATTTGGTATGAGTGGCTTATGACGGCTAGCAAACAAGAAATGGCCATTCCGGTCTCCCTTTGCTTTTTCGGATCCATTTCTAGGTGACCACTGTTTAGCAGGGTTTTTTCAAATAGATGCTCGTTGTATTCTACTTTCTTGCTTGAAAAGCCAATAAGCAAATGTTCAGTGGCCCTGGCTACCAACTGTCTTTGCTTACGCACAATATAATTGCCTTCGCTGGTGCATCTGAATTCATTCGTCCAATTTTGGGTTGCATGCAATGGCAAGACGTCCTTTGTACAATTTATTGGAAGACTTTAAGTGGAACCGAGAAAGACGAGTTCCGATGCATCGTATGCCATTCATATAGTGCAGCACAACCGTCGCTTAAATTTGTTTGAAATATGATAACCCCCAAAAAGGTAAGAATATAATAACGGGCTTTTTCGGAACTGATTGTTTCGTCAATTTTGGCCGCAAAGAGCTGTTGTACTTTTAAAGGAAGCGTGCGGGATGGCCACGGTCAGGTAGGTCTTATTTCTGCAGCCATTATATCGGTAGGGTAAATATTCCTCGCCCTTTGGAAAGGAGTATGTCCCAGCATGTGCCTTTTTAATCGCAAACACGATTCAGTATTTCGGTTGAAACTTCCTGTAATTCGACAGCTATTGCATAAGGCACGAAATCTACCTGGTAGCGTTCGGAGAGTCAAAAAGGAAACACCACAGACACAGAAAAGAGATATTATTTGAAAACCAAAGGCGCTCTTCTTATCCCTTTAATTATACCTAACTTTTGTGTTGTGCCAAATTTAAAAGAGTGTTCTTTGCTAAAACCACCGTTATCCCCATGATTATAAACGAGTGTAGATTCTGCTACATGCAGACCAGAATTTGGAGCATTTTTCTCGGGTATGAATTTATAACAGCCGTAACCAGCATGATTTATTGGTCCTAACCAATTTTTGATGGCTGCAATTTGTCTTTGCATGAATGGATAACGAATAAAAACATGCGACAATTTTAAATTGCGCAGAAATTAAAATACAATAGGAAGGCCATCCAGACCAGAGGTTACCGGAGCAGCTGGAGGCATAAAACATAATCAAACTGCTTACAGAGGCCAGATTTTCCCCTGTCGTATATTGGCTGCTTTCATGTAGCGCAGGTTATGATTTGCTCGTGCCCAAACGAGATCGCAGATAATTTTTTGAGGTCAATGGACTGACCACTGTCTAGCAGATAAATTTTAATTACGGACCGTGGTACTGCATTTACTTGCACGATAAGCCAATTAGGCAGATATGCAGCGGCCCCGGCTGCCCAGTGTACTTGCATTTGCAAGCGCAAGCGAATTCATACACACAATTTGGGTATGCGTGCCAAGGCAATTCGTCCTTTGTCCGGTGTACTGAAAAGCTTTTAATGGGAATGCAAACGTTCAGTTCCGCGGCATTTAATGTCTGATCTTATGATGCAGTGCGACCCT
>JAYGXS010000007.1:1479846-1491930 GCA_036362985.1 Ligula intestinalis
GAAGAACATGCGGCCAGACGCCTCCTACGAACGCGCGAGACCGTGTTTCCTTACATCGCCTACCACGACACCAGACGGGGACGACCGGGTGCAATGAGCTAACTGTTGGACGCCTTCCACCTCCCCTTGTCTAGTTCCTCGTTATAAATAAAATCTGACCCACTGATTTCTGAACATCCCTCGCCTATCTCACTACTGATTGATTTCGCAAACTTTTGTTCACTTTACCCACATATTATTGAAGTTGCAGTGTTAAAGATCACATAATTTTGAAGTTTTATACGGGCCAAAGAAACCATTTTTTAAGAGTAAAATTTGAAGACGACGTAATTTTCTGGGAAAGGCCTTCTAGGAATTTTCTCAGGTTCATGTTTCTTATCCAATGTAGGTGAAATTGTGGACATTGGAAGTCAAAAGGGAAAGTGCATACCCTATAAATAGTAATATTTCCCGAACACCTTTTTGCAGGTGGAATCACTGAAATGCATTTGAAATCTGGATTCTAGGCGCGTCTAGCTTGGAAGTAAACTGCGTGAGACCAGATAGTACCGCAGGTAATAAGCCAACATTCCTCATAAAAATCTGCTTCAGGATGTCAGTTAACACTTCAAAAGACCAGTTACTCACTGTTCATTAAACACCAACCATAGAAATATTACGAGGTTAAACCTGTTCTAGTTAATTATAGTATGTAGAGTCTCCAGTGACCTAAAAGCTGGCAAAGTAAAAAAACGCAAATACTGAACTAGAGAAACCATTGTACAGCTTAACCTGTGTCAAATGTAGCCGTATCTGCCTCGTATTCCCTTTCTGACAACCTGACAACGACGTGTGTTATGCCTAGAGGACTATGTACGATTTGGGCTGCATTCTCCGGAATCCTGGTTCTCAGGGCTAGCCGAGTGTCCACAATTTGCAGCTATTTTCCAAGGAACAAATAAGCCTCTGTGTGTGGTTTTTAATGGTTTTTATTTGCTTAAAATAATTTAATATAAAAATTCAATTTTAAACCCAGCATGAATTAGGGTTGTCGACAAGAATCCCCGAAGAGTTTTATAAGCGGCTGCATTTTATCTACTCTAGCATTTACGTTTGTGACCTTTTTTCGGCCTTCTCCAATCCGACTGTAAGACAGCGGGATTCCAGTGATTTTTTTGGTGTTAATTTGATTCAGCAATTTGTCCTGCTGACGTTAGCTCCGAATAAGGTGAACTGGTTACAGGCTTCAGAAAGCTTAACACTAGCTCAACAGTAATATACTATCTGGCTTCCAGCCGGTCCTGTTTAATAAAAGGAGAAGTACTTCAATGCATTAAGTAACATGCGTTATGAAGCATGGATATTAAACGGATGAATATAAATATACTTAAGAGTAAATTGCACGGTCAAAGAAATTATACTAATGGACTTTTCAAATGCAAAAGATATCATTTCATTGGATGTAAGATGGTATGATTTGCTGCAAAATGCCTTCTAAAACCACATCTTTGATTCCTATTCGTTGGAAGGTATTGTTGAACCTTAAGACAGGGAAATACTGGAGAAACTGCATGCCACATAAGGAGGCACTTGCTTGCTGAGAGCGCTTTTTTGCAGGTGGTGCCACTGAAAGCTGGTTTCTTGGTGCATCTAAGCTAACTTAGAGTCACTTTCACTTCAACTAACATTTCACGAGACTAGCCAATCACTGTAAATCACACACCAATCATAATTACCGTGCAATTTTACATCTGTTCTGGTTAATTATAGTATTTGCAGTCTCCAGCGACCTAAAAAAGTATTTTCTAACTTACAAGAGTGCCGAAGAATGTATCCTAAATGTTTGCCTAGGTGAGTAACTTTACAGCTTCGCCTGTTTCAAATGTACCCTTGTATGCGCCGTCTAACAATTTGAAACCGACCACTGATATGCACACAGGACAGAATCCTGGTTCTCCAGACCAGGCGCATTTCCGAAACTTGTACCAAGGAAGGAATTTTTACGAAGGATAAATAATCTTCTGAATGCGAGAAGGTTGAAGGATATATAAATATTAATAGAACTTAAGTGATACATTGGATTTTAAAAATCACTTTGTCCAGTAGCATGCATTAGAATAGACGACAAAAATTCTCGAGTAATTAAATACACGTTCTCCTTTTTCTGCCCTGGCGCTTGCATATCTGATCTTTTTTTCGTCCGGCGCCAGTTCAAATGTAAACCAGGGTGCCAGTGATTTATTCTGTGTTTATAGACATTTGTAATTTGGCATCCTGAAATTAGCTGTAACGAAATTAAACTGCCTAGGAACTTCATGGAAATTCACCAAGCTAAAGCACAATTTGCCATCTGACTTCTTTCTAGTCTTGTTCAATGAAAAAAGTCCTGTACACAAAGAGGTGCATTAAGACGTTTTGCAGGGAGACAATCAGTAATGTTCTCTTAAAAGTCCAGAAGTCGTTAGTATAAACAGTTATTTCGACGGTGGCTAAGTTGGGGAGAAGGTGGACGGTGTAGGACTTCATCGAAGGCCATTTTGCTTACAGTTTCACAGACGTAACTAAGACTTCATGCACGGACTGTCAGTTATAAGCCTAATATGATTGTCCGGCACGGTTGGTATTGTGTCCCAGCAAGTCCGGACATGACGGCAGATCTAGAGTCGGTAGCATTACGTGACAAGGCCTGGGAATGCCTAAGTTTTCGTCTAAAAAGTATCGTTGTTCATATGTCCGCCTCACGACCTAATACAGGTTACGGATCATGGATGCTGCCCCTCTCCCCGACAGGGCAAAGAAAGAAGCACAGGAAAGTTACCTTTAGGATCAAGATTAACTTTAAGCGATGGAGATTGTGTTAGAGTTAGGATACTACAATAAGTAGCTTTCCTCAGTTTTAGTGCATTAGCACTTGTCTTTTGCCGGCCGCATTGCTATTCCCCTTTTTGGCAGTTGAAAAATCCCCTCAATTCGATGTTTATTTGTCATTCTGAAGTATTGATTTTCTATTTTCAAGTGAAGAGACAAATGAGACCCATGGCGAATCTAACAGTTTATTAAGGACGAACATGTTACCTCTGCAGTAAGGACTACGGTAGAAATTTATAGAGTCAGAAGTACGATAATATGTTCAGTTATTGAGTTTCCTCTCTCCAAGGTCCCACCTTCTCTCGTATACCCCAGGAGACTCTAAAGTGGACGTGTTAAACGCCTTAACAAGGTTGTGTTAAGTGTGCACACGTTTTTATCTATGATCGTCTGAGAACATGGAAAACATAGGCAGACCGTCATAGTTTAAACACGGGCATGTGAGCGGTGGAAAATCATATATACACGTAGCCAGACTACACACAACTAGGTCTTCCACGTGTTCATATACTTTACGGTTGCATTTCCGCAAAACTTGGAAGTTATCCATGAATCGACTGGCTCAGTATCAAAGAATAACCGACATGAAAACGAGGTCATCCAGAAATTGCCTTTTTCCTACAAGAAGGAAAGCGCTTAGTTATATGAATTGCCCAATGGTATATATGCCGATACAATAGGTAATAATCAATGACAATCGAGGCACTATGGACTAGATCTTCAAACACGAATGATCACATTTTGGTTATAGTTGTTGTAAGGGTGACAGCTTTGGTATCACCATCTAGTTACGTCCTTTTTGACTCCTTAAAGACAAGCACAAAAAGAAGGGCTTGAAATTGTAAGTCTCCCGAATGAAGGTTTATTGTGTATAGAACCTGGGTTTAGTGTCTCGAGTGGCAGAGCTTATCACTGACATAAAGCCAATGGGCTACATATGACCGCGTCCAGTCATGCCTGACAGTGTCTGCAAGTCTTTGTCAGTCCGTATACAACTCTCTTCGTGAGTGATTGTCAAGCGAGTTCATGTGTTGCGCGATTGGTGTGCTGGATTTCTCGAGGGGTGTCGAGAATTGAGGTCCCCTACTGCGCGGCTCATGAAGAACTGCGACTACTTGGGCACGCGCGTGGGCTCACGTGCGCGTGCGTGCGAGTGAATGGCCGGTCCAGCGGTTTCAGGTCATCGCAAGGGGACAGGCATATTGAAGACGCAACGCACTGAGGCCGCGACAGAAGGGCCTGCAAGCTTATATTGGCATTCGTTAAGGCTGGGCTCCTAACAATTGTCACTTACATACTTGGTTCTAAAAACCATTAACAGAAAGTGCAATGTCACCTTAAAATAGTCCCAAAATAACGCCGTTCCGGCCTACAGCATAGCCCAATTATACTTTTTGATAATAAAGCATGTCATTTCGCAGCTTCACACCATATAACCAACCACCCACTAAGGTCTCAGAAAGCGTAACAGAAACGATAATGTTTTGAAATAACCGATGCTCAACCCACATCCCTGTCAGGTCCCGAGAGGGAGGACCTAAGATTCCTTCGCAGATTTTGTACGTTGACCAGCGGGCCGCCAGCAGAGAGGATAGAGAATTGGATTTGGTAAAGGAGACATGTGGTTGATCACTGGAACAAAATTTATTTTTTCCTGAGCTTTCGAGCTCTTACAAGAGCCCATCGTCAGAGGTGGAGAAACAGTAACAAATGTGGAAGCTACTTGGGGCGTGTGTACAATAACTAAAATTTTGCACGTGCGGAAAATCAATAATTGTGTGTGCTGCCGACTTGCCACTGAGGGCTGTGCTAGCCAGTGCCAGTAGGCAAGACCGATAAGTTGTGTGGAAATATTTACAGAAATAGAATCGTCAACAAAACAAGTAATAGTTATGGTGGGAGGGATGAGAAATTAAAAAAGTCATAGGAGAAGAGAAGGGGGATGAGAAGCGAGGGATTATGTAGGCTGGGCGCCAAATAGCCACGTCAGTATCGAAATTGGATTGATTATGGAGGATTTTGGGCCAATTGATTACGGTGGGCGTCTGGATGTGATCGTTTGCAATAGCTCGAAAGCTCAGGAAAAAATAAATTTTGTTCCAGTGATCGACCATATGTCTCCTTTACCAATAGAAATTCCTGGAATACGAGTATTCTCGCGCATTCGAGAATTGGATTTGTTTGGAACGTCAACCCGCTTTAAGTGCCGCATACTTCGATTTCCGAGGTTTCTTTTGCGTAGCATCGGGCAGTGTCATTTTCACTGCGTCTCTCATTTGAGTAGCTGCGAACCGTTGTAAACTAAAGCAATCTTATTTTCGACGGATTACCTATGGCCCAAAATCGTGCAACTTTCATGACGAAATTTGACTTGCTAGTTTAGCCTATATTTAGTCACCTTATTTTGATTTACGAAGTGAATTTAAACCTGGAAAAGACTTTCAGTTAGGATAATCGTCTTATTAGTTAAGTTTATTCAGGATACTTTGCATTAATTTTGGCGAAATTTGGAGCCATCTCATATCGAAGGAATTTCCTGTGGTAGTAAGTGAGATATAACCAAACTTTTTATTCATTTGCATTGTGCTATGGAAGAACTCCAATCTACGTAAAAATGTAAAACCTATCCCTTCCAGAACGAGGAAATTTTGTCCTAAATTGTCCAGATGCAATTGGGGCCAATATTAAGGAGTCGAATTTATTTTCAAGAAAAAGGTGTGATTTATCTTTCTAAAATGGTGGTTACCTAACCTGTGAAGTATATTTGCAGTACCAAAGAACGTTTTGGTCGTATTTGGTTTTGCTGCATCACATAGATGGCACATAAGCAAAATGTCCGTATATTTTACCATGAAGGTAATGTAGGAAGGCCTTTTTAAATGTAAGTCATGTAGAAATATAATTTTTTTAAACTATACGTGGCCACTCTTTTTTGCATTCGCAAGCTTACGGCAGATCTTGGTAGAAATCTATTATGACAGAAAATAATCCATAAGAAACAGGTAAGCAATTTCTTTCACTTTCAGTCCAAGTAAATCGTTTATCTTTAGGTAGGCTTAAACATTTTTGAAACATCTACAAGTTCATTTTGACATTTCCTTGAAAGAAGGTAATGCACACAGAAAATGGACAGCTGAATCCCTAATCAAAGCACTTTTTCAGAGGTAACCTGTAATGGACTGATTTTTTTATTAATCTTTGGAATAGCATTATCAGAACTAAATTGCGGACGTTCTTTTTGCTCGACAGTGTGGTTTTCTGGTTTGAGGCATTTCTAGATATTGTCCACATGACCATCTTCTTAGGAAAGAATGTTCAAAAGCTCATTTTTTTCGGTAAATGCTCTTGATGCATATCTTATATTAAAGGTTTTGTTGCAAAGGTCGAGCAGAATTTTCACTCATAGATGAAATCATGAAGACGCTGAAAACGCTGGAAATTATGCCCGAATTTAAAGGACGATATTAACTAAATAGTAATCACTCATGGTTATATGTATAAAAAATTTTGACTGAAGAAAAAGTTCTTTTCATATAAACGAAGTGTTTACCTTGAGTCTTCAACTTAAAAACATGTTCAAGTTTATTGTTCTAATTTATACCTTTTTTACCTTTCCTTATTTCGGGGACTATCGAGAAAAGTTTAGTCTGTTTTCCCAAGAAACACTTGGCATTTCTTATACTTCTTTTATGCTTTATATTTCCCTACTGTTACGCATTATTATTTCTAAGCTTTCCTTGCTACCTTCACGCTGTTATGCAAGTAATAGTCACATTTTTATAAAGTTGTGCATGTTGTACGATTCTTGGGCTATAATGTACATTGCGACATGTGATCACTTTTGCTGGCTTATTCGTTTTTGGTCGTGGTGCAGTCTGAAGCACGTTACGGCCACATGCATACGTGAATATTCTAATTGAGCTTGTCCAGAGGAAGCTGAAAAAGAAACACCAGTTACACGCAGCGCAACAACCCGCAAGGACGTTGCGCAGATTACTTGTGCAGTCTAAGGTCGGTGTTGGCTACAAAATCCCACATGCCACTCGAACTACCGTTTGTTGTGTCCAAACTGCGAAATCTGTCTTAGCCAGTATCATTTGGCCGTGAGACGAAAACAGGTATTATAGACGGCCATGCACACACTGGAAATTGGACACAAATTTTCATGAGAAACAAGTTAACTGTTTGATGCCTACCGAATAAGGGAATAGCATGAACACCTGGAAGCATTGAACTCACCTCAGGCACGCCTCAATTGGCTTGCTTTCTTAAAAGACACCTGAAAACTTCTCAAGAAAAAATTAAAACGAGCTTAGCCACTCCCGAGCGAATTACAAAGGATCATAAACGAGTATCGGCGCAGATAGTGCCCATCGCAAAACACTTTATTTGATGCAGTTAAGTGGTTAATTTCTGTTGTATACCATCCATATTCTAAGGACGCGCTGGAGTTCCAGCCTGAACATTTTGCATTTCCTCGAAGAATTGTGCACCATCCTCAACATACCACAGTCTTCAGTTAGCCTGCTCGGCCATTTATGCTCTTCAGTAACGTCTTAGGCAATTTTGTTCAAATCTTACACCGACAAAGGACTCTGAGTTTAGCAAAGATGCAGCAGCTAAATAGCCGCATGCCCGTAAGCCGCCCCTATTTGAGCGCGCTACTTTGCTTAGCCAGCCCATCGTGTTTTGTAAAAAATATCTAGTGGCTTACTTGGCACGACTTGGACCTGCAAGAAGAGGATTATTTGTTGCCCATAAATTTTCCTTCCGCACACAAACCAGGCAATAAACTGCCGCAGAAAGCCGCAATTTTGCAGACAAACAATCAATTCTTTCGCGCCATAACTAGGCATTGCGCTCGACTTCACAAACTCATAATTGTTGCGTGGGAGATGGAAGACTGGGCTTTTTCCAGCCAACAAAATAAGCATTCTGTTGCGTCTTCTGCTGCATAATTACTCAAGTTGCCGTTTTAAATATTTACTAAACTCTTGCTACCATCTTCAGTCTAGCATAAGACGATTTCTATTTCACAGTCTGTTTGTTGTTGGGATCCAAAGATACGAAGATGAGTGCACGTATAATTTGCGTTTTCTATTTCCCAAGACCATTGTATGCTCTAAGCCGTAAACAGTGTTAACCCAGTACACAGTCGCTTAAGTAAATCTAAGTTTCCTGTGCTTGGCAGTATGCAGTGCCTTTGAACCTCAAGGTAGTCATCACATGTCTGTAGTGGCCCACTTATTCAGCTGTGCCATTGTCGCACAGAGTCAACAACAGGTCAATAAAGAACGCGCTCAGCACTCTACAGACGCATATTGGAATAATCTAACTTACTACCTAACAATGTAGGCCCAATGACCTTAACGGCTATCAAAACTCCACTAACGAAGCCATTACGAGCCACCAGAAGACCTATGATATTTCCCATTTTGTATTAGTTGGTATCCAGCCTACTGTGAGGTATGGCGCTCCTCTCTCGGTTGCATAATTAGATAAGCCCACGGAACCACTGGCTATTTATAACGGCAAAATATGTTCCATCTGCAGTAGTGAGTTTCAGTGGCAATCTGCTGAATCGGAGGACAAACAATAACATCAGTAATCGAGTTCATTGATAAGAAGACGACTCGAAGGTGGCCAAAGTTGGCTCGATACACGCTGAAGCCATACTGTGGTGGATCGGTTTTCCTCTTTTATACTGGAATTGATTTTTGCACCAATCCCGCTTTATCTATCATATCCTTCTATTTCTGAGGTTTCTTTTACGTAGCAGCGTAATTTCCACTGCATCCCTCAACGCCTCCCTCCGACCCGATCAATTATTTTTCAACTGCTCTAACCGAATGGGGTGGTATACTCGAAGATGTACATCGCGATATGCGTTCAAACATATTTTCACTTGGTGGCTGATTATACTTACGCATGTGTTGGCTCATCCTTTGTTGGTCATGGCGCAATGTGGAGTATTTTACGGCCACACAGACACCGAACTCTCAGGCATAAGTGAAAAGTCCAAAGACAGCTGAAAAAACGCCAGTTACACGTAGCACACCAGCCCGCAAGGCCTTTGCGCACACTGCTTGTACACGCCGTGGACGTTGTTTGCTTCCCTTAGAGAAAATATGTTTTCTACAAAATTCCATGTGTCATTGGTACGGCCTTCCGTTAGGAGCGAACTGGGAAAGCTTTCATAACCAAAATAAGTTGGCAATGCGATAAAACAGGTATTATAAGCGGTCATGCACACACACACGCACACACACACACACACACACACACACACACACACGACAGTTCCCCCGTCGATTTCGACGATGGGCACCACGCGCTCCAACAAGCCGCAGCAAGCGCTGAAGCAAGCCGCAACTGACACAAAGGCGAGCTGGGCAAGCAATACGCAAGCGACAGCTAGCAGGAGCAACGCAGAGAAATGGCGCGAGGAAAAAAACAGGAGTTTAGGCAGACTTGCGCAGAATCTACCCACGCGCTCGCCACTCCCACCTCCGTTTCCGGTGTAAAGACAAAGTCAATAAGACCGGGGATGAGGAAGGGTGTAGATGGCTGGCGCAATAAACACTCAGCACGCGCACACTTGCATCAGCCATCTCGCTAGGTATGCTCCCGACTGCGCGGGAGCGCCATAAAGGCCACATTAAGAGGGAGCCATTGCAGCCTGACTCTCAGTCCTCCCTCTCCTCCCGTACGCACACACAGACACACGCGTACAGAAGGAGCAGCTACGTAGGGGGTCCGAGTTTTCCCGTCAGTTGGCAGACCCTCCAAGCCACGGCTTTTAGCGCACCGTGATAGATTCAGACGCATTCAGATTTATTATAGTGAGGGAAGAATCGCGCCGAGGTCGACCTCACTCTCTCCCCCACCGCATAGTGACCGCCTAGCTTTTCGGGCACCTGCAGTGGGGCCTGAAAACAGTGGGAGCGCGAGCGCAGTCAACAACAGGGAATCAGAAGTGAGAGAAAGCGCCAGCGCCTTTCAGGCCGCAGGGACCGTGGTTGGCTGAAGACTGGCATTGCATGTGCATACAGACCATTGGATCTCAGAAGGGTGACAGCAGCCCTGCATGAAGCCTGGGCCAACACCCTCCTGAGAGGACACACACACACAAACACACACACACACACGACAGTTCCCCGTCGATTTCGACGATGGGCACCATGCACTCCAACAAGCCGCAGCAAACGCTGAAGCAAGCCGCAGCATACACAGAGACAAGCTGGGCGAGCAAAACGAAAGCAACAGCAAGCAGGAGCAACGCAGAGAGCTGGCGCGAGGGAAAGCAGGAGTTTAGGCAGACTTGCACAGAATATACCCACTCGCTCGAACCTTTCACCTCCGTTTCCGGTGTAAAGACAAAGTTAATAAGACCGAGGATGAGGGATGGTGTAGATAGCTGGCGCGATAAACACTCAGCACGCGCACACATGCATCAGCCATCTCGCTAGGTATGCTCCCACCTGCGCGGGAGCGCCATAAAGGCCACATTAAGAGGGAGCCATTGCAGCCTGACTCTCAGTCCTCCCTCTCCTCCCGTACGCACACACAGATACACGCGTAGAGCAGGAGCAGCTACGTGGGGGCCCGAGTTTTCCCGTCAGTTGGCAGACCCTCCAAGCCACGGCCTTTAGCGCACCGTTATGGATTCAGACGCATTCACTTTTATTATAGTGAGCGAAGAATCGCGCCGAGGTCGACCTTACTCTCTCCCCCACCGCATAGTGACCGCCTAGCTTTTCGGGTACCCGCAGTGGGGTCTGAAACCCAGTGGGTGCGCGAGCACAGTCAACAACAGGGAATCAGAAGTGAGAGAGAGTGCCAGCGCCTTCCAGGCCGCAGGGACCGTGGTTGGCTGAAACTGGCATTGCATGTGCATACAGACCATTAGATCTCCGAAGGGTGAGAGCAGCCCTGCATGAAGCTTGGGCCAACACCCTCCTGAGGGGGGTAACTAGTCAGTCAACGACTGAAAGGCACTACCCATGCTCCGTCGTCGGTTGGCGTCCGTGGGCGAGGCTGAAAGGAGAGCAAGAGGCAACTGGTGAACTTTGCAATTGTGGACGTGCAGAGGAGAGGAAGAAGAAAAAGAAGACAAATAAGAAGAAGAGGATGAAGTAGAAGAAGAAGAGGAAGAAGGCGGAGGGGAAAGGACGGGGGGAAAATAGAAGAAAGAGATAGGAAAACGAAGAAAGTGAAAGAGGGAGATAGGGAGAGGAGGCAAGGGGCGAACTCAGACAGGCCGAGAGAGAGGGGAGAAAATCAAGTAAAGAGAACAGTGAGAGCAAAATCTCAACTTACCTTGCAGCAGAGAATCTTCAGTAACTACTGAGGCTGACGTTTGTGCTAAAGACAGAACTGTAGATGCCGCTATTATGAGTATGATTGCGGCAAGGAGCGAGTAATATAACTACAGGAGCTATTATGGAGTAGCAAAAGGCAAGACAGTATTCGACAAATTCAGCAAGAACGGCCTCCACTTACCTGAGGGAGGAGGCACTCACCTGTGTTCCCGACAACAAAGAGACGCATCGTGACGTGAGGCGACTAGTGAGTGGGGCTGAGGCTGGTGGTGGGGATGTGTGAGGTGCTGGGTGTGCCGACATCATGGTCAGTGCCGCTGTCGTGAATGCGCATGTGACCTAGTAGGCCCATGCGATGAGCGAATGATCGGGGGCAGTGTGAGCAGTGAAGGTGGCGGTCTCTTCTGTGTGTTGGTGCTCCAGGCACTAGTCCACCAGTCTCTGTGCGATGGATTCGCAAGTGAACGACTAGACCGATGCGTGAGGTGAACGTGCGATTGCAGTGAGGGCACATCAGGCCCTCGAAGCTGGTGGGGGGTTCAGTTGTGCAAGTTGTTGCGGGTGGTGAGGTGGGGGAAGTTGTGGGTGAGTTGGAGTCGGTGGAAGAGGGCAACGAGGCATCTCTCGCGTCGGTGATTGCCGTCGAGGTGGAGAGTGGGGTAGGGTCTGGCGGAGTGTTTGGTGCAGTCGACGTGGATGCTGTCGGAGGAGGGTTGCACGGCTTCCCGAGGTGACCGACCAGGCCGATGCGTGCACGGAAGGTGTGTTGACAACGCGGACACGTTGGAAGGGCTTGGGTGGTGGCAGCGTGCGTCCATGGATTGTGAGACTTGCGTGCCGTCCGTTTTGCCTATGGCGACGGCGATCTGACACACACACACACACACACACACACACACACACACACACACACACA
>JAYGXS010000007.1:1491940-1531308 GCA_036362985.1 Ligula intestinalis
CACACACACACACACACACACACACACACACACACACACACACACACGACAGTTCCCCGTCGATTTCGACGATGGGCACCACGCGCTCCAACAAGCCGCAGCAAACGCTGAAGCAAGCCGCAACTGACACAGAGGTGAGCTGGGCAAGCAACACGAAAGCAACAGCAAGCAAGAGCAACGCAGAGAACTCGTGCGAGAGAAAAACAGGAGTTTAGGCAGACTTGCACAGAATCTACGCACTCGCTCGCCACTCCCACCTCCGTTTCCGATGTAATGACAAAGTCAATAAGACCGGGGATGAGGGAGGGTGTAGATGGCTGGCGCGATAAACACTCAGCACGCGCACACTTGCATCAACCATCTCGCTAGGTATGCTCCCACCTGCGCGGGAGCGCCATAAAGGCCACATTAAGAGGGAGCCATTGCAGCCTGACTCTCAGTCCTCCCTCTCCTCCCGTACGCACACACAGACACAAGCGTACAGAAGGAGCAGCTACGTGGGGGTCCGAGTTTTCCCGTCAGTTGGCAGACCCTCCAAGCCACGGCTTTTAGCGCACCGTGATAGGTTCAGACGCATTCAGATTTATTATAGTGAGCGAAGAATCGCGCCGAGGTCGACCTCACTCTCTCCCCCACCGCATAGTGACCGCCTAGCTTTTCGGGCACCCGCAGTGGGGACAAACACACACACTAGAAATTGGTCACAAATTCGAATGAGAAAGAATTCAAATGTTTGATGCCTATCCAATAAGAAAATGACATGAACTCCCGGAATCACTGAACTCAGATGAGGCACGCCTCAATCGGCTTGTTGTTTTAAATGACACGTGAGAATTTTTTAAGGAAAAAATGCAAAAGAGCATAGCCAATCCCGAAAGAATAACAAAATATAATTAACTAGTATTGGCGTAGACAGTGTCCACCGTAAAATATCTTGCTTGATACAGGTAAGCGGTAAATTGTTGTTGTACACCGTCCGCAGTCCAAGGACCATCTGGAGGTCCAGTCACGAAACTTTACATTTCCTCAAGGAATTCTGCACCTTCCTCAACACACCACATGCCGTAGTTAGCCCATAAGGCGTAAAGGCTAAGATGGTTAACCCTAACATCTACAATCTTTCAGGCCCAGTTCCTTAGGAGATGGGAGAAGTCGTGAGAAGGCCAGCGTAGAAGGAATGGTTTATTGTTTACACAAAAGAACGGAGAATATATGTAGAGAAGTTGGACTTCGGAGCACACGTCATTCCGCTGGAGCGCCGTGGTCGTAAGTGACGTCTGGCGGTCGAGAGTGGGGGAAAAGAGACTTGTTCGAGTGGTGCTTGGCAGCCG
This sequence comes from Ligula intestinalis, assembly GCA_036362985.1. NCBI lineage: Eukaryota > Metazoa > Platyhelminthes > Cestoda > Diphyllobothriidea > Diphyllobothriidae > Ligula > Ligula intestinalis. Next base: position 1,493,272 of record JAYGXS010000007.1, read on the forward strand.
CGAGAACCTAGACACACGTGTGTGTGTGTCCGAGTGGAAGAAGGTCAAGTCTCTGCAGGTCAGCGCGACTGAAAGCGCCGACTGAGGTATTGGATGACCTCGAGGCAGCTGGCCTTGAACAATGACGTCGGAAAAAGCAATGAAGAAAGTGGAACGGCAGATACCACTGCAAGTTCTCTTCTTCTAGACTGCAGTAAGGATACTGAAAGAATCCGAACGGAGGAAGGTTAGTTAAATTTGGAAGGGAGGTACGTACCAAGATAGAGTTGCAAACAGCGTGGACGGCTGTGGTTGGAATGAGCCAGGATGCAGGGGTGGCTGAGACCGCTACAAGCCTTCGCGAACAGTTCTACCCTTCAGTTATTTACTTATTAATTATCATTACTGTTTCAACAGCAATAAAGCAATATGATTTGGGGAAAAGTTGAAGCATCCAGTCAGAGGGGACGCTCGGAAGCCGCCTTTAATTGAGCATTAGCCCATTGTTTTTTAAAAATAGATAACCAAAAACAACAAGCTCTCATGGGCTTACTTGGCAGGACTTGAGCCTGAAAGAAAAGGATTACTAGCGGTCATAAATACTCCCTACACACGCAAACCATGCAAAAAAAAGCCATAGAAAGAAGCAGTTTTGTAGCTAAACAATCGGGTTTTTTCACGCGCCAAAGTCAGGCATTGCATTGGACTTCACAAACTCGTTAGTGGTACGTGGGAGATGGAAGATTGGGTTCGTTCCAGTAAGTAAAAAAAGCATTCTGTCGTCACTTTCACCATGTAATTACTCAAGTTGCCGTTTCAGATGCGCCCTGTGTTATAACGGATGCCTAGGCTGAGATATTGCCGCCCAATGACGTCCCGTGTATGTCCCCAAAGAGTAACACGACAAGAAGGGTGCAGTAGCAGAAGTCTTTTTGTGTTTTAGGTATAAAAAATTTAGGGAAAACAACGTGTGTAACGATGTCCACTGAGCCAATCAGATTTCCCTTTGAGATGGTGACCAGACCCATTGGTTAGTTGACTCAGTGGATGATAGTCGTTTAAAATCTGAATTATCGATCGCTTTGACGGCTTTTGTGCATTCGCCCGTGTAGGCCGATCGATAGCCTGCTTGGGTTGTGGTCATGCTTCTCAAGCTACTGCTTGCTTAACTGTTTGTTTGGCCTGCCTAACACCTTGACTTCCTGCTATCTCCTAAAGTCTGACCTAAAGTGGTTTCTATTTAAGGGTATGCTCGTTGTCGGAATCCGAAGACAGGAAGATAAACAGTGATAACACACTATACAATAGTCTGAGATAATCTATGCCCCCAGAGCTCGGCAGTTAGTTGTGCCCTTGAAACCTAAGGAGGTCACCCAAAGAATACAGTAGCCTATGTATTTAGCTGTGCGATTGTTGCATATGCTCAGCTCTCTACAGACGCATATTGGAATAATATAATCCAATTCTGTAGGCCTGATGACCTTAACTGATGATAAAACTTCGCCGTTACCATTACCCTACTAACGGAATCAAGATGGACCGAAAGAAGGCCTGCGAGTCTTCGCATTTTACGCAACCGAAGCTAATGTAAGGGATGACGCTCTCCACTTGTTCGTATAATTGGATTAGGCCCAGGAAAGTTCTAGCATTTTATCGAGGCAAACTCTGTTCCCTCTGCATTCGTGAATTCCGATATCAATCTACAGGCTCGGAAGCCTAACCATAACAGTACAAATTAAAACATCATTTTCCCGGAAGAAATTGAACAAGGCAACGATCGCGAGATTAGTAGGATTAACTGACGTCATTTAATTTCGCGACCTCTTATTCTACTGCAAACGGTCGTTGCCTCTTAGCTATCTAATGAAGTGTCAACCTAGAAGGATGAAACTTGATGGGCGCATAGGAAGAGGATAGTGGAGGGGGAAGGTAGTTGTCACAGCATGGCAGTTCATGTTAGTTCTTGTCCATGAAAGCCTATTGGACGTGGTTAAAGGGGGGAGGGGGTTGGAGCAGGGTAGCAGCCAGCCCTAAGAGGGACAAGGAGGAGTGAGCGGGATAAGCTTATCGATCATTACCACGGCAATGTGACATGATAAAGTGATTCAGCTGCTTCCAGAGTTCTGGTTTTCTTCTTCATATTGCAGCGGCCTCCAAAAAGCATAGGAGACGCCCGGTCGTCGCCCGAAGTACGACCTTAAATGCAGTTTCTTGGTCAACCGTATGGCCAGTGTTCCCTAGGTGCTTCGTGATTGAACTCTGCGGTACTTCATTTTCCGTCCTGCGCAACCACTTCAGCATATGTTCCACTGACCGCCTTGCCATTTGCCTGCGTTCGATAAATTTGCATCCGAAAATACATGTAACCTTGTAAAAGCAGTTTGATGTGGTGGGCATAGGAAGAATGTCTCCAGTCGGTCGAATAGCAGGTCACGAAATATTATGTCTACAGTAAATTCTGCTCATCTTTTGTTTTTTTCCTTGTTCAAATTATGAATTGAGTCTACATCTTGTCAGGCCCTATCCTCTATCATTGATTACAGGAGGGGCTCGTAGCAGGCCTTAGCCGTGTCTTGGTGGGTCGGTTTGCTCCCGTACCTAAAGTACGCGCCAGAATTCGCGTGATATACCGACATACGCGAAAGACTAATGCTCTCTCGGTAATCCGAATTGACTCAGGTTGTGATACTCATTATCGTATAGTTGATTCTGAAGTTTTTTCAATCATGTTAGGATGCGGGCTTTTTAATGAGTTTCGTTCTGACCCCTAGCAAAACATACGTACTGTAAAAAGTAACTACTTAAATAGTATGCTCTTTATCATTGATTTGGCCTGCCTTTATAAATGCAAATATATTTTATGGAAAACGTAAACGAAAAATTATTTTTTGTACTCTTTTGGTAGCAACTTACGCCTTCGTTAAATTTTATACCTAAAGAAAGGGTATCTATTGGTTTTAAAAAAGTTTCTAGATTGCCGAATTATTTTGAAAGCTACTGACTGCTACACTTGAATTCAAGCTTTACAAGCTACGTGCTGCGTATATCCTGTTTAAGGAAAAGTACGTTTTTGCCTACAGTTTGAGGAAAAATTCACATGGTTCACAAAGAATGTTGCACTAGACGTGAAAGGTGCTTTATACAGTATAAGCAGCAGTAATAAATTAACGGAAATGATGTATTATGAATGAACACCTCACAATCGTAAAAAAGGTCATAATTAGACATTCTTAAACCGGAAGATACGTCTTCTTTCTTTCGTTTACGTTTTCTATGAAATATTTTTGAATTTATGAAGGCAGTAAAAATCAATGATAAATACGCATACTATTTAGGTAGTTATTTTTTACAGTACCTACGTTTTAAGTGGTCAGAACGAAGCCCATTAAAAGGCTGGCATGACTGAAAGAACGTCAGAATAGACGACACAATATCACAATCTGACTCAGTGCCGATTAGCAAAAGGGTATCAAGCATCCGCACTTTTTGGCATCTTGCACGAATTCTGGCGCGTCCTTATACAGTGTGTTACAAATCACTACTGACATGTAGGAAATGTAAGACTGTGTGTGTGCAGGTCGAGTGCATCGTTGAGGTAGCCTGAGGTCAACCCGCAGACAATATAATGTCACCTTAGAATGAGCACAAAAAGACCTCTGTTCAACACTCAACACTCTTGGAAAACACGCATCCCAAGACATTTTAATCTAAATAAGATGTACTTTGAAATATAAAGGCAACTATAATTTGTGAATTTTCGGGTAGGGTGCCCTAGCTCGTTTTCGGACTAACCGAAAACGTGCAATGAAAAACTAAAATTTCAAAAGTGCGGCAAAAAAAGCAATAGTTATATGGGGTGAAATCTGATTGGTAGATATGGCCTTGATGGGTCTGTATTATGCGGCCTTTGTCTCTTCCACCGTTCTTTGACGTGTTTATAAATACCATCCAACTAGATGTGGCGGTCGATACATGCATCGTCAGAGTACACGGTCTCAAGAAACCCTTGGCCTTTTTGGGGGGGGAGCAAACTATGACGATGCGTGTTTTATCCCATGCAAAGGTCTGTCCCGTGGCAATGCATAGCCACTTCGAACGAATGGCCACGTCTCTTCACGGTCAATTGGTTCTCGTGTATGCAGGTTGAGAAGGATCTTCCTGGTTGGCCATAATATGCAGTATCACAACCTCCGCATGGGATTTTGTAGATGACTTCTTCCTTATTGAGATGACCAACCTTGTTCCAAGGGTGTACTAGCTGGGTGCATAAAGTAGCCATCGGTTTGTGCGCCACTTTTATTTGGTGTTTCCGCAAGTGTCTTCCAGTGACTTCAGACACATTCCTTATATAAGGAATGATTCACCATGTTTTTGATTTGGGCGCTGGAGTGGAACTATTTGGTTCCTTTGTGTTGCTTTGTTGTTGTTTCATGCACTGGCATACAAAGAGTCTGGGGTAAACATTGCGTGAAAACAAACCAAACAGATAATTGAGCTCAATTCGTTTGATTTCTTCGTCAGACCAGTCTGTCTTTGCTCGGCGTAGCAGACTGTTGACGGCACTCCACAATACCATCAACTCGACTATTCTGAGCATTTAATTCACACTCGAGGAAGAGGTTAACAAAACAACTCTTACTTCTGGATATTCTCGTGCAACGAAATACTGAGAGAACATTAAAAACGTCTGTTTACCCCATACCAAGCAAGCGGAAGTTATTCTTGACTATGAGAGCAATAACCCCATCTCTCATAAAAGGAGCGCCGAGCTGGGGCACAAGACTCGGAAAGTTGTTAATTATTGTAACCTTTGTACCGCAAAGCACACCTTCAAATACCACACTCTTATTTGGCCTTCACAAAACAGTGAACCATCCATTGGTGAAGACTCCCTCACTTCGGTAGGGGTCTGACGCAGATATTTACCCATCCCAGAGCGTACTAGTGGATAGAAGAGACTATGATAGAATTTGAGGAATCCGAAGAAGTAGACGTAATCACTGGAATACGAGTTTTTTGGCCAGACGTTTCGGATTTCTAGTTGAAATCATCGTCAAAAGGGAGACAGACAGTCCCAGAATAGCTGACGTCCATAATCACGTGACATATGATGCTCTTCACTTGTTCACATAAACATAACGAAGCCAGTTAATTGACAAGTTCATATGGCGACTTAACCACGTCTTACTGCTGTCCCGCGCGCAAAAAAAATATTTCGACTCACGCAATGACCGCCAGCAGGGAGGATGGCGAATTTGATGTGATGATGGTGTCAGCCCACTTTAAGCCTAGTGTCCTACTATTTGCAGTGTTTCTTTAATGCAGCTCTGCGCGACTTGATTTCTGTTGTACGCCTTACGCCCCGTTCTGGTTGCTGACAAAATATCGATGAATGATTCGGTAGAGAGGACGACCAGCTGTATTTTTAAGGCAGCATCAATAATGGTTTTATTCACTGAGACCACGAGATCAGTTCACATAACATTCAGAAATCCAGAGGTTAGCATAAGGTAAACATATGTGATGGAGAGAGGTCTAATCTCAGCTTCTTTATATCCGTTTCTTTACATGTGAGGTAACCCGCTAGGAATGGGAGTACAAAGTCCTGATATGCCGATGTACGGCAGCACATACGTCGAAAACCTTGGCACATAATATGGCAAGACTTCCCAACCAGAGTCGAGGGGACTGCGCAACCGCGTTGAGAATTCTATCAGCAAATTGGATGACAGTTGCAAAGTGTCACTGTATTATGGTATCAGCTAAACAAAACATAAGAAACACAGGCAGCTAAAGAGAGCATTCGGTGGAAACGTTTACTATTCAGCAAATCTACAAAAGTAACTGGAAGGGAGCCAAGGAAAGAGAGTTCGAGAAAGAGGACCTTAACTTGGTAGGGTGCAAAAACAGCAAGATTTATTGGATCGATAAAATTTCGGGAAAGCTCATCAGTTGCGTCCATTCCATTGCATGATGAGAGTAATGAATGAGAATAATACGAAAGTGAATTGGTACAGGAAGCTAAAAAAGGTCATAGGGCAGGAGACGATGGCTTATGAGTGAAGTTAGAAAGTTAAAACGAGGTTGCAAGAAGAACTCATTTTCCTCTTTCTGTCTTCTTATCTATTTTGAACTCAACTTTGTATGTTTCTCATTCGTTGCTCTCACCATGCAATGGAATGAACGCAACTGATGGGCTTTCCGGAAATTTTATGGAGGCAATAAATCGGCGCGGCTTTCGAATTTGAGCCACCCATCTTTTTTGCTCTCCATTCACGGGGGAATTTATTATCCTATATCATCATCTCTAATCCTCTGCTTTGTTTGTCTGCATTTGTGATCATAAGGTCATATCTAGAGTACACTGCTACCTTTTTAAATCAACCCAATATTTGTCAAATGCAGCCAATCTGTCGCATATGCAATTCACCAACAACACCAACATCGACAATTCTCCGTAGGATGACAACACGAAGAAAAAAGGGTGTGAAGAAGCGAAAATGGAGAAGTTGAAAGCTGATCTGTTGCCAGAGTTGATGTGAATGTCGTGAAAAACTTGACTTGTGGGTATAACATGGCCTGTTACCTTTGTCCTTTTAAAAATGATCCTTTATTTACCTTACCATCTGCTTTCCGTGAATGGAGTCATTTTTGCTGAAAATTCAGGTTTGTAAAATCCTCAATATAGCATTCTCCTTCTCAAAAAAATCTTGCTGTTTTTGCAATCTACAAATATGCACCTGGGAAACATTGCTTCGTTTCTTTGCCAGCCTAAGTAACACTATACACTAACATACTGATACGCGCCTTATTCTTAAGAATCCCAGTGGTTCAAGCGCAGTCTAAACAAATGTTCCCAGATTGGTGGTTTCTTCCATGAGGACCTATTTAAGAAATATCCTTAAATTTAGGTGAGCACACGTACGAGGAAAGGGGTATATCAATTATTAACATACGCCTATAAAACCCCTATTGACTGAGTGATTCGAAATCTACCCCCACGCAGTCCTATAAAAATTCAGGTGACACCTAAAACGTTTCACATCAACCAAGCTACGTAAGCAATTAAAATAAAAACAAACAAAAGTATCACACTTACGTCATAATGTGCTATATGCTGGTTAGCAAACCTATTTTTTGCGGACTAGGTGGCTTGCTGTGACGTCCACTTTTAACAATGGCTCCCGTTAACTTCCGTTTTTTATAGCAGTTTTACTGCTAATGCACGTTTTAATCCAAATAATTGGTTGTTTTCTGGTATGGATAGCTTATAAGTATCATGATGGGATCATATAACCCCGAAAACCAGTAATATGCAAACAATAATGATTCTTAATATAGTTATTTGGCATGTAGCAATAGCAAATAGAATAAGGCCACTGGTCTACTTTAAAGGATGAGTTAAAGTTATCGAAATAAAGTTCAATAAACCTATTTTACATGGTAGATAGGTAGATACGCAGATGCAACAGAAATATACTAGTAACATTGACGTTTTCGTCAGTTTTAATTCATTGGCTGTATGTTTGATTTCCGCAGACGGCTAAGGCAACGCGATCTCCTCTTAAAAATTAACCTCAGTTTTATTGAGGGGGTTTGGCAGATTTGCTTAATTTAGTTGACCCCTTTGTGAAAAGAAAACTCGCGACGTACAGTGGGACTTGAACCCGTATAGCAGGGCAGCCCTCTACGCAGCCACCGCTTTACCAGTTGACCTACAAACCCTGTGAATTTAATCATATTTAGACCGATTTTACCCGCCCAACTTTCACGCTCGTATGAAGTCCACCAATACGGAGCAGTAAGCCGACTGCCCACGCAGGATTTCCTAAGCAATCCTCTAGAATCCACTAGAATGACTAAGAGGCTGACTGGTGACAACTGGGGCTGAACGCTGTAGAGCAGGTTTTACAAGAGACGAAGAAGAAGAAGATAGAGAAAAATCAATAAATCAATAAACACGAGCAATAAAACGCAAAGCAAAGTCCTACGGGTCAGTCTCCGGGTCAGCGCCTGCTAGCAACAGCAGAAGCAACTGCTATCTAGTTGATGAAGCCGGCGTTGTGTGCACGAAACAACTTCCTACAAGCTCCGCAGCTGGCGTGGCCCACAGTCCCTTAGCGGCACGCACTCGACCGTGGTCTTTTTGTCTGCCTCCACTCCCCCATCCCCTAGATTGTTCTATCAATACCTGTTCTCACAACCAGCCTTCGCTTGTCGATCCTCAAATCCCCCCCCCACCATTTCCCGATTTGCTTGTACTAAGGGAGAAACATGTTTTAACCTTTGCCCGATGAGGATTTTTCGAAAGCATAAGCACGCTCGCCAAACTAGTTCTCTGAAAACTAAATGCAGTATGTGCTCAAAACAACACAACTTTCATAACAAAATTTGACTTTCTACTTTAGCATACATTTGGTCACATTATTTTGCTTAATTGAGGGGATTTAATTCTGTGAAAGCCTTTTAGTTAGGAAAATCACCATTTGAGTTAGATTTATTAAGACAACTGGACGTTAATTTGGGCGAAATTGGGTGTTGTCTCCTATCGTAGGAATTTTCTATGCTATTACGTATGAAAGAATAAAACTTATTATAAGGGTGGATTAAACTATGAAGGAACTTCCTTTACGTTTTAATATGCCTAATGCTGTTCATTATTATTTCTACGTTTTCGTAAGCACGTTCACACCGGTATGCCAGTAATGATCAAACTTTTACAAGGTTATGAAAGTTGCATGGTTCTCAGCGCATGCATTTAAACGAGAGCGGGAAGACAGCTTGCCTTTTAGCTGAGGATAGATTCGCTATAGAGCCCTAAAGAACAACGGGGCGAATGTGCCCCGCAAAGCAATCGGTGAATGCAACATTACCGCTGTTAATATGGCTGATCATTACAGACAATACAATGACCCCATTCCTCAATGCTCGTAGTATTGGACTCATAGTCATGAAGTCGCAGGTTCTAGCCTAAGGCTTTGTAAAATCTGCGGTAGAATAGCACAGGACGGCCTATACTATCTGTGCATAAATAAGGTTGTTTTTCAAAGGATCCTAGCTATTAAGTTTGTTGCCCATCTTAGATACCTCTAGCGGCTAGTCCTGTGGTTTCACTTCGTTTGATTTGTTGTGGGTTTTTTTCAGGTTAGTTAAGATTTTTATTTATTACTTAGTTAATTTTGTGAAAATTCCCATTGAACATTTCAGAGGATGAATTGGCGAACATACGTTCGATAAATTCTCGCCTGATCTTTACATTTATATAGTAATAAAGGAAATAAACTCTGCGGGTTGGTAGAAAAAATAGTACGATTGTCAGGAGAGGGGGAATCCTTGGGGAGTGGGAATCGGGGTCAAAATTTGATCATCGAGGTAATAAGCTGCTGGCTGTTGGATTAGCGACTTTCGGCCACGGTAACTGCAGCGCTGAGAATAAAGTATTTTGGGCACACAGGACCAGTCGGAAAACCCTGATGACAGCCGCATCTGCCGTGGCCAACAGGTGCCATCCAATACATTTTGAATAGCTTGAGGGTACCTTGTATACCACTCGCATGCCCTTTTTGTTATTCACGCGATTGTCTGAGATTACCAGATGCGCTAGAATGAAACTAATAATACCCTTAAGTTGGCCCTTTTATAACCATACTGGAATGTGCTCCCGAACTCTTTTGGGTAAACGCCGCCTCGTGTGAGCAATATATCCTGCCTCACAGGAGCAGGTAAATAAATATATGCCCTCAGAGGTGGTCTGGGCCAGCATTTTGTCCTTAATCTCTCCGTATGGGATGGGAATAGCCGAGAACAGTACCTGAACGTTGGCTGCTAGGAAGCTGCTTGCTTCGAAGAAGTTTGCTTGGTCCGTTCCCTTAAAATGAGACTCTGGTTAATATTCGCTTCTTCTCTGCTGTTATTACTGAGGGTTTTGGCGGCCTTTCAGCCCTATTTTAACGGTAAATTGACTGGAATACCCATTTTGTCGAAACAAGCCTTAAACGATCTTTTGATCCTTTTCGATGCTATCAGTCGAGCAGCTCCCTTTCGCCCTTTCCGTCAAACATCGTACTAAATTAAGTTTGAATTTCAACGGGTCGAAGCTAAAAAGTGGATGTATTGCCCGGACCACGTCTTCTTTCGGTATATTTTACGTTAAATTCTCCCATCAGCCCTTTTACTCAGTAATGCAGTAAGGAACGGGAGCAATCCAGACTGTTATTCTTATACTATAAACTTGATTGACGGGTGCGCCTGATGCATTGCATTCATTTGAGCTGAAATTTTGGTTTGGTCGGCTGCAACCGCAAATATATCAAAAACGTAACGTTTGTAGTACGTCAGATTATTTATCTGGTGCCTTAGTTGTGCAGTTTCTAGTTTGTCCGTGAATATATTTTCTAAAAGCGGACCCAGGAGCGAGCCCATAGCTAATCCGTCCGATTGCTTTTAATTGTTGTTTTTGAAAAGGAACTGTACATTCAAGGTACATTTTAGTACCCATTCCTTGAGTGCATTTACTGGCACTCCTATGTCCTGGTGCTTCGAGCTAATGAATTCACAGACGTAATCTACTCTTTCTGTGACCGGCAGGTTTGTTAACAGGGAGGAGAAATCCACTGAAAAAATCACTGCCCTGTTCAGGTCGAGCTCTTTCACACCGTCCACACATTCGAAGGTGTCTCAAAGACCGTGTGGGGCTAGTTGACTCTGTATGAGTTTCGATTTGTCCGCTAGCCATTTCGCTGTGTCATAGTATGGCGAATTTTTCATATCTAGGATGGGACGAACGGGTACGCCATCTTTATGAATCTTCGTTGAACCATACAGTCGAGGTATGTGCATGCCAACGGAGTAGAGGCACCCTAAGTTGTATTCGCTAATGATACCGTCTTTTTGAAGTGTTTTCAGACAGACAGTCAACTATGTATCAACCTCACCAGTGTTATCTTTCTCCTTTTCTGTCTTGCTAAATTTGTCTTTGTCTGACAGAATGGATTACATTTTTGCAATGCAATCTGTTCTGTCCATTAGAACAACGCCCGTTCCCTTATCCGGCCTCGTTATGTGGATATCTTTCTTCTGCGGAGGTGTTTTAATTTTCATGTGTTAACAGAGCCCAATGTTTCCAGCCTGACAACCGTACTATTTTTTTACCAGCTCGCATAGTTTATTTACTCAATTACCGTATGAGTGTTAAGGCCTGACGAGAATTTATCGAAAACATACCAAGTGAATTATCTTAAACTTATGTTTGGATTTTGTTAATTTCAGCTTGTACTTTAGTTAGATAAGGCTACCGTTAGATAAATATACTTAAATAACTACAATATGTTCTAATAAACTTCTTGAGGAAATACAAATGAAACATGAGAACTCAGTTAAATTTAACCTAAGAAACTAAGTAAATAAACTGACAACTACAATAAGCTAATACCACCTGTCCCGTAAGACAGAATTCTGGGGGCAAGGGTATCTAAGGTGGACGAACAACTTAACTCTTACCCAAAAGATAAATTGGTGAGCCTATGTTTGCTTTCAATCAATTCTCTGCAGGCCTGTACGTTACTATGGTTAGTAACTTATTTTAAAAAGGCAATTAGGTAGAAAAATCGTGCAATTGTCACGGTCGTATGGTGTGGAAAATATTGGGATTTCTAATTTGATCAACATCAGGGGAAGCTGGCCGCCAGGAGAGGTTATTAGCTGCGAGTGGTTTAATAAGCGACGTGCGGCCATGGTAACTACAGTGCTTTCATGACGTTCTTGTCAGACCGGTTTTTTTGTAACTTAGTAGTAGCCGCTGCCTCTGTCGTAACCAACGGACGCTGTGCAGAGAAGTTTGAGTATTTTGAGGGTACCTTGTAGATCACTCGAAATGCATTTATGACAGCTAGGCGATAATCTGAGTGCGCTAGCATGAAACTGTTAAGCAAATCCGCAAACCTCCCTCCCCCTCTGACAATTAAATGAGCCCAGTTTGCATTCTGTTGGATTCTAGAAATCCTGCCTGGGTGGTCAGCTTGCTGTTCCATAATGGCGAATTCCATACGAGCGGTAAGTGCTTTGAGTAAAATCAGGCCAAGTGTGATTAAATTCATGGCCTTTTGGGTCAATTGGTAAGCGTTGACTGTGCAAAAGCCTCCTCTGCTGTGTGTGAGTCCGAATATCATCGAGGCCGCAAACATTTCACAAATCTGCAACCTCCCCTCTCTAACAGAACTGTTAAAGTTCTCTGTCTGGCCCCTTCCTAACCATACCCATGTCCAGTGGGACGACACATGGTTACTCTTTCAACCTTATAGAGTAAGATCAATAGGAAGATTGAATAAAAACTAGTTATCATCCCCCCCCCCCCCACCCCACCCCACACTCGACGAAAGATGCAAAGGACAAGACTACTCAAATATTTTCAAATGGCGGTTGGGTGTGGCCGTTTTTCTGCCGCAGCATTATGTTACAATCGATTGCGACGCAGACACGCATTTTGCTTAACTCCATCAACGAGTTAAGACTGTAACCAAAACTATATATATTGCTGATAGAAGCGAAAATGCGTGTTCCTGGACATAATTGAGAAGGCAAGGCGATCACAGGAACCAAGGATTTAATGTCCTGACGTTTCGGAATCAGACAAGCTTCCATTGTCAAAGGTGGTAAATGTACGAACGTTCACAGTATTTTATCGGTAAAATTTAGCTAGGCATGGCGATGACTGTCGTCATGCGGGTGCGGGCTCGTCTTATCCGGGGGTGGTGGCGTTGTTGGAATAATTGCCATTGCTCGGGTGCGCATCGTTCGTAGGTTGGGCCCGGCCGACGTCATGTCGCGTTCACACCTTCCCCTTGAGGTGCAAATTGCGGTTGCCATGTTCGCGTTCACTTCTCGGTTGCTAGCGGCCCGGCAGTCAAAGTCACCGTCGTCTCTTATCGGCATGGGCTCGTGTTCACCCGCGTTCCCATCCTGTTGGTCATCTCGCAGGATTGTGGACGAAACAGCTTGTCCCCCATTTGTGTTTGCGTCGGGTGGTCCTATGCTCTCGTTTGTGCTCTCAGATGGTGCGTCTGGTAGGCGTTCCTGCCTGTGGTTCTGCTTCCTGTGTTTTTCCCGTAGACTTTGGTAGGCAACTGGTAGCGTCACAAAACGATTAATGGAGCTACTTGTGGTATACCAGGCTTCGAGCGTCTCCCTGGTCGTCTGGTCGCTTCCACGCCCTACGATCTCGGCGTCTTTGAAAGCGAACTTGTGCCCAGTAGCTGCACAATGTTCTGCCACTAGAGAGCGTTCTTCCTGTCTGCACACCGCTCCCTCGTGCTCGGTCATACGTGTCTGCCATCGCTTGCCCGTTTCCCCTACATATTTCATTTCGCAGGAACTGCAGTTGATCCGGTACCCGACGTTGGCAGTTTCACGTCGGGACAGGGGGGCCTTTGGTTTCATTACCAATCGCCTCATCGTTGCCTCGGGTCTGTGGGCGATACCGATACCCAATGGTTGCAGGAGTCGAGCAGCTGCTTCAGACACGTTTGCGATGTACGGTAGCGCCCGCCAGACTTTTGGTTGGTTGACCGTTGGCTTTCTTATCGGGTAAGTCCGCCTACTCCGCTCTATGAAACTCCGGGGGTACCCATTGATGGTGAACATCTGCCGTAGATAGCGGAGTTCGGCCACGCAAGACGAAACTGGTCATGGGAAAGCTTGTGTGTTAGTAAGTGGGAGAGCGGGCTGGCTCCGCTTTTATATGATTTCACGATACAATTCATGTAGCATCAGGATTGATGTGAAAGACCAGCGCGAAAGGGGAGGGGGTTCGGGAACAGAGGCGATGTGAAAATGTCCACGACATGGGATGGCTGGACGAGTGGTCCTCGGAGTAGCCGCGGCAACTGGGTAAAGAAGGAAGGGCAAGAAACGGATAACTGACATCAGCGGGGAGTCGATAGCATCGTGGGGTCCGAACCGAGGGAGGGTCTGGGGGCAGTATTCAGTCATATGCAATCGAGTGAAAAGGTAAACACAGGAGGGCGGCCAGCATTCGGGGGAGAAAGGGAACAGCCTTCTTAAGAGGTAAACAAGCATTTTGTAGGTCGGACGGAAGTTTCGTTGGAGAAAGGACGGGTGGTAATTCAGACTTGTTCAGCGAAAATAACATATGCCATAATATAAAGGACAATCTTAAAATAATTGTAATCCAATAACGGAAATACGTGTAAAACATTTTGACTAAAGACATTTTCTTATGATACAAAGGTGGCATGGTTATTCATTCAATTGACGAAAAGATTTAAATTTACTGTTGTAATGTAGAGCGAGCTTTTACCTCTGCAGAACTCAAGGATTACTAATGAAGTTCTATTTTTCTTAACAAACAATTAGTACTTTTAGATTTACTTAAGGTAAAAAACTATCTTAGGTTTTCTTCCATTGTTTCTAAGTTTTCGTAAATACGTTTATGTCGGTGTGTGAGTGATTATCAATCTTTCGCAAACGTCGGCACCTTGCATGACTTCTCCCCCCCCTCTACTGTACTGTTAGGACATTTTCCAAAATGCAGATTTTCTTCGATGCTTATGACACTAAGACTAATTAATTGCGTACTCATTTGGTGAATGAACGCATGCTTGAACTGGAGACGACAGGCTTGGGTTACTGGTCGTGGACCTGCACACAAACTATATCACGCAAATAAATGATTTTCTCTGGGCCGAGTACATTCAACTGGGCCCACATATTGTAGATGAGCGGGGATCGATAGGAAACGGACCACACAAGTCGCATGCACTTAGCACCACACAGACAGCCTTGAAATAAGCCATCAACGATTATTTTTTTGATGTGATGGGTCATGTGAATTCTCAGATCAATAGTATTCTGACCACATATTCCTAGTTGGCCTTACTGGGTACATATGTACTGATGTGATAATTTCTTGCAAAAAGGAGAACTATGTGCGGCCAATGAGTGAATTCTATCATTTATATTCAGGCCCATTTGGGAGTCGATATTTTGTCCAACGTATCACCCAGCATAACTGATTAGCGACTGCGATAGTGTTGCTAATTTTGTTATTTGTGGATGACCATCAGACCCTACTTATAAAACGGAAGAAAATGACTTCTGTCCTATGTGATTGAGGGTGAATCGGTAGATGGAATTAACAGAAAGCTCTTTACCAAAAACGAAGGTAAAAAAGCTGCATTTGTTTAAATGCACCAAAGGAATCGTACAAATACAAAAGTGCGCTCTGAGATATTTGAAATTGAGAGCTATAAGCTTGTGAAAACCGTGTAAAACGTGGGCGTATAGGTTCATGCGTCTCTCGTGATGGCCGTGTCTAAGGATTGAAAAAGGGGATAGCTTATCGCCCAACCCATAAACAAAAATGTAAACCTTCTCCACACCCCTGACCTCTAACCCTCAAACCTTAATTCCAATTCTAAAACCTGGTGACTACCGAAGACTTGCCAACGAAACACATTTCAAGGTCACACATCAGCAGATACTTGCGAAGACAGAGGCAGGCACCATATGGCTACCTAACCCAATCTCATGCGCGAAGTAGGCATTTGAACACCAACTGAGCTTGCGTTTTCACGCCACCTACCACATTTCGATATCCATCGCGGATTCATCATCAGAGATATAGTCAAAGAGCAGTAGCAGAAACGGGTAAGAGATGCACAGGGGTTTGCAGTATTTACAGGACACAATCTTTGCTGCAAACATACAGAGACAATATACTTTACTCCCTTCTCCAGCGTGGATAGTTTGTTGAAGAGCAGTAAGAAAAAAGGGTAATACATGCACATGCTACTGCTCTTTGGCTATGTCTCTGATGACGAATCCGCAACGGATGTCGAAACGTCAGGCGAATAAAAGTATTGTCCCAGCGATCGAGTCGTCTTCTTCTCAATTACTTCCTGGGACTCGCATGTTCGCTTGCATTGCCAGCTTAAACCTTTGTTAACTCTTCTCTTCCTTGCACTGATGATGATTAATCATCGAAAACATACGTTTGTCTAGCCGGACTTTCTGAATGTTTACGTGCATATCATTGCTGAACTTGTGATAAAACGTGAGTTAGGCCTGAGCGGGAACGAGCGTAGGGAAATGAGTTAAATTAAGGCGATCCGAATGAAAAGTTGAAAGTACATGTCCCATCATCATGACATTGGTTTCAAACAGGATGGTGGTGTATCCGAAACCGTACTGAAATCACAACAGGTATTAATGTGCTGGCTCGTTGACGGTACAGTAGTCTGAAGTGGTCCGAGAGGCAGTCGTAATTCGGGTTGCCTTCTCATGACCATTGTCGAGCATGGGGATTGAGAGGGGGCTTTGGTGGCCCGCGTAAGTGCAAGATCAGGCCCTAGGCACCCGTGGCCTTTGTGGCACACACCCACTCCATGGGATTTAACTCAAGCGTGATGACAGCTCCAGCCATACCTCCCACGTGCGCTCGGTCCCAACTCTGTTGGGTTTGGGTGGATGAAGGAAGGGAGAGATTGTGGTGAACGCCAAGCCCCAGCCACTGTTGCTACAACACCAGTTTGTGTTATACACGCTGGAAACCGTCGGAATCGACAGCAGAACGGTCGAAAACAGATGAAAAGAGGTGATTGTTGACTACAGAAGGTTTTATCCAACTCAGATATCAGTAAGATCGACTAGGTTGAACAGAGAGCTCACAGAAGTTTCTGTAGAAACCAGGGGCTCACGGTAGACAAAGCAGTTGTTTTGTGTGTACGTGTGCTCTGTGTCTCTGCGCAGGGTAACAGGATCCTCCAACCAATCCGGAAAGTGTACACCGATCGCTAGGTCAAAGGCAAGGAATCGACCCCACCGAAAGGTGACATGCGGTGGCCCGACTCAGAGCGAGAGGCGGGCTGTCACGCGTGCAGATGATGTGCACGACCGCAAACATGGCGGGCGAAGGAACTATGGGTCAGCGCTAGTGGCGCTAATCCGAGGGCTGCCACAAGTCCGACATGTTAGGACGGCCTGACAAACGGCCTTAGCAGGCAGGAGCTTGCAAGCCATAGCCGCACTCTAAGCAGGCTATCGATCGGCCTGCACGGGCGAATTTACACAGGCCATCAATCAATCGAAAATTCGTGTTTCCAGTTGCAGTCAGCCGTCGAGTCATTAGCCACTAGCACCGGTGGCCCATCTATAAGAGAATCTGATTGACTCAAGGGACATCGTCTACAAACGTTTGTTTCCTAAATATGCTATACGTCTTACACCAAAAGACTTCTGCTGTTGCACCCTTCTTGTCGTGTTCTTCCTTTAAAAACTCAAACAAAACGTTATTGGGGGGTGACATCTCGGCCTGGGCTTCCGTTAAAACACAGCATTAGCCTAATAGCATACACATTATCAGGAAAGCTGCCGATTTAAAAGTGAAATATCTAATCAAAACAAGCTAAGCCTTCTAGGGATCTTAGATATTCTGTCCACAAAGGTCCTCAAATGGTTAATACTGATGGTGTTGTCACACAACAATGACACCCTAGCTCGTGAGATTTCACACATTTGATAAGAAAAATCCCTGCGTTTAAAAAAACTTGCCCTGGCATGGTTTCTTTTATTATTTCATAAATATTGGAAGTTTTGGTTTTTGTTATGAACATTCCTTTTATTGAATAAAAGTTGCTTTTTTATTTAACTTAATATGACCCTCAATCTTGCTAAGTCTAGAAAAATACATTTGGTGGAAACTTACTGATCTTTATTTTTCCTTGTGCACATGTTACTGCTTGTCCGCAGTGCGGTTCCACCATTTAAACCTCCATTACCACTATTAGTTTATTGTACAGTCCTGTGGTATGTGGAGACCAAAGGTCCCATAAAGTCTACTACTGCCACGAAATAAGCCTAAGCTACGTCTACTTTTGAACATGAAAACAAGCGAAATTTACATTCAAACATTGTTCAAGCATATCTGACAAGCTTTGTAAAAAATTGCCTTAGACGTCGGGGTCAAGCAAAAAACCTCCCTCCCAATCAAGATATTTGGCCACGGAAACTTGATTCTCCGCCCTACATGAAGGGAATATCTGAAACCATCTCTCGGCAACTAACTCGTTTCGGCATCTCCGTTGCCCACAAGCCCGCATCCTGACTGAGCGCAAGCCTATGTCGGGTAAAGGACTCCCTGCCTGTGGAACAAATAAATAACGTCATTTACCTTAAACCGCGCGCTGGCTACCTTTGTGTCTATATTGGCCAAACAAGCCGATGCCTTGAGACTCACAGCAAGGAACATAAGTCAGCCGTTCGCCGACGGGACCCTTCATCACTCGTATTTGCGCACTCCCTTGAGTGTGATCACCGATTCAATTGGGATGGAACCGAGGTGATTGCCATGGCCAATACGAGGCAACCGATGGAATTCCTCGAAGCTTGGCACTCCAGTCCGGCTAGTATAAACAGACATGTAGAGCTTGACTCACACTATACCGGGTTTTGCGCATGTTCGACTAATCTGGACCCAGCCTGAAACAATAGCAGGCTGTCCGTGCTCGGTCAAGTACAATTTAACTGACCCTAAACCACCCCCCTTCCCCCGAACACGTGGCCCATAGCCCAAACGTTAATGCCTCTCTCACCTCACCAGTACAACCTATCGCCGCGGGAGTCACGTCACCATAACCCTCCCACCCAATCGTTGTAACCTCTGCCCCCAAAACCTCTAGTGCGACCTTCCCAGCCCTCACGTTTCATTTAGTCTGACGACGAACATGTGATACTTGCTCGACAATTCACGAGTACAACTCGATTTTCCCAGGATCTTCTTTTTATTTGCCAAACGTGTAATGTTAGGTTTGGCTCCTAGCTCGCGAGAATCGATTGCAGTCTTTTCACCTTGCTTTGTTCGAGATGCGGCAAGTAGGCATTCAATTTCTCTCGTCGACAAGAAATAACATGCCGTGGACGAGTAGTAACATGTGCTCAAGAAAGCATAAAGGTAAGTAAGTTTCCACAAAATATGTTTTTCTAGAACTAAGAAGATCGAGAGTGATATTTAGTTAAATAAACAAAAAAGCTTTGAATAAATTAAAGGAATTTTAATAACAAAATCAAAACTTCCAATAGTTATGAAATAATAAAAGAAAAACTGGCCAGGTTATGTCTTTTAAACCCATGAACTTCTCTAGTCAAATTCGCGAGATCTTATGAGTTAGAGTTTGATTGTTGGATAACAACATCATCGATAAGAACCATGGGGGACTTTGTGTACAGAATTTGTAAGACCCCTAGAACGCTCAGGTTGTTGTGATTACGTATTTCACTTATTTATCGGCGTCTCTCGTAACTGTGTGTATGCCATTAGGCTAATGTTGGACCTATGGCAGCCTTCGGATCATCGACACTAGCGCTGACTCACGGTTCCATCGCCCGCCAAGTTTGCGGTCGCGCACACTTCTGCACGCGTGACAGCCTGTCTCTCGCTCCTTGTTGGGCTACCCGCATTTTCACCCTTCGGTCGGGTCGATTCCTTGCCTTTGACCTAACGATCGGCGTACCCTTTTCTGATTGGCTGGAGGACGCCCCGGATCCTCTTACTCGGCGCAGAGGCAGGTGAACCAAATTATTGTTCCAGCGATCGCGTCTACTTCTTCGAATCTATGCAAATTGTAATTCGTTCCACGGAAAGTGCTGAACTTCTAGAGTAAAACTAGTGGAACAGACTTGGTCAGGTCCAGTCTTCACTTCTCGCACAAACACCAGCATCGATCTCTGTCACGTTCTGCGGAATCAACATAGGTGCTTCACACCTGTAGGTTAAGCTGTAGTATGCTTGTTTGCGCGTAGATGAAGGCTTCCTCACCACAAATGTGAACATGAGGAGGTTAAGGCTCTGAGCTGTGCGGTATTTAAACACAGCTTTTGCGCAGTCAGTAGGCCTAATTTGAGTTCTCCAATAAGTCTACGTTCTGGATACAAGTAACACGAATTTCGAGTGCAGCGGTCGCCTTTTGGAATGGACCAGCACCCCTCTCGGTCCTCTCTTATTTCTCAGGGCTTTTTGGGCTAGCGAGAAAAGATCGAGAGAGTAAACTAAGCCCAGTGCAAGTCTACTATCACTAGGAACAAGTATAAAAAACGTTCTCAGTGTACCATCGAAAAAACCTTCTGAAAATGCAGCTCTTCGGCATGTTAATCACCTGCGACCTATGCTTGTCATCAAAAATACTGACAGGGTTGAGTGAGAGACAGGGAGAACTCCTTTTCATGTGGTCGAAATTTTCAGCGGATAAATGTTGGAGACTAATGGTGCAAGTTTCCAGCCTGTTTATTGCAGTTTATCGCAACAATAGGGGAGTCCGTTCCGTGTGAATAACGTTTTGCCAACGCATGTGTGAACATGAGGAGGTCAATGCTCCGAGTTTGCCTAGTTGAATTCATACCCTTTCTCCAGGGTGTGAGTAGCGATATGAGACAAGAGGACACGTCTCCGAATCGCCCATTTATGCTCGAATCGGAAGCATGGGGTTAGTAAAACAAATCAGTGAACTGGAATGCTTTTTACCAACCCAAATGGTTAAGACTGAATTATTTTGAAATGATTTTCCTACTAAGCATAATCTGATTTGACAGAAAACATTGTAGCCAACATGTTACTATTTTGTCAATATTTTGCTGTTTTAGGTGGTTGTGAGCTACGGATAGAGTAGGCAAACAAGACAGAATAGCAGAATTTATTCGCGCGAATACATTTCGAGAGCGCTTTTCAGCTGCTTCGGCTCCGTGCATGAACAACGAAATATTAAGAGAACATGTCAATTTGAGGTTACACGAAATCAATAAAAGCAAGGTCGTATCAACGTGGCAAGTGGCCAAAAGTTAAATTTCCCCCCATTTATTTTGGTCCCAAGGTTAACAGTTGACATAACTTTTGGCCACTTGTCACGTTGATACGACCTTGTTTTAAGTATCCCGTGGCTTGCTGGGCTAGCGAGGAAAGATCGATCGAGTAAAGTAAGCCCAGTGCAAGTCTAATATCCCTACGAACAGTGAACATAAACAAAAACGTGAGCTATTTGGTTCACGTCTCCGAGGCCACTGGACACATCCTAACATCACTCAACTCGGGCCGCTGGAAGTCAGTATCCGGCACCAGCTATCACAACCCAAGGGACAGTTGCCGTCTAAAGATAATTCAGGAATTGTTTTTCCAACCTTAACTGCTTAATATCGACAAAATAATCACCCGTCGGCTACAATTTTTTTATCAAAGTGGATTATGCTCAGTAAGAAAATCATTTCAAAATACTTCGATTTTTCACAATTCTGGTTGTTACACAGCATTCCAGTTCGCTCGTCAGTTATACTAGCCCGATGCCTACAATTCGAGCACAAATGGGCGATTAGGATAAATGACCTCTTGCCTCAAATCGCTACTCACACCCTGGAGGAAGGCCATGAATCCACCTTGGCGAACTCGGAGCATTTACCTCCTCATGTTCACGCATGCGTTGATGAAACGTTATTCACACGACATGCACTCCCCTGTCGGTGTCATAAGCTGCAATAAACAAACTGGAAACTTGCACTGACTTTTATCCGCTGAAAACTCCGACCACATGAAAAGGAGTGCTTCCGGCCTCTCACTCAACACTGTTAGCATTTTGAATGACAAGCATAGGTCGCAGGTGATGAACATGCCGAAGAGCTGCATTTTCCGAAGGTTTTTTGGATGGTACACTATGAATGTTTTTATACCTGCCAATGCAAGCGAACATGCGATTCCCAGGGAGTAATTGAGAAGAAGACTACTCGATCGCTGGGACAATTTTTTTATTCGCTGACGTTTCAAGATCCGTCACGGATTCGTCATCAGAGGCATTGTTGGACAGGCCTACGCAAAGACCACAGGGCCAGATGGCCGAGCACTACTCACGCCCTAGTCTACCACGCGTGATAAAAGTTCAACAGGTCAGAGCCCGCATGCATTCCAAAAAATCGTCCACGCACAAGAAGGCAATTAACGCTTATTGTCGCCGTATGTTTGCAGCATGGACTGTTTCCTATAAATACTGTAAACCCCTGTGCATGTATTACCTGTTTCTGCTGCTGCTCTTTGACTTTGTCTCTGATGACGAATCCGCGATGGATATCGAAACGTCAGGCGAATAAAAGTATTGTCCCAGCGATCGAGTCTTCTTAGAAGACGAAGATGCGATCACTGGAACAAGAGTTTTATTTGCCTGACGTTTCGGATTCCGTCGGGAATCCTTAGTCATAGGTAATCGTACACAGGTCTGTTCCGACGGCTCAAATTCTTGACCGCTGATTCAGACACAACAGTCAGGTCGTCAGCACAATTCTTGGAGAAACTTAAAGGGGTAAGCCTCCAGCCAAATGATATCATGGTTTCCTTTGATGTCACGTCCCTTTTTACTTCTATTCCACAGGACCTGGCCGTCGAGACTATCCAAATACTCCTACGAGAGAAATACGACGAAACGGAGAATCGCCTCGGGCATGCTCAAATCCTCCAGCTCCTAAAGTTCTGCCTGAAGACGTACTTTACCTTCAACGGAACTATCTACGAGCAGGTGAAGGGCACGTCTATGGGTTCGCCCATTTCCGGACTCATAGCAGAGGCGGTCCTGCAACGGCTGGAGTCACTGGTTTTCCGACACCACAGGCCGAAACTGTGGGCTCGGTATGTGGACGACACCTTCGTCGTAATTGAGCGGGATCAGGTGCTGACATTCAAGGAACGTCTAAACGCCGGCTTCTCGGACATTCAATTTACGATGGAGGCAGAAGAAAACAACCAACTGGCCTTCCTGGATGTCCTCGTTTGCCGCAAAGACGATGGTGGCCTGAAGACTAAAGTGTTCAGGAAAGCAACCAACACTATGCAAGTCCTGAACTACAACAGCAACCACCCAATCGGTCACAAACGCAGCTGCGTAAGAGCGCTATTCCGGCGCGTCGAGACGCATTGCAGCGAAGCGGAAGACAAAATTGCTGAATTGCAATATGTTTGACGGGTACTGAGAGCGAATGGTTACCCGCACAATTTTTTCAACTAGTGCATGCGCAAACGAGAGAAGAAGCCAAGTCCAGCTGGCCTAAACGTTTGGCGAGCTCTTCCGTACGTGAAGAATGTATCGGAAGCAGTCAGCCTTCTACTCACCCCACTTGGAGTTGGAGTTGCACAAAGGCTGGAAGCAACCATCAGGCGCCGGGTCATGAGGCCGAAAGACCCACTGCCACGGCAGGAAACGGCTGGAGTCGTTTACCGAATCTGGTGTAGTTGTGGACAAAGCAACTTCGTCGGAGAAACTGGGAGATTACTCCGGAAGCGAATGGCCGAGCATGCAGCGGCGGTGAGGAAGAAAGACGCCAACTCCCAGGTTGCAGCTCACTCAACGGGACCCGACCATATTTTCAAGTTTGCCGAGGCCGAAATCCTCGCAAGAGGGGACAACCGCGTGAGCCACGAGCTGCTCGAGTCATGGTTTTCAGGCCCCCAGTCCATCAACAAGCGCAACGATTTGGCGTTCCCCTACGGTGTACTGAGATATTTCCTGAGCAAGAGAATCAGTCACGTGGGAAGGACTGGGTGCAACAACAACTCCGACGACAGCGAGCATAATTGTCACGCAATTACCAAACCCGCATCCGACGTGGACAAGAACGCTCTGGCAATTAATGACCAATCACCGCACCAATTAAGACCTCAAGCGGTGACTACAAGAACTGACAATTATAGTACGCATGCGGGTGACCGCTGTGAACTATAAATACCGTGCAATCTGTGCATGTATCACCACTTATCTACGCATGTCTCAGACCTGTGTACGATTACCTATGACTAAGGATTCCCGACGTAATCCGAAACGTCAGGCAAATAAAACTCTTGTTCCACTGATCGCATTTTCGTCTTCTGAACTGCTTCCTATGACTCGAATATTCGCTACTATTGGCGAGTCTTCTTAGTTTTTATACTTGTTCGTAGTGATATTATACGTGCACTGGGCTTACCTTACTCTCTCTATCATTCCTCGCTAGCCCAAAAGCCCTGAGAAATACGAGAGGAACAAGAGAGGTGTCGGTACATTCCAATAGCCGAACGCTGCACTGGAAATTGGTGTTATTTGAATCCAGTACTTAGGCTTATTGGAGAACTCAAATTAGGCCTACTGTCTGCGCAAATGCTGTGTTTAAATACCGTACAGCTCAGAGCCTTAACCTCTTCATGTTCACACTTGTGGTGAGGAAGCCTTTATCTACGCGCAAACAAGCATGCTACAGCTTAACCTGCAGGTGTGAAGCGCCTACGTTGATTCCGCAGAACGTGACAGAGGTCGATGCTGTTGTTTGTGCGGTAAGTGAGGACTGGACCTGACCAAGTCTGTTCCACTAGTCCTATTCTTTTACAATTTCCGCTAATATAATTAGAATTCAGTAAGGTCAGAGGAAGTCGACGCCTTCGCTGGAACAAGAATCAGGTTCACCTGACGTTTAAGATTCCTGTTCAAACTGAGTAACTAGGCCAATTAACAACTCGGGACAATATTTAGTCCATGAATGTTGGTTTACTTGGCATATAACGAAAATAAAACTTCGGTCATGAATAATACGCGGCTGCTGGGTAAACGCAGTATGCGTAGCTTGCAAACAACCTAAAGTACTAAATATCCACAGAATAATCACCTGCCGGCTAAACTGTTTTTCGTCAGATGAAATCCCCCCTTATTAAAAACAAGCACGTCAACAGAATCCAATTTGGACTATTCCCGTTATGGTAAAGCCTACCAATTCACTGGTTAGTTATACTACACCCATGACATCGATTCGAGCACAAATGAGCCGTTCGGGGAGGTGGCTCATTGTCTCGAGTCGTTACCCCTACCTCAGAGGAAGGCCACGAAGACAACTTTGCGAGCTCTCAGCATTGTCTGTCTAATATTCACAACTGCGTTGGCAGAACTTGATTCACACGCAACAAATGCCCTCGTCGGTGCAAAAAACTTCAAAAAATAGACTGGAAGTAGCATCTGTCAAACATGTTTAGTCTACCCTTCAACTTTTATTCATTGAAAATTTTGACCACATGAAAAGAGATGCTTCCTGTCTCTCACGCAGCCATGTCAGTACTTTTGGACAACGACCATGGGTCGCTGGGAATACAGATGCTGAATAGCTGAAGTTTCGAGTAGTTGGCGAGACGGTGCACTGTGAAAGTTGTCATAGTTTTTCATAACTATAGCAGACTTGCACCAGGTCTATTTTACCCTCTCGCTCTCATCTCTTACCCAAAAAGCACGACAACCCCCTAATGACCGAGGTAAATGCCGGCAAATTCCAGTAGCCGTATCATGGACTGCCAATTAGTGGTATTTGCATCCGTGACCTAACCATAGTGAAGAATTCCAGTTAGGTCTAATGGATGCACAAAAGCTTTAATTGAATACCCTGCAGCTCAGAACGTTGACCTTTTCATGTTCACACCTACGCTGACAATGTCCCAGTCTACGTGCAGCGCCTGTTGCAACTGCTTGACCTGCAGGTGTGAAACGCACGTGTCGATGCCATAGAACGTGACAGAAATCGATTGAGCACCTTCCGCGGACGGAATTACAATTCACGTAGGTCAGATGCAGTAGACGCGATCGCTGGAACAAGGATTCTGTTCGCCTGACGGTTCAGATTCCAGCTGGAACCCATCATCAGAGAGAGAATATAAGATTAAGAAGTAGAGGCGATCGTGGGGACAAGAACTTTCTACACTCACTGCCAGCTTCAGACACAGAATCATATACAGGAAATTCGGCAAAAGTAGCTTACGTTATCCTCCTCATATACCTTTAGTTCCAGCATTTTATCTCACGAAAACGGTGGTTATAGGGTTTGGTGAGAGTTGGGTAATAGTGAAAAGTAAAGTAAACCAATGTAGTCGAAGTTGTTTCCCGCGGCCGCTGGGAGTAAAATATTCCACATGTACAGTTCCGCAAGTTCTGCAATAAAAATTCAGGTCAAAATTTAAAGGAATAATTGAGCGTATATCTAAACAAAGCTTTTGGTTTGAAAAATGCCCTCGTATTTCAAGTTATTGGGGGAAAGAGGCTCTCACTTTTGCTAAATCATGAGTGTGTTGATATTAAAGGAATTCCGTATTCTATAAGGAAATACATGACGAAACTTTCTTTAAATATACATTGTGCTGTGGAAGAATTCCATACTTAGTAAAAAGAGATCATATTATAATCATTTTCAATATTGGAAACTTTTGTGCGAAGTTGATCAAATGGAACTAAAGCGAAATTGAAGAAATCGCATTTATTGTCAGAAACAAGCAGCAATAGAAGTTTAAAAAATTATATTTAGCTATTCTGCTAAGTTTTTGTGCAAAAAATGCAGTAACTAAAGACTCTTGGTAGAACATTTTCTTTTAATGCACAACTTGTCGTACGCGCCAACAAAATTTCTACATATATATGCGCAGAGAGCCAAAAGAAAGGCTTATTGGATGTAAGTCATTGAGAAATATAGTTTTTTGCAAACAATAGGTTCCTCTCAAGCGTTATTTAGAAACGGACCAGACAGAATAATAAGTATTTCAAAAAATGGTCACATACATGGCCTGTTTTTTTGCATTTGGACGTTTTTACGGATCTTATAATAAATCCCCTTAAGCGAAAAATAGTTCTTTATAAAGAGAAAAGTATGCTCTTTCATCTCCAGTCAAATTTAATCGTTTTTCTTCAGGTAACTTAAGAAACTTGTCAAAAATCTCAAATTTCACTGTGGCATTACCTTGAAAAAAGTTAAAATACGTAGAAGTTCGTCAGCTAAATATCCAATAAAGGCACGTTTTAAAGAGGTAACCTATTATGAAAACTTTGATTAATCTTAGGAATAACAATATGCGTGGTATCTAGCAGACATGTTGTATGCTGGAAAATGTAGTTTGCTATTTTGAAGCATTTTGACATTTGACCAAGATGGCCGCCTCCATAGGAAATAATATCCGAAAGCTCATTTTTTCGGTAAATGCTGTTAAATTATATTTTATTTTCAAGGGTTTGATGTAAACGTCAAACAGATGTAGAATTAGTCAACTAAATAATGAACACAGCAAAAATGTCCCAAATGAAGAGGGAATTTATTCAAAGATATTCAATCACAACGAATGTAATCATTCTTAAATAAACAAAATATTTCGACTAAAGGCAAGTTCTTTTTGTGTAAAGAAAGTGGCTGCTTTAAGTGTTATACTTAACAAACTATTTAAATTGATTTGTCTAATTTATAGCTAATTTTGACGTCTTCACAAGCTGGGAATTAAAGAGAAAATTTCATTTTTCTTTACAAGCACTTAGTACCTCTTATAGTTCTTTTAAGTACTTAATATGCCTAATGTTGCTCATTATTATTGATTATTTTTCGTACATGCGTTCTCGGTGGTATGGGAGAAATAATAAAACATTGACAAGTTTAGGAAATTTGCTTGCAGCACTCACAGAACTGTAAATTGAAAGTGCGTGCGGTGCAATGCACCGCAAATTATACTAACCTAACTCCAGAACGGTGAGTTGGACGTCGGTTCAGTGGAAGTAGACGACCTCCCAACAACCAGTTCAATTTTTGGGGAATTTCAAAAAACCCGTAATTCGATAGTCGGGTTTTACCGAAATACTTTAAATGATAATACAGATTATAAAAATCTATAGATGTAAATAAACAACACTTTTAAATACAGTAAAATTAAAATGAATTTGGCAATTATTAAAGCATATTCCACTGTGTGTCCTAATTTTCCACCAATAAAACCCTATAACAACCGTTTTAGTAGGACAACATGCTGGGATTAGGGATAAATGAGGGGACTGCATAAGGTACTGTTGCCGGTAATTCGTACACTTAGAGCTGCAGCATTTATAAGACACAGCCGTTATGCTACTGCCGCTACGACGCTCCATTTTCGAAAGACACACTAAAATAACTACTATATTTGGTGCAATAGGCGTATTCACGTCTACTCATTTAAATCGACCGTTCCCGTTCATTGTTTATCCAGCCTTGCTATTACACTTTCCCCACTTATCTCGCAACTGTTCCACTTGCTATTAAAAACATACCTTAGATGGGATGTTTTGGTTTGCGTTATTTATTTATCACTGGTTAAGATTGAGGGTCAGGGTTTACGTTTAGGGTTAGGGTTTAGGTTTAGTATTTAAGGTTTAGGGCTAAGGTTTGTGATATGAGTTAGTTTGAGGATTCGTTTTTGGGGTAAGAATTTTGGGTTTTGTAAATATGTTTGCGTGTTGCATTCGCTGACCACTTTTTGTTTAATAGAGCTTACGTTGCGCCAAACGCTGTTATGTTTGTTTTCTGTGAAATATTCCTTTAAAATTTTTTCTTTTGTCTTGGTCATGATATTTATTAATTTTTGTTTTACTGACATTCCGCTTGTTTACGTTTCGTTGTTTGGGTTGCGTTTACAGTTCAATACCGTGAATTTGCTGGATATAGGGCATCCCGCTATAAATATATCATTTTTTGTTTTACGCGCTCTATGCTGGCGCTATAAAGCGCCCGAAATTAACACATTTAATTAAATTTGGGAAATGTTTATACTTTTTTTCTATTCTTTCACTATCCATCCTTCTTCCCCACGCATAAAACCCCAAATCCCATTAGACCGATAAGACAGTAGGCTGGGGCTTTAATAACCTGAATGGGTCTACACAAGCTACTTTTGCCCATTGATGCTCTCTAGTACGCTTATGGCTCGGTCGCCGGCATGTCGGTCGTTATCTGCTGATATTAAATTACTGTCGTTGGTGGTTAAAGTGGTGATAGTTCGGCCATCTTGCTCACTGGCATGGACGTAGGAAAGTGTATCCACCAGCGCGTTTCCCAGCCGGCTGATTGTTTTGGCCAAACCAAGCCTCAATCTCAAATATGGGTCGAGATGGTCAGTGCATTCAGGGTCCGCAAACTCTCATTCAAGCAACTCGCGTCTCACAGATGCTCCCTGGCGTTGGCATTAGAAATTGCGGCCACTTGCGCGTTCCCCGTGAGGCTGATTGCTTTGGTCAAACAAAGTCTCAGCACCGAATATGGTTTGGGCAGGTCACTGAACTTGAAGTTGTGTCTGGGTCTCTTTGAATGAGCCGTAAAGTGACAATTTGCATAATTTTCACGCATTGCAATTCACTTCCAGGGCAATCTTCCAGTTTCTCAGATGCACTTTTTGGTTGTTTTCTTTCTTCTCCATCCTGAATTCTATGTTCGGGTAGGTGCTATTGATGAATTCTCTGAAAGTCAGCGCCTGATCTCATTCGACAAAACCATTAGTTGCACACCCTGCCCGGCATTTTGATCTGTTGTTTTGGGAGACTAACGAATCTAAACAGTGTAGGACCTCATCTGTTATGAAACCTAAAGTCGGCGAACTCACTAACGTTCCTTTCACTAGCTTAGATTGTTTTCTCAAACGCGTACAGAAATTCAGGAGAACTTCGGCGTGTACGAGGCAAGTCTCTGTTTCGTCGTATGTACTTCGTAGGAGTGGTTCAATGGTCTGACTGCCAGATCCTGGGGGATAAAAGCATGGAGGCAAGTGACATCAAGGGATGCCATGACCTCACAGTGTAGAAAACTTATATCTGTAGTAGTCTCCAAGTATTGTGTAGATGAACAGCCCAGGCTGTTTGAATCAGCAGTGAGAAATTAGAGGCAGCTAAATGGTGCGATGATCTTTCCAACCCATATGTAATGCTAAGAATCAGTTTGGACAAGACGACACATGCGTTCACAGGTGCCAACATTACTGCCGGTGAGCCAGGTGGCCGAGCAATTATCATGCTAAGCTCAAACACGTATGATTAAATTGCAGCCGGCAACGATCCGCTTGGCGGCAATTAAACAATTAGCACACCAGTAGACAATCATCCTTGATTTAGACGGAGTCGCTTATCATCACATGTATGCAGTAGTATAGCGGATAAATTATAGATATACACTTTAAATCTATGTGTACAAAGCATCCCTATCTGATATTTTTTCTGATGATATGTTGAAGAGTGAATCCGAAACGACGAACGAAAGGAAAACATTTTTCCATAAATCGTGCCTACTACTGTTCCATGGGACTCGCATTTTCGCTTTTATTGGCAACTCGCGTAAGGCTGACTAGAGGTACAACGGAAACTCAGCTGGGCGCCATGACAAACTCATAGCAGTTCACAATTTCGTTCAGCCTTTTTGAGGCAAATCCATTGTGTTTCCTTTAGAAGTGGCAGCAACAATTTAAAGGCACTACAGTGTCAAGGGACTAAAAATAGGTTTTTATGGGTTTGTAGCGCTTGCTATAGCTAGACCTTTCTGCATAGTCTAGGTTTTTAAGACGCTTCCCTTTTAGGGCCTTCTTCATACTTGGGAATAAAAAGGAGTCGAGTGTGCTAGGCCTAACGAGCATTATCAAACCATTTGTTTGGTCAAAAATTGGTTGATTGCAAACGCCATGTGAGTACGCACGTTGCTATGATGAAGCAGCCAACGATGATGTAAGACAGTGAGAAGAAACGACCTGAATTGTGGTGATCGATCATGATATCCTTTCATTGTGGTGCCACGAGAAACACATTCGACGTGAAAGGCTCGCTTGGGTTCTTTAAAACCCAAACATCGTATCCGCATTAATCCTTCAACGTTGTCATCAACAAATCTCCGAGTGGGGTGGTCAGACGTTTGTATTTTTGCTTTTATTGGCAACTCGCTAAGGTTGACTAAAGTTACAACGTAAACCTGCCTAGGCACCCTGGAAATCTCACAACAGTTCACTGTTCCGCTCGGGGTATTTTGAAGGAACTTTATTTTTTTCTCTGAAAATGGGGTGGCAGTAGCAAGAATTTAAAGGCATTTCAATGTCTAGTGACTGTATAATTCGTTTTTTGTAATGTTATTGACGGTTATACAGTTGCATAGTCCGCTTGATCCTATAGTATGTGGTCGTTAGGCCGAGATTTGAATGTTGCATAGACTAAGCAGTTAATTTCGTGACCATACAGAGCGTCTGCTCAACAACTTTGGAGGATCAGAAACGTCAAGTGAATAAACTAATTGGCCCAGAGATGTTATTTTCTTTAAAGATTGTATAGACAGCAAAATTTTATGGATCCATCAATTTCGAGAGTGTTCTTCAGTTGCTTCCTCTCATTGCATAACGTGAATTAACGTCAGAAAAAATACGCAATTGAATTCATACAGAAAAAAATCGATATAAAACGGCAAGGTCACTGCAAATGGCCAAGAGGAAATCGATAAAGTAGGAACTGTCGTTAAAACTTACCAAACTAACAGGCTAGGTACTTGCTAAAAGGCCCAGACACGCGTTTTGCCGGCATTCTGCCGCTGCTTGACATAGCTGCTAGGGGTCCGGCTCATCAGTGTGTCCCCCGCTTTCCCTATCTGCTTTCTGGTTGATATACCGGTTTTGAAAGTTCAGCTTTTTAATCTCCAGAGAAATTAATTTCTGATCTCGATATATATCAGTATATTGAAGGTCTATAGGCGTAGACCAAAATCGTAAGTACATATTCGTGTTGAAACCCGTCAACCCCTGCCATCAGACAGTAATTATTAATATAAATTGAAGTTGAAACTAACCATACCAATGTTACAGTTAGGTTCATTACATGGTCAAATTGTCTGCATGGGTCGGGTTTAAACCATCATCAGAGGACTACTGAAGGCCATTAAAAGGACATATTATGCCGCTGAGCTTATACTTTGCTATCTAACAAAGCTTTTACCGATTCCTCGTGAGAAGGATGCCTTGTCGATGCACGCCATTTCAAACTTAGTTTATGAATTAACATGCACTTGCGGATGCAAGTACATGGGGCGAACGCAAAGGCAATTGGCCACCAGAGCAAAGGATCACTTACCCAGCTGGTTGTTTCAGCAAGAAAAACGAGCTCCCCGCTCATTAATTACTGAACATTTGCTAGATACGGGCCATTCCGTGGACCCTAAAACCTCATTTCGAGTACTTCTTTAGGCGCAAACAACTCGCACCTTACGCTACCTGGAGGCAGCTTACAAACGGTGGTTTAAACCCGACTTATGTATACAATTGGAGCATGTAGTGAACCTAGCTCTAGTTTTGTAACACTGGCTCCCTGTTAACAAATTCCCTCCCCATTTTTATTTTCTGCCCTGGATGTTTTCTTAACCAGTTTTTGCTGCCCACAGCGTTTAAAGTTC
The DNA here is from genome assembly GCA_036362985.1 of Ligula intestinalis. Taxonomy (NCBI): domain Eukaryota; kingdom Metazoa; phylum Platyhelminthes; class Cestoda; order Diphyllobothriidea; family Diphyllobothriidae; genus Ligula; species Ligula intestinalis. The sequence goes on from JAYGXS010000007.1 coordinate 1,525,486, forward strand.
CTACTTTATCGATTGCCTCTTGGCCATTTACAGTGACCTTGCCGTTTTGTATCGATTTTTTCTGTATAAATTCAATTGTGTAATTTCTACGACGTTAATTCACGTTATACAATGAGAGGTAGCAACTGAAGAGCACTCTCCAAATTGATGGATCCATTTTATTTTGCTGTTTATACAATCTTCAAATTTTCACCGGGGAATAGAAGCCTTTAATCGCATTTCCTCTCCTTCTCAAGACAGTAATTATTAGTTTCCAATTCAGGAAGTCCGTTAAAAAGTAATCTGCAGAGTTCCATGTGCTGCTTAGCAGTTTCACTCAGCCTGATGTCCATGAACTTCCACAGAGGTAAGGAGGAAAAAACTTAATTTATCGTACATAGGAACAGGGGTCTCAACGAACTCGTTCTGCAGCTGAATTTGCAATTTTTTATCTAATCTTTTGGAATAACTTGAAGAAGTATAGAAAAACTAACCTTGAGGGGCCAACGTGATCAACGTACACGCAATTGTGCCTACTGACGGCAGTATCAAGATATATGACAAAGGCCTTTTCTGACGACACTTATTGCTACTGCGACTTGGAATAGAAGAGGAGTGGAGAGACAGTTTTTCGTAGGAATTATATTCCAAACTTATGTTGTTCTAATCCAATAATTTCCTATCTGCCTTCTTTTTAGCAGATAAACGCCAGATCTGACAATAAGCATCAAGCTAATTCGCATTTTGTTTGCCTCCCTGCTGTGATTGCCAGATTTTGTGCCGTTACGGAATAATTTGCCTGTTTTACCTCAAATTAGAGGGAAATTTACTTAGTGCCTTGTTCATACTAACCGCCGAGGCCTTCCACTGCGCGGGGGGGGGGAAGCATTGAGGGAGGGGAAGACGCATGATTGTGGTCGGGCATAGTTATTATCCGCTATGAAAAAGTTTTGGTTGTCAAGCTGACGGGGAGGGGTTTGTCGTGTGATGTTTGTTCATTTGGGTTGAGGCCTGGTGGCTACCTGCGTCAGCAGATCAGCCTCACCGGCTGCTCGACCGATACAATGTTTTGGGTTTTTAGTAGTAGCGCCAGTGCTGTTCTTATAAAACGACAAGAAAAGGCCATCCATAGGATACACACTGCAGACAGAGCACTGTGGACTGCCATGGACAGGCAGTTCAGCACGCATTTTATGAGAAGCTTGCCAACTCATTGGACTGGAAAATAAGATAAACCTTCAGGAATCGCTGAGTGTGCGAGGGTGACTGTCTACAGAATTAGCTGACTTCCTTTTCTACCTCCTGCTCAACTCTTCTCGTCACAAATTCTGCGCCACAAAGTTGGGAAATCGTTTCATCTGCGAATTTTGAAATCCACGCAGTGACTTATGTGATCCGCTATGTACGGTTTTTGGTTGTCAGTGGGACGTTGGACGGGGAATTTGTTTGTTTGATGGCTGTCCGGTTGGGCTGCCGGCCACCTGCGTCAGCAGATTAGGTTCAGTGGTCACATCCTTTTGAGCTCGACAAGTGGGCTGTCTTTGAGTCTTCCGTAGTAGCGCGATGGCTGTCCGTAGGAAAGATGAAGCACAAAATATGCAGCAGAAAGAGCATCATGGATTGTGAAATACAGGCCAATCAACGTGTATTTAATAAGGAGAATCACGATTAACTGAACTGAAAATAAACACTTACCTACGAAGTGTGTGTCTAGGAAAGTTGATGACTTCGTGGTCGCCCCTCACTACCCCTCGATCGGCTTTGCACTTCTAAGACATATTATTCTTTTTTATTTTCGAGGTTTAAGTTGTTTCCTTTCCACGTTTCTTCTCGTCACAACTTTTGTGCCACGAAATGCAGAAATCATTGTCGCATAAGAAGTTTGAAACCTTGGCAGTGACAATTAGCCTTTCCCCTCAATTGTCGCTAGTTGGAATGTCGAATAAATTCTCGCCTTTTGTTATCCATTGGTCAGCCAGTTTAACTAGGAGCTCCGATTAAACTTAGGGAAATAAGAGTAATCTTCGGGAGTAGTTGAGTGTGATTATGACCACCTGCAGAAAAAGTTGATATCATTTTATTTCTAAGGCGATGCAAGAAGCGAGCTGGTCAGACGACTCCTGAAGACGGCGATCGCAAGTGCTTTCCGTGAGGCTAACCTACGCGTGTTCTTCACGAACTCCCTCTCCTACGATTGGGAGGTTAAGACAGACTTCCGCTGAAGGCCACATCCATGTGTATTTACTCTTTCACATGCCCTTGTGGAGCAGGAGACGTCGGACGAAAAAAGAGGCACCTGGAAAAGAGGGTACGTAGCCACAAACCGGCCTTGTTAATTAAGGGTAAAACTAGATCGATCTCGAGTTCTATTCTCGCACATCTTGTCGCTACTCGTCATCGAGTCGATACACAGAAGCCTTTTAAGTTGTCGACCGGATATCATCTAATTTCTCAAAAGACTTGCACCAGCCGATGCAGTGGCTATACGGCTAGCGAATCCAGTGCTCTGTTATCAGAAGACGCTGACGCAAGCCCTTGCATTTATGCAGCTGACCCCAACGCCAGGTGGTGATCGCATATCTTCCCCACGCCCTAGTGACAATCGTTTGCTTCGTGCAAATGATGGTAATTTTCACTCCACATACCTGACCCTTGATCAATACCCACAACCTAACCCGATTTCCTCCCCCTCCCCGAGCACACAGAGCCCTACACGTCTATCTCGCCATGCGGGCGCGCTATAAGCGATGAGTTGCAATCAAAGTAAACATATCGACCCTGTCCAAAGGAGCAATTTTCATTATCCCTTCAAATTTATTGGCCTAAGGAAGAGTTCCTGCAAAAATATGTTTGCCAAATCGACTTTTCAAATCAGATAAGGGCATATTTGCAGAATTTTTATTCAACTCTCAAATCATTGACTGGCCGTGCAATTCTCAACCATAAATTTCCAATTTTTGGAGGTTTTCTGTTGTTTACTTACCTTACTTTCATCAATAAAATCAGCACATAGGATTATTTATTTTTTGTGTTTTCAGTGGTCTAGATGCCGTGTTTTCTCTCGTCCCAACTTTTGTGCTGAAGTTATCTAAAATCGTTTCACATAAGACGTTTTAAATTCAAGCATTGACTCTTAGTCTCTCTCCCCTCAACTTTGGTTCCCTATTGTTACCCATTGATCAGCCGTTCAAACTGAAAAGCTTACTGGGGTGGGACTTGGCACTGTTCAACCACATTAACATGCTAATTATATGTGGTTTTGTTATCAGATCAAGTCCATAGGCACAGTCTTGTTTCATCCAGACCACATTTGGACATTGTGCACTCTGGTGAGTTTGGGAAATGAGCATGCTTAAGTTGTAGTAACCTTTTGTCTTCCTGTGTCAACATTGGTTATGTACCCCAGTTACGTGTTCGGAAGAGATGGCAGAACAGGATAGCAGAGAGTACTTTACTGTCATAAGTTATGCATGTACATACGCTCTGTTTCCGCTGTGTCCAGCAGCTTGTCTACTGTGCCTGTCAGCAGCTTGTCTTCAGTCGTCATCTCGGCCAACAGGGTTCCGTGTCTCTAGCAGCCGTGTCCCGGGTCACTAGCAGCAGAATAGCGGGTTGTCGGTAGCGTGTCTCCGGCAACAGAATGTCGCCTCTAGCAGTGGTAGCATATTTAAAGGTCGGTAGTCATTGTTTCCTATTGGCTCTCCACGAGTGGCCTCTACGGGCAGCCGTCATGCCTCCAGCCATCGTGTCCTTAGCGTGACCTTCCGATAGCCGCAACCCGGCCGCGGGGCAGTCTCGCTTGTGCGCGCCTCCTTTGTCCTGGGCTTATGTCCGCCCTTTAAAGGGCACTTATAACAGCATGAACCGCTCGCCAGTAAGGTTCCTTTGTTCTGGTACCCTCAGGATTGCCCGAGTGATAACTCGCGTCTGGGCCGTCCCAACAAAAGTCATTATATAAACCGAGAAGCACCGCAAGATATGTGGATTTTCAGAATTTTGATTGGCAAAAAACTAGGCGTATGAAGAGGTTGATGAGAGGGGTGATGCTCAGACCACAGGGTCATATCTACAAATACATGCTGGAGAATCTCCAAAGTTTCCCCGAGAAATAACGTTTTTAAGCCATCTTTCTGCTCCCTACTAGAGAGTAGATAAAATCAACAAATGTAAACCATTCAAAAGGAAAGATTACAGCTTAAGCGGTTTACTTTACATGTTACAGCCAGGTTAACTACCAACTCTGAGGAATCCTCACGGGCTCTCCGATCCCCACATCACTGATGCAAGCTTTTTTACAGGGACTGGAACTCATTAGTCTAAGGCAGGAATTCATTCTTGGTTTTGGGGGGTTTCAGCTATTTAATTGTCTCCCTTCTACGTATCACAAGCCATGATCCATAAAATCTAAATCTTTTTTTAAAAAAAGGACTACGGTAAAGGTAGTTTACGTTGTGCACCCCATATACCCCTAGTCTAAGCATTTTGTCCAATGGAAATGGTTTGAGGGTGGTGGAAGTAGGATTGGCAGAGAAGGAAATTTGAAGAAGTAAGTGAAAAGTGGAAAAATGCAGTTGAATTCAGTTCGCGCAGCCACTGGAAGTATAGTTCTGCAAATCCTGCAAACAACTTTCAGGACAAAATTTAACTTGGTAGTCTAGCGTATACCTGGATAGGTTATTTTAATCAACTGAGTGGATTTCATAATGAGAAGGTACTTGGTTTGGAAATTTGACCTCTTATTTAAAGTTATTGAGGGGATATAGGCTCTCATTTTGGCTCAATCATGAGTATGCTTATAGTAAAGAAATATCCTATGCTATAAGGAAAGACAGGATGAGACTTTCTTCTAATATACATTGTGTTGTAGAAGAATTCCATAATACGTAAAAAAAGTGATATACTAATCCCTTTTAGTATTGGAAACTTTTGCGCGAAGTTGATCGAATGGAACTAAAGTGAAGCTTAAGGAATTGCATTTATTTTCTGAAACAAGCAGCAATAGAAGATGAGAAAATTATATTCAGCTATTATGTGAAGTTTTTTTGCAAAAAATTCAGTACCGAAAAGTTTTGCCGCATGTTGTTAAAACCTCAGTGCTAACCTTGCACACAACCGAACCTTGCCGTACATTTTACTGCAAAGGGGAATTAAAGAAGGCCTTCTTGTATGTCAGTCGGGTAGAAATACACTTTTTTGTAAACAATATGTTCCGCTCAAGCGTCATGTAGAAACGGACCAGACAGAAAAATAATATGTATTTCAAAAAATGGTCATAAATGAGGCCTGTTTTTTCGCATTCGCACGTTTATTACGGATCTTGGAATAAATCTTCTTAAGGGAAAAATAATCCGTTATAAAGAGAAAGGTATGTTCTTTAATTTTTCTACTCAAATTTAATCATTTTTTGTTCAGATAAATTAAAGAAATTGTCACAAGTCCCCAAATTCCCTGTGAGATCATCTTGTAAAAATTAATATACGCCGAAGTTTGTCAGCTTTATATCCAATAAAGGCACTTTATAAAGAGGTTACCTATTATGGAAATTTTTTACCTTAAGAATAACAATATGCGTATGTGTATGTTCTATGCCCGAAAATGTGGTTTGCTGTTTTAAAGCATTTCCACATTTGACCGACGTGGCCATCTGCATAGGAAATAATATGCAAAAGCTCGTTTTTTCGGTAAATGCTGTTTGTTTATATCTTATTTCAAAGGGTTTGATGTAAGCGTCGAACAAACGGAAAATCAGTAAACTTATCAATGAATACTCCGAAAACTAGCGAACTGAAAGGAGACCTTATTCAACGATATTCAATAACTACGTATCTACTCATTTCCACATAT
>JAYGXS010000007.1:1531708-1546684 GCA_036362985.1 Ligula intestinalis
ATGAAGAAAAGAGCAAACGGGACCATAGACGGAACACGAATCTGCGTACTCGCGAGCCGATGATGGACACACCCATAGCTGAGCCACAACTGGAAGTGGCAATCATCAGCTCAGCCAGCTCATCCGGCCAGCCTGCAAGTGTGAAACCGGATGGACGTAGGGGCATTAGGAAGATTCCCGGCCTAGGAAGACAGCTCCGGTCAATGACGGCTGCAGAAACGCGAACACCGGAAGTTGACGAGAGACCCCTTGACTGAGGTTATTACGCTTCACAGGGCACGATGATTGAACATCCCATTTAACCCCCCGCTCCTCTCACTCCTTCCCCCCCTCCTCTGTATTGGTTAAACCCTATTGACTATGACTGCCAACACCTTTAAATACTGTAAGGCGCGGTACAATTACCACCTCTGATGACGGAAGCCTGTACGCTTTTAAAACGTCAGGACGATAAAACAATGGTTCCCGAGGTCGCCTTATCTTCTCATATATATGTATATATATGCGAAAATATTCGAGTTCCAGTTATAATATTGCTTTTATTATCCACGGGAGATGAAGAAGGCGGAACAATATCTGAAAAAAAGATATATTTATACTGACGTTTCAAAAGCATTCTCACTTCCATCTTCAGAACGTAATGTCGGGTGAGTGTGCATGCCACGCTCCACGCTCCACGCCACTGACTATACTAATTTAACTGCGGAATGGTTAGTTGGACCACAAGTAAGTTGAAGTAGACGACGTCCTTACCACCATTTCAGTTTTTCTGGAAATTCAAGAAACCTGCTGTTTAATAATCGGGTTTTTCCGCAATAAATTAAACGATAATGCAGCTTTTGGAAATCTGCAGATACAAATCAGCAACACTTCTAAATACAGTAAATAATAATGTTTTTAGCATTGATTAAACTATGTTTCACTGTGTGTCCCATTTCCACACCCTATAACTACCGTTTGCGTAAGAAGAAATGTTGAGACTAGGGGGTGCATGAGGTGTTCTACTTAAACTACTGTTGCCGAGACTAAAAAAATATAAATAAGAATGTGGAAGGGAAATCTGGCCAAGCTGTTTGATGCACATAGCCTCTTTGAATAAGAGTAGCCCACGTCAAACCGGATTTACTCGCTAATCACTTCTGTTTTTGTTATCTGCTCAAGTCCATTGGCCTTGTCATATCCAGACAGCATATAAACATTTTCGTGCATTCTGATGGGTTTGAGAGATTGGCAAGTTTTTACTCCGAAAGAAAAAAACGAGGATCAGTGCGCTGGAGGCATTTTCTCAAAATCTTCCTTCTTATCCCTCACTCACAAGAAAATAAAGAGCGGACTAGGAAAGGGGTGTAGAAAAAAAATTTGCTAATTTAAATTTCCTTTTTTAGCAAGCTGCATTTTAAAAAATGGCCGTTAAGAGGCGCATGCAAAAGGCGACATCCTTCAGTTGAGATTTAGATTGTTTTGCATGATAATCACTATTGCAAGCTACCTTGGCAAATAGATATCAATAAAATTGCATTTCCGTATTATCATGGACATTTCACAGCACCACAAAGCTAAACGTTTGAAAAAGCCTACGAAGGACTCAGAACAAACGATCAAATTCGGGGCGTAATAGTGGCTCCGACGGAACATCGGTATACCTAGACGTTGGCACTCTGTCCATCTCCACTCCTAAAGCATAAGTCACCAAATTAATCAGTGATCTATCGGAGTAAAGGTACAATGACGAATGATAACCATTGAGAAAGAACTGTGGTTAGAAAACTGGTCTGACTGACAGTATAGAGCGTAACTTAATGCAAGGTATCACAATGATAAAAAAAGAACCACAATCGAAAAGTATGTAAAATATTACGGAAAATAGTTACAATCCGAGTTTTTTCATACACGCGGATAAGGTGCTACCGGTGTTGTCCGTGCCTTCGAAGCATACTGAAAATCAAGGAGAATGAAGGCTAGAATGTTAAAAGTCACAAATAGTCGAGGACCGCTACAGCAGCGCCGGAAGCAGTTACTGTTCGCGAATAACTCCAGGGAACCCAAAACGTGTTTCCGATGGGCCTGCCGAACTCCAGATTACTGCTGCAAGCAGTCTTGCAGGAAGTAAAAACTCGGATATTTCCGTCCTTGAAGTCACTATTATGAAAGTAATAGGTACTGTTCTGCTAGTCCTGCAAGCAAATTTCCTAAAGTTTTAAATGTTTGATGATTTCTCCCATACCAACGGTAACGAATTTACCAAAACTTATAAATAATAATGAGCAGCATTAGGCATACTAAGTATTTATAAGAACTTTAAGAAGTACTAAATGTTTGTTAAGAAAAATGAAATTTTATCCATAATTCCCAGCCTGTGGAGACGCCAAAAATAGCTATAAATTAGAATAATAAATTTAAATCGTTTGTTAAGCAACCAGTTTCTTTATACAAAACGAACTTGCCTTTAGTCAAAATATTTTGCATATGTGGGAATGATTGGATGCGTAGTTATTGAATATCATTGACTAAATTCTCTCTTATTTCGCTAGTTTTCGGTGTATTCATTGAACATTTTACTAATTCTCCGTTTGTTTGACGTTTACATCAAATCCTTTAAAATAATATATAACTTAACAGCATTTAAGGAAAAAAGGAGCTTTAGGATACTATTTCCTATGCAAATGGCCACGTTGGTCAAATTTGGAAATGCTTCAAAATAGAAAACCACATTTTCGAGCATGCCTTATGTCTGTTAGATACCACACACATTGTTATTCCTAAGATGAAGAAAAATTTTCCAGAATAGGTTAACTCTTTAAAAAGTCATTTTATTGGATGTAAAGCTGAAAAACGTCTGCGTATATTAACTTTTTCCAAGATAATCTCACAGGAAAATTGAGGAATTTTGACAATTTCTTTAAATTATCGGCAACGGTAGCTTATCTAGCCCCACTCATTTATCCCTACAACCTGCATGTTTTCCTACGAAAACGGTGCTTTTGAGCGAAAAATTAGGACACGCAGTAGAAAATGCTTTAATAAATGCTAAATGAATTTTTATTTTACTGTATTTAGAAGTGTTGTTGATTTATATCTGCAGATTTTTCTAATCTGTATTATACTTAAACTCATTGCGGAAAAACCCGATTATCAAATAGCAGGTTTCTTGAATTTCCCGTAAAATTGAGCTGGTGGTTAGGAGAACATCTACTTCAACCTACATGTGGTCCAATTTACTGTTCTCGAGTTAGATTAGTATTGTCCGTGGCGCAAAATGCCGCGCACACCTTCAATTTGCATGCGGAACAACTTACTTCCAGCGGCCGCGGGAAGCAACTTCGACTACATTTGTTTCACTTTACACTTTCTTCTGAAAGAATTGCTTATCTGCCTATCCTATTAACCTACCCCATAAAACTCTAAAAGCACCGTTTTCGTTGGATAAAATGCTGGGAGTATGGATATGTGAGTGGGGCTTCATACGCTACTTTTGCCAAATTATCTATAGAAAAAGGATTAAATTTGACTGGAGATTAAAAGAACATACCTTCCTCCTTATAATGGATCATTTTTCCCTTAAGGAGATTTATTTCAAGATCCGTAATAAACCTGCATATACGGAAAAAATAGGCTACGTATCATACCATTTTTAGAAACACTTATTATTCTTCTGTCTGTTCTGTTTCTAAGTAACGCTTGATCGGAACCTATTGTTTACAAAAAAACTGTATTTTTACATGACTTCCATTCAATAAGGTTTTCAATGGGCTGTCTCTGCAATACCCTGTCGAAACTTTGTTTACGCGCACGACCATCTGTCCGGTAAAAGAAAATGTTCGACCAAGAACCTTTTGTTTCTGCATTTTTTGCAAAAAAAACGTTTCAGAGAATAGCTAAATATATTTTTTTAAACATCTCTTGCTGCTTGATTCGGAAAATAATTGCGATTCCTTAAACTTCACTTTAGTTCCATTTGATCAACTTCGCACAAAATGTTCCAGTACTGGAAGGGAGTATGGAATTCTTCCACAGCACAATGTATATTAGGAGAAAGTTTCGTCCTGGCTTTCCTTATAGCATACGAAATTCCTTTTATGTAAACATAATGATGATTTAGCAAACATGAGAGCCTAGTTCCCCCAATTACTTTAAACAAGAGGACAGTTTTCCAAGCCAAAACCTTTCGTATTATTAAATCTATTCAGTTGATCAAAATAACCTGTCCAGATGAACGCTTAACTACCATGTTAGTTTTCGTCCTGAAATTTGTTTGCAGGATTCGCAGAAATGTAGTCGAAATGCTCATTAACCTACACGAGCGTCACGAAGGGGACATTTCAAAGGAAAGTAACCTTAATTTGCCACAAATTGCAGTCATAATTAAATACAAAGTAGAAAATGATGAAGAAGATGCGGCGAATAAGTTCCCATGTCGACTTGTCGGTAAACGGAGCCCTGTAGACTGATTTGTTTCGGAGAGCGGAAAGCATGGTAAAAGTCTCTAACTTTTACAACAACCAGAACTACTCCCCTGTCACATAAACACGGTTGCATCCATACACCCTTTCTACGCACCAATATATACGGCAGCACCTACACCGAGAACCTGCGGGAGCTTGAGTCCTTCTCACGCCTCTTTCCCTGCAATAGGTGTAGCTTTATAAACGCATATCTGTACCAAGGGGATCCAGTGAACATCAACAAAAACGTGAGCTATTTGGTTCAAATGGTTCACAGTGCACGGTCCTGCCAACTTCTCGAAACTTTAGCTCTTCGGCATCTGTATTCCCAGCGACCCATGGTCGTTGTCCAGAAGTACTGACATGGTTGCGTGAGAGACAGGAAGCATTTCTTTTCATGTGGTCGAAATTTTCAATCAATAAAAGTTGAAGGGTAGACTAAACATGTTTGACAGATACTACTTCCAGTCTATTCTTTGAAGTTTTTTGCACAGACGAGGACATTCGTTGCGTGTGAATCAAGTTCTGCCAACGCAGTTGTGAATATTAGACAGACAATGCTGAGAGCTCGCAAAGTTGTCTTCGTGGCCTTCCTCCGAGGTAGAAGTTACGACTCGAGACAATGAGCCACCTCCCCGAACGGCTCATTTGTGCTCGAATCGATGTCATGGGTGCAGTATAACTAACCAGTGAATTGGTAGGCTTTACCATAACGGGAATAGTCCAAATTGGATTCTGTTGACGTGCTTGTTTTTACTACGGGGGGATTTCATCTGACGAAAAACAGTTTAGCCGGCAGGTGATTATTCTGTGGATATTTAGTACTTTAGACTGCTTGCGAGCTACGCATACTGCGTTCACCCAGCAGCCGAGTTTTATACATGACTGAAGTTTTATTTTCGCTCTATGCCGAGCAAACCAGCATGCGTGGAAAAAATACTGTCCCGAGTTGTTACTTGGCCTAGTTAATCAGTTTGAACAAGAATTTGAAACGTCAGGTGAACCTAATTCTTGTTCCAGCGATCGCGTCGACTTCTTCTGACCTTACTGAATTGTAATTATATTAGCGGAAATTGTAAAAGAATAGGACTAGTGGAACAGACTGGGTCAGGTCCAGTCCTCACTTCCCACACAAACACCAGCATCGACCTCTGTCACGTTCTGCGGAATCAGCATAAGTTCTTCACACCTGCAGGTCAAGCTAAAGCATGCTTGTTTGCGCGTAGACGAAGGCTTCCTCACCACAAGTGTGAACATGAGGAGGTTAAGGCTCTGAGTTGTGTGGTAATTAAACACAGCTTTTGCGCAGACAGTAGGCCTAATTTGCGTTCTCCAATAAGCCTCAGATCTGGATTCAAATAACACCAATTTCCAGTGCAGCGTTCGGCTATTGGAATGTACCGACACCCCTCTCGTATCTCTCAGGGCTTTTTGGGCTAGCGAGGAATGATAGAGAGAGAAAGGTAAGCCCAGGGCACGTATGATATCACTACGAACAAGTATAAAAACTAAGAAGAAGACTCGATCGCTGGGACAATTCTTTTATTTGCCTGACGTTTCGATATCCAGCGCGGATTAATCATCAGAGACATAGTCAAAGAGCAGCAGCAGAAACAGGTAATACATGCACAGGGGTTTGCAGTATTCATAGGACACAGTCCATGCTGCAAACATACGGCGAAAATAAGCGTTAATTGCCTTTTTATGCGTGGACGATTTTTTGGAATGCATGCGGGCTCTGACCTGTTGAACTTTTATCACGCGTGGTGGACTAGGACGTGAGTAGTGCTCGACCATCTCGCTCTGTGGTGTTTGCGTAGGCCTGTCCAACTATGCCTCTGATGACGAATCCGCGACGGATCTTGAAACGTCAGGCGAATAAAAAAATTTTCCCAGCGATCGAGTACTCTTCTTCCCAATTACTCCCTGGGAATCGCATGTTCGCTTTTATTGGCAAGTATCTAAACATTCATAGTGCACCATCGAGAAAACCTTCTGAAAATGTAGCTATTTGGCATGTTCATCACCATGTTCATCCAAAATGCTAACAGTGTTGAGGGAGAGACCGGAAGCACTCCTTTTCATGTGGTCGGAGTTTTCAGCGGATAAAAGTCAGTGCAAGTTTCCAGTTTGTTTATTGCAGCTTATGACACCGAGAGGGTAGTGCGTGTCGTGTGAATAACGTTTCACCAACGTGAACATGAGGAGGTAAATGCTCCGAGTTCGCCAAGGTGGATTCACGGCCTTCCTCCAGGGTGTGAGTAGCGATTTGAGGCAAGAGGTCATTTCTCCGAATCGCCCATTTGTGCTCGAATTGTAGGCATGGGGCTAGTATAACTGACGAGCGAACTCGAATGCTGTGTAACAACCAGAATTGTGAAAAACCGAAGTATTTTGAAATGATTTTCTTACTGAGCATAATCCACTTTGATAAAAAAAATTGTAGCCGACGGGTGATTATTTTTTCGATATTAAGCAGTTAATGTTGGAACGGTAATTTTTGAGCTCCGCATACAGCAGTCAATCAACATAGGGGCGGCAGAGGCATTCGCCATACACCTCACTTACCCAATCTTGTGTGTGCAGAAAGCATTTGTAGCAGCCTTAAGGATCCCGTGGCCGAAGGCCATGGCAACACTCACCCCCACTCTGCGAAACAGTGACGAGTCTGCGGCATCAAGCATCCCCGGGCTGCCGACGCCGTCACAAGATGTTGACACATTGCGTACTCACACTTCCCAACAAAACTCGGGAAGAGGACTACTGGACGACATGGAGTAATTGTTGCATACCTTCCGGACTGCTTTCTCTGGTCCCCAATTAAGAGTAGGATCTCACCCCTTTCGTTAATTCTACCCTCCCTCATATTGCTGTGTTGTCTGATGATGAATTTATCGAAAAGTTTCCTTCGCCAACTTGACTTCCTGAATGAATACATGGGTGTCATCGCTGAACTTAAATAATCTGATTTGACCGAAAAATTTTGCAGCCGTCAGGTGATTATTTTGTCGATATTTTGCAGTTTAGGTTGGATAGGTAATTGTGAGCTACGCATACAGCAATCAAACAACACAGGGGTGGCTTCGAGCGTGCCAGCCAACCAGACACCCACCCCTCCATTCTTCCCCTATCGCCGATTTTCTTGCTTTCGCTAAAATCCGGCGCAAGTCACCTTGTTTGTCTGCAGCTTACTGAAGATCGTGGTGGAGATCGTCCAAACCGACGGTTGAACTGTCCATCATCGTGCCGCTCGCATGGCAGGCTCAGTCAGTTGAGCTCACTGGGATTGGAGAAGGCGGGAGACAAGGAAGGGTGTGAGCAGTGTCTACGACTGCACCTGACAAATATTTTAACTTATCAGTCAATGACAGGCCTGTTACAAACACGGTGACTTGCACCCGGAAAGCAGACTTGCATTGCATCCACTTCACTCTCTCCTCATCCGTACCTGGGAGGCAAGAAGACCGGTGATAGGGGGAGAAGGGAGGGGCAGTTGTCTGGCACGCTCGAAGCCGCCCCTGTGTTGTTTGATTGTTTGAAGCAAGACAGAATAGCAGAATTTATTCGCGCGAATAAATTTCGAGAGCGCTTTTCAGCTGCTTCGGCTCCGTGCATGAACAACGAAATATAAAGAGAACATGTCAATTTGAGTTTACACGAAATCGATAAAAGCAAGGTCGTATCAACGTGGCAAGTGGCCAAAAGTTAAATTTCCCCCCATTTATTTTGGTCCCAAGGTTAACAGTTGACATAACTTTTGGCCACTTGTCACGTTGATACGACCTTGCTTTAAGGATCCCGTGGCTTGCTGGGCTAGCGAGGAAAGATCGATAGAGTAAGGTAAGCCCAGTGCAAGTGAACATAAACAAAAACGTGAGCTATTTGGTTCACGTCTCCGAGGCCACTGGACACATCCTAACATCACTCAACTCGGGCCGCTGGAAGTCAGTATCCGGCACCAGCTATCACAACCCAAGGGACGGTTGCCGTCTAAAGATAATTCAGGAATTGTTTTTCGTGTCAACTTTCAGGCTTTTTCGGTCACCTACCGAGGCATGACTGGAAAACGAAAAACACAGGGCATACCCTAGCCGTAAAGGGAAAAATTGTATGTAGTTTTGAAATTAAGCAGCTTTGCCAGCTGAGAAGAAAACAAAATGGGGGGAGAAGTACCTGAAGCTAGGAAATCTGACGCTTCTCAATCAGCCGAAAAATCGACCTAATTACGCCATACACGGCCATTAGACGTTCATTGTGCAAGAAAGACAAATTAACGACTAAACATTGCGATTGAACCATGAGAAATAGGCAAGAAAACAGAACTTAAACCATTTATTAATCATTTTTACCCATGACTTTGGATTACATTCTCCTTCTACGGAAAAATATACAAACACCCCGTCTATCAGGCCTTTTAGACGAGGCTCGGAAGAGTTCAGACAAGACCAATAGGACAAAGGAACACGCAGAACAGAAAGCTGACGCTCACGGAAAGGAGGCCTAGCGGTCGGAGGTCAAAATATTCCACCTCTTTCACGCCAGTGATGCGACTATGAATGTGAACATATTTCCAAATCTGAATTGAAAATCTCTGCCTGCGTTTGCCGTTCCCACCCGCAAAAGTCCACACAAGAACGTGCGCAGATTTAATGCAGTCTTGTTAGAGTTATTCACAAGTCTACTTCTGGACCTTCTTGTGCCTGTAGGACCTCGGAAATGAACGGTGCGATTAGTGAATTTTTTTATTATTCTTCTGACTACATAGTCTTCTACTTTAGCCATTACTGCGTGAGGAACCATGCTTGTCCTCAATAAACTATTACAGCCTTGGTGTGTTTAAACCTAAGGCAAACTTAAATCGTAAAGCAAATTTTCGGCCTAATGGTAATCCTCTTGTGCCTATTTCCGTGTCCTGTTGGGGAGGGGGGGGGAAGAAATCGATAATTCCTACCTCAGATTCAGTAGTTTGATAAATATATGAATAAGGGTACGTTTTAGCGAAACTATAGGTTTTTTCAGGCCTATGCAGACAACGCTTTCTCGAGTACTGCCACCGACCCTAGTTCTGCCCTCAGGTCCGGACTTGCAGGGGCCTAATACCAGCCGTGCTTGGCAAGCATACTAGGCTATTAATCTGCAGCAGTCATATTTCGTCTGTGAAACTGTAAACAATATGGCACCTAATCAAGCCCCCTCCCCGCTACGTAGCGTCCACCAAGTCTACCGGTTCAACTAACTTTTTCGAAACTTGTAACATTTCGATGTATAACCTTTTATTTATTTAACAGGACTGGAGAGAAGGCAGATAGCAAATTTGGGTTTAGTTTGGGCTTGCTTTTCTGAAGCCTGTAGCCGGCTTAACTTGGCTAGAGCTGTCATCAAGACCACAAATTGTCAATTTAAATAAACACAAAATAAATCGCTGCTAGCTGAAAATTTGTTATTGCATTTTGTGCGACAAGACTAGACAGGTTCGCTAAACATATTTTTAAAAGATAAATCTCAAGTATTTCTGCAAATAAATGCGATTTCTTCAATTTGGCTTCACTTGAATCTGAACAATTTTGAATAAAATTTTCATTTTCTGGAAGCGATGTGTTCTATACCTATTATAATTATTGTTGAGTTCCTCCAGAGAATAATCGACAGTAATAAGCATTTTGGTTCTCTCTTTTGTAACAGCATAGTAAATTCCTCGATATGAGACTACCCCCAATTTCGCCAAAACTAATGGCTATTTCTCTTAATAAACCTGAATAAAATGATGATTTTCCTAGCTAAAAGTATTTCGCAGAATTAAATCATCTCAATGAATCAAAATAGCTTTACTAAATATATGCTTAAGTGCCAACTTAGATTTAATCATGAAACTTGCACGGTCTTTATCGACCTCTGAATATAGGCCTTCTCAGTCTTGTGCAGGTAATACTTTCTCGTGTAATTCTATCAACCCTTGATCTGCCTTTATGTCCAAAATTACAGGGGCACAATACCACGTGTGGTAAGCGAAGATATTAGGCTATTAGCCTGTAGCCAGTGTATGCGGTTTTATTTAGGTCTGTAAAGCTGAAAAAAATGGCGTCCAATTAAGTCCTCCCCCATCCCTCTTAAGCGCCCAAAACACTTACCGTTTATACTTAATTCTTCTAGACTTTTAAGAGAACGAGGCTGTTTCTCTCATACATGCACTATAACAGGTGTTAGTAAATGTAATTAAGCACCGGATTTTTTCTTTAATAGGTAGGGCAGGAAGCCAAATATGAAATAGTGGTTCTAAAGCCTGTAGCCAGCTTAGAGAATGTCAGAAGGGCTAATTTTTAAATTGAATTATCACAAAGGAACTCATGGGAATCCTGCCTTCCACTCTCCTACATTCAGACTGGATATGGACGACAAAAGGTTATAAACGTGAGCGCTAGAACAGAGGAGGTTAACAGTTAAAACAATTAATCAGCGATTCTTTTTGACTATCGGAATACATGCTGCTAGTTAAAGTCCATTTTTACATTAAGCCATTTTAGACCACTCAAAACGATTAAACCAGTAAAACCAGTTAAAGCCATTTAAAACCATTAGAATCTGTTTAAACCATTGAGGACAAATAGGAGATCAGAGTTAAGCTGGTGTCCATAACCATTTTAGCTTAATTGGAGGTTAAGTCACGTCCAGACTTACAGGACCTCAATATCACTTGTGCTGGATGAACATATTAGACTATTAACTTGCAGCCAGTGTATAAGGTCTTATTTAAGTCTGTGAAGCTGTAAACGAAATGGCGTCGAATCAAGGTCCCCCCTTTTTTCCACCTTAAACTCAGCGCTAGATAACTTGCCATTTATACTACTTGTTGCTGGAGTTTTAAGACAACGATGTTGACTGTCACGCTGTCACTCGTGTTAATAAACGGCCTTCAAAGCAGGACGTTTTTTTTCATTTACCAGAACCAGAAGGAAGGAAGGCAGGTAGTAAGTTGTGCTTCTTCTGAAGTCTCTGGGCAGTTGAACCTCATTACAGCTAACTTCAGGAGGCCAAATTACAAGTTTCACCCAAGACAAAATCAATCACTGGCACCCTGGATTACATTTGAACTGGCGCCGGACGAAAAAACGATCAGATATGCAAGCGCCAGGGCAGAAAAAGGAGAACGTGTATTTAATTACTCGAGAATTTTTGTCGACTATTCTAATGCATGCTACTGGACAAAGGGATTATTAAAATCCAATTTATCACTTTAGTTCTATTAATATTGATATATCCTTCAACCTCCTCGCATTCAGAAGCTTATTTATCCTTCGTACAAATTCCTTCCTTGGTGCAAGTTTTGGATATGCGGCTGGTCTGGAGAACCAGGATTCTGTCCTGTGTGCATATCAGTGGTCGGTTTCAAATTGTTAGACGGCGCATACAAGGGTACATTCGAAACAGGCGAAACTGTAAACTTACTCACCTAGGTGAACATTTAGGATGCATTCTTCGGCAGTTTTCGGTTAGTTTTTGTAATTTCTGTAGAGGTAACCTTCTGCGCTCGATATGGATGAATCTTTTCAGTTTCCGTAGGTAGAGACCAAAATTTGATGTTTATATTTGGGCCGAAATCCATCAGCCACTGTGGGATAACCACATATAATACATATGATTTTAAGGTTTATATCAACCAGAAAGCAAATCAGATACCGCCGGGAGACCTAGTTATAAGCAGGACCGCTTGCAGCCGAGAAAACCACCGAAATGCTTATCTGGGATTTTATCTACTACTGGCGCTGCCACTTTTGTAAGTTACAAAATATTTTTTAGGTCGCTGGAGACTGCAAATACTATAATTTACCAGAACAAATGTAAAATTGCACGGTAATTATGATTGGTGTGTGATTCACGGTGATTGGCTAGTCTTGTGAAATGTTAGTTGAAGTGAAAGTGACTCTAAGTTAGCTTAGATGCACCAAGAAACCAGCTTTCAGTGGCACCGCCTGCAAAAAAGCGCTCTCAACAAGCAAGTGCCTACTTATGTGGCATGCAGTTTCTCCATTAATTCTCTGTCTTAAGGTTCAAAAATATCTTCCAACGAAAAGGAATGAAAGAAATGGTTTTAGAAGGCATTTTGCAGCAAATAATACCTAGGGTTTACAGCCTAAATGGCATCCATCTGCAAGAAGTGGACGCGCAATGTGGCTATGTTTGCCGAGGACATTAAGATTTGGAACGTCATCAGAAATTCAGCTGACGAAGAACATTCGCAGCTAAACCTAAATCGTCTTCAAACTTGGTCTCAAGACTGGCTTTTGCCGTTTAACGAGAACAAATGCAGTATCCTACGAGTTGGCCGACCCAGCTCTCAGAACCCCATGGTTTACAGCCTAAATGGCATCCAACTGCAAGAAGTCGACGCGCAGAAAGATTTGGGAGTATGGATCACTACGTTTCTCCGGCCCTCGCTGCACTGCGCAAAAGTAGCCAAGTCTGCGATGTCCGTCCTGTATCTTGTCGAAAGGGTTTTCCGTGCCATCGATAAAGACTGCTTTGCTAAGGTCTTTGGAACATTTGTGCGGCCGAAGTTGGAGTTCGCAATCCAAGCATGGAAACCCTGGACCGCAAAAGACCTAAATTCCCTCGAGAAGGTCCAAAGGCGCGCGACCAAAATGGTTACCGGTCAGAGCTTTTTACCCTACGAAAGACGTTTAGCTAATCTCGATCTATTTCCGTTAAGTTACAGACAGCTACGTGGCGATCTGATACAAGCATTTCGTATAATGCGCGGGCAGGACTGTTGTCTTCTACCTGGCGACTTCTTCGTGTTAGCAACAACGACGAACTTAAGAGGGCATCTCTTTAAACTACGCATAACAGGGGCCAGACTAGACACACGCAATTTCTTCTTTGGTAATAGAGTAGTTGAAGCTTGGAATGCTCTCACCGAGGATATTGTTATGTCCCCATCTGTGGATGCATTCACGAGAAATTTAGATTTTCATACCCGAAATGCCCACTAAAATTAGACCTGGCGAGACTGAAATTATACATATATGCATAAACATACTACTCCCTGATTTTTAGTAATATGTTAGTTAAGAATAACAAGAATTGCAAGCTTCGATTCCACCAAACGTTGTGATCCGAGGCTACGCGGCTTTGTAAAACTTTTCCTAATTCAGGCATGGAATGCTCTGCCCGCGGATATTGTCATGTCGCCATCTGAGCACATGTTTACGATTAAGTCAGACGCATCTGTAGGCATGTTTACGACACTATTAAGTTAGAACAAATAGCCACTGAGCCCCCGAAAATAAACTGCCAGTTGCCGAATGCAATTGTGGAATAATCACATTATAAAAAACATCCTACTCGCTAATTTTTAGTAATATGTTTGTTTAGAAAACTACCGATTATATTACTTCTGTCAATTGGTAGGCACATTCGTTAAACCAATAAGGGTGCACGATGGGCGCATCGCCGATACTCGATGAGGTTTGCGTGACCTCCGCAACCTTCTCTTCGTGGGACCCTTGTTATTATGGCGAAAACCGCGATGGACTCTCCCTGACATGCTTCAAACACTCTTAGCACACTCTCAGCTTCGAATAAACACTGCACCCTCCCTCCCCCGGGCGACAGTTTTTCTCCTTAAATCTCTCAAATGGCATTCAAACCCCTAGACTTCTGAACAATGCCTTAGGAGTTTTTTCACTGTCGGCCCTCAAATTTCTGGCAACGCCACTGTTCTGAAATGTTCTGCAGATCAAATGCATTGAAACAACTGTACCAATAGGGAGTTCAGAGGTATTTACCTATATTTCCCTCAATAAAAACCTGACCTGACCTGATCTTACATCCAATGAAATGATATCTTTTGCATTTGAAAAGTCCGTTAGTATAATTTCTTTGACCGTGCAATTTACTCTTAAGTATATTGATATTCATCCGTTTAATAACCATGCTCCATAACGCATGTTACTAAATTCCATGCATTGAAGGACTTCTCCGTTTATTAAACAGGACTGGCTGGAAGCCAGATAGTATATTACTGTTGAGCTAGAGTTAAGCTTTCTGAAGCCTGTAACCAGTTCACCTTATTCGGAGCTAACGTCAGCAGGACAAATTGCTGAATCAAATTAACACAAAAAAAATCACTGCAATCCCGCTGTCTTGCAGTCGGAATGGAGAAGGCCGAAAAAAGGTCACAAACTTAAATGCTAGAGTAGATAAAATGCAACCGCTTATAAAAATCTTCGGGGATTCTTGTCGACAACCCTTATTCATGCTGGGTGTAAAATTGAATTTTTATATTAAATTATTTTAAGCAAATAAAAACTATTTAAAACCACACACAGAGGCTTATTTGTTCCTTGGAAAATAGCTGCAAATTGTGGACACTCGGCTAGCCCTGAGAACCAGGATTCCGGAGAATGCAGCCCAAATCGTACATACTCCTCTAGGCATAGCACACGTCGTTGTCAAGTTGTCAGAAAGGGAATACAAGGCAGATAAGGCTACATTTGACACAGGTTAAGCTGTACAATGGAGACTGTACATACTATAA
>JAYGXS010000007.1:1546694-1574495 GCA_036362985.1 Ligula intestinalis
AATAACTATCTAACACGGGCGCTGATTGGCCAACGCGGACTATGTCAGTTTGCGCATGTAGGCCATGTCAGCGTGTTGGTTGAGGGATTGTCGCTTGTTGGGAGGGGCGAAATCCTATCGCAACCTGGTGTCGGTTTATGTCATGGAAGTTACAGAGCTTGTGTCAGAGTCTTCTGACAACACAGCACTGGATTTGCTAGCCTTATAGCCACTGCTTCGGCTGTAGCAAGCATCCGTTGGCGTAGGCCTTTGGAAAAATTAGACGGTGTCCTGTAGACCACCTTAAAGGTTTCGTTAGTATCGACTCGATGGTTCGTATCGACTAGACGTGCGAGAATAGCACTCGAGATTGATCTAGTTTCACCTTTACTTAGCCAGGTTGGTATGTGCTCACGTACCCTCTTTTCGAGACGCCTCGTGGTACGGCCGATGTATCCTGCTCCACAGGAGCAAGTGAAAGAGTAAATGCACATTGATGTGGCCTTCAAAGGGAGTCTGTCTTTACCTCCCGATCGTAGGAGGGGAGAGTTCGTGAAGAGCACCCGTAAGTTCGCCACTGGGAAAGCGTTTGTGATTGCAGTCCTCAAGCGTCGTCTGACCAACTCGCTGGTTGCATCGCCTAAGAAAGGCAGTCTTATGAACACGTCTTTCTTTTCTGCAGTTAAGGTGACAGGCTTTTTGGCGCGTTCACCAATATTTCTGCGGATGAACCTTTCCGGGTATCCATTTTCAATTAGTCTATGCTGCAGCTGTTGGATTTCTGCTTCGACAGTTTCAGGAGAACAGATCTGTCGTATTCTAGCTGCTAATCCTTGGACCATATTTCGTTTTATATTGAGGGGGACAAAACTGTGGAAGTTAGTGTATTGTCCTGTCCAAGTTTTCTTTCGGAAAACCCTGCGTAGGATAGATCCATCCTCTTGCCTTCGCAGAAGGACGTCAAGGAACGCAATTTCATCGTCCACTTCAGTCTCAGCAGAAAACTTGAGCGATGGGTGAGCGCTGTTAACTTTCGCGACCAGAGAGTCAATGTCAGCGTTATAGTCAGTCAAACAGAAGATATCATCTACATATCGACCGTAGAATGCAAGGTCATTGATGGTGTCCCCTAGATTCGTTTTCTCGATCTTGCCCATAAAGACATTTTCAAGAAACGGTACAAGTGGTGAGCCCATCGCCACGCCATCAATCTGTCTGTAAAACTGACCATTGCAGAGAAATTGGACATTTTGTGTGCATTGCGTGAGGAGATCTTTGAGGTTTTTCACGGGCATACCTATCTGGTAGTTCGTGTCCCGAATAACGTCGCAGAGGTAGTTTATGGTTTCTGCCACGGGTACATTGGTGAATAGTGACGATACATCCAATGAGAGCATCTTACTTCTTGCAAAGTTCATATTCTTTATAGCTTTGACAGATTCAAATGTGTCTCTCAGGCTTCGAGGATACACGTAACTTCCAAGAGGTTTCAGCTTTTCTACCAGCCATTTAGTAATGGTGTGGTAAGAGGAGTTTCTCATATCCAGGATAGGACGTAAGGGTAGCCCCTGTTTGTGAATTTTCGGAAGTCCATACATTCTAGATATCGTCGTTCCTACAGGTCTTAGTGTTTCAAGCTCTTTGTCAGTCAAAAGACCTTCCTTATGGAGTCTGGGTATCCTTGGCAAAGACAAGCGGAAGACTGAAATAGCCATTTCGTGCTTATTAATCATCGCCAGCCAGCCATACCACCACTGAGGCTCGAATTCAGGTGTCAATAAGTGCTTTCGTCATTTTTTTCGACAAAAAACTTTCGGCCGCTATATACTCCGTAAAAAGCCCACTGTGAACACCTATTGAGAAGTAGAAGACGACTCGATCGCTGGGACAATATGTTTATTCGCCTGACGTTTCGAAATCCGTCGCGGATTCATCTTCGAAGACATACTTACAGAAAAGTAGCAGAAACAGTTTGTGTTTGCACAGGGTTCCACCGTAAAGTTTAAATGTGCAGAAAAAATCGATAAATGCCTTGAGTGTGTTTTGATTCGTTGCGTTAGCCATGACCATCTGGCCTTGCGGTGTTGGCATAAGATGATGTAGTGGCCCGTCTGTTCTCCATACGGCGAGTTGCCTTGACCAAATTTAGTCTCAGCACCGAATATGGATTGGGCAAATCGTTGCACTTGTTGATGGATTGGGGGCCCATGAACCATGACTTAAGTAATTCCCGGCTCACTCGATAGTGAGAATTTTGGCTTCATCAAATTTGAATATGTGGCCGGGTTTCGTCGAATGAGCTGCAAATTGAGAATCGGCATCATTTCGCCGCACACACGAACTGTTTCTGCTTCTATTCTGTGGGTGTGTCTCTGAAGATGAATCCGCGACGGACTTCGAAATGTCAGGCAAATAAACATATTGTCCCAGAGATCGAGTCGTCTTCTTCTTCTTATTCTTATTCTCAATTCTTACTGGGACTCACATGTTTGCTTGTATTACGAACATCTATGTTTCTCCGCATGTTAGGTTTTCAAAACTGGGAAATGGGGATTTCCAGGCTTAGTGAAGCAAGTTGATTAGTGTCCGCACAACTTAGCAGCCTACGTCTGCGTTTATTCTCACAGTGTCAAATTCGCGTTTTCAAAGGGGATGCGTATGTGTATCGTAGGGGGTTAAGTGAGTTTAACCCTAGCAACTACGATCTTCAGACCATTATTCCTTCGGAGAGAAGCAGTCGGTGGAGGCCAGCGTAATAAGACTTGTTTGTTTTTGTATACAGAGGAGCGGAGAATAAGCAGGAAGAAGTTTGACTTTGGAGCGCATGACCAGCCGGGAGGCTAGCCGGGTCCTAAGGGCCGGCTGGGCCTTACGCATCCCAGCGGCCAGCGTGAGTAATCATTGTCATGGTCTATCTTGAAAGCGTTTTGGCTGGACAGACTTCTTTGGCCTAGGCGTGCAGATGTGTTTTTCTTTGCCAGGCCAGGGGCCAGCTTTGCGGCATCTGTGATTGGCAGTTCCCAGAAATCGAGAACAGCGGCAGTGAGCATTGGCGGAATTCGCTTTGGCGTGAGCTAGTCATGATATGTGCAGCGTGATCCTTTTTTGAATCAAGAATGCCAGGTAGATGTCTTGTCTTATGCAATAGGTGGTGAATTTCCAGAAGTTTTGAACAAAACACTGAATTCGGTTTTCGATTACAATGGCACATACGGGCGTACAGTCTGAACAAAGTCCATCAGCTACTGCGAGATAACCACATATGGTACACCTGCTGTTAAGGTGACTATCAACCAGAAGGCAAAACAGATACCGCTGGAGGTCCTAGTGATGAGCAGGACACCCTGCAGCGGAGAAAACCGACGAAATGCTTATCTGAGATTCTATCTTGCACCTGTGTTGCCACTTTAGTAAGTTACAAAATCCTCTAGGGTCGCTGGAAACCACAAATACTATGATTAACCAGAAAAAATGTAAAATTGCACGATAAATATGGTTGATCTCTGATGTACGGTGAGAGACTGGTCTCGCGAAATGCTAGCCGAATTAAAATAAACTCTAGGCTGCCTTGGACACATCAAAAAAGCCAGCTTTCAATTACGCCGTCTGTTAAAAGCGCGCTAAGAAAATAAATGGCAATTTTTGTGGCATGCGTCTTCTTGACTGGTTCTCAATGTTTCAAAATTCGAGGATAGCTTATAAGGAACATGTACAAAGTAACAGTTATAGAAGGATAACACAAAAAATCAAGTCAGATTATGCCGAACAAAATAATATTTCTCTCATATTCGACGCTGCAGTTTGCTTTCAAATATATTTGTATCCATCTTTTTAATATCCATGCCCCAATATCTCGTGTAACTTAACTCCATTCAGCGCAGTTCGTATTTGTTTTACCGGACCAGAAGGAAGCCAGAGGGCCAATTATTGTTAAACGTGGGGAACTTTTTCTGAAGCGTGCAGCCAGTTTAATCTATTTGGAGCTAAATTCAGGAAGATAAGTTGTTAATTTAAATTACCAAATAAATAGCGGGCAGCCTGTCATTTGCTATCTTTTAGTTGGACGGGCGACGGACAAAAAAGGTCACGAACGTGAACGCTAGAGACGAAGAAGTCAACCTTTAATAAAAAAATATGCGAGGATTCTTTTCGACTATTGTATCGCCTGCTGCGTGTAAAAGTAAATTTTAATATTAAACATCTTCTTCAAACTTATTCATTCTCTGGAAAAAAGCTGCAAATTTTGAAAATACGGCTGGTTTTGTGATGTAGAATTCTGTCCTCTAAGCATATCAGTGTTCGCTTTCAAATTTTTAGAGATTACAGATAAAGATAAATTCGAAATGGGCGAAGGTGTAAACTTACTAACCTATGTGAACATTAAGGATGCATTCTTTGACAGTTTAAGGTCAGCTTTTTCAATTACTTTGAAGTTACCGTCTACGCCCGATATAGGTACTATTGGCAGAGAGTGAAAGTTGACGTACAGTAGACGCCATTGATCCTGCAATATTTCGACATATGCGAAATACTAATATTCTTTCGCTAATCAGAATTGACTCCAGTTGTGATACTGATTATTGTGTAGTGTATTCTGAAGTCATTTCAGTCAGGATAGGAAGCCGGCTTTTTAACGAGCTTCGTTCCGACTTCTAGCAAAACTTATATATCGTAGAAACTGACTGCTTAAGTAGTATGCCTTTTTATCATTGATTTTGACTGCCTTTATAAATTCAAATATATTTTATGGAAAACGTGCACGAGAAAATTATTTTTTGTGCTTGTTTGATAGAAAATTACGCGTTCTTTAAATTTTAGACTTAAATAAAGGGTACCTTGCGGTTTCATAATAGCTGCCCTATTGCCGAACAATTTTCTAAACGAGCAAATGCTACGCTCGAATTAAAGGTTTAAAAACTGCGCACTGTGCGCATCCTGTTTAAGGAAATGAACAGTTTCGCCAACAGTTTGAGGAAGACGTCACGAAGTAGTCATCAAATAGTGAAATAGATTTGGAATATATTTTATGTAGTATAGGCAGCACTAATAAATTGACGGATACGATTTATTATGGATGAAGACCTAACAATCGTAAAAAAGATCATAAGTAGCAACTAATTAGGGATGACTAGGGATGAGCCGGACCCCTTTCAGCGTAGAAAACCGATGAAATGTTTATCTAGGATTGCGAGGAAGACTACTCGATCGCCGGCACAATACGTTTACTCGCCTGACGTTTTGACATCCTTCGTAGATTCATCATCAGAGACATTAGCATAAATCGGTAGCAGAAACGGGTAAGACATGCACAGGAGTTTGCAGCATTTATAGAATACAGTCATTACTGCAAACATACAGCCACAATTAACGTTTATTGCCTTCTTGCGTGTGGATAGTTTGTTGGACGGCATACGAGCTCTGACTTGCTGAATATTCAGCATGGGCGGTGGGATCGAGCGTGATGATTGTTCGGCCCTCTGGCTCTCCGGTGTTGGCCTGTCCCTCCCTCAAGTGACTATATGCTTTGGCCAAATTGTGTCTCAACATTGAATATGGATTGGGCAAATCATTGCATTTGTTTATGGATTATATCAAGTACCTGTGCTGCCACTATAGTAAAACGAACTTTTTGCTTAGCTGGAGACCGCAAATACTATAATTAACCAGAACAGATGTAAAATTGCACGGTAATTATGGTTGGTGTGTGATTTAATGGCGAGTGGCTGGTCTCGTGAAATGGTAGCCGAAGTATAATTTACTACGAGCTACGTTAGATGCGCCAAGAAACCGGTTTTTAAGGGCGTCGTCCTCTAAAACCCCGTTTAGCAAAGAAATGACAACTAATGTGGCGTAAATCTTCTCCGCCGGTTCTGAATGCTTTAATATTCAAGAATAGCTTACAAGGAACATGAATAAAACTAATAATTCTGGGAGGTATTTCACAGCAAATCACGTCATCTTACGCCAAATGAAAGGATATCTTGAGAATTTTGAATATTGCTTAAGTATGTGAAATTTGACATAACAATTTACTTTCAAGTATACAGTGAGTGCAGGATTATCACAAGTGCTCCCTTACCAAACCGGAGTTCGGGTGATGATCGAATCCAAACGGATGAAGAATAGTTCAATATAATAAATGCTATCATTACGAACTGTAAGGTTGAGAAACAGTGTGAGCGGCCGTGGCTGGCCTGAATGAGCCAAGTTGAAGAGGTAGCTGGAGAAAGCCGGTGGATGAGTTGGGCATCGACGGCAAAGTGGTTTGAAATGGGCGAAGTAAGCGAAGTTGGTAAACCAACGTATATGAAAATAATTACGTGCGAATGGAAGGAGGAAAAATTGTGACTTGACCTGAAAAGCCCGCAACTTTTATTTTTAAAATTTATGATATTTTAGTCCCAAATAAATGTTTCCTAAAAATTCACCAATTTTAACTACATTTAAACAAGTACGAGTAGCGCAGCGTACAAGAAATTTGAATGAATCCGAAAGAGCTGTCTGTCCCACCTTCCGTATCACTTTTGCCGGTATCATTATAGAAAATGTATCCTCAAACTCCAGATTCAACGGTAAACAGAATTTTTGGTCCGGTTCCTTTCGGGGGCAGAAGAAGTGGGACGTCAGGTGTGCAGGAATGCTATATTTCGTAGAGAGCTAATGGAGAATAGGTGTCAGTGCGGGACTAGTCACAGCACTTCGAACTGTCTTCGTCTGAGTTGGCTTTGAAAGGCGATTGGCCAGTGGAGTGCATGCACACTTCCCCGAAGCCAGGAAGGTTTGTGCACTGGAGTCACCTGTTACTGGCTGGCCTAGAGACTGCCATCAATGCCTGTGAACTCGGTGGTAGCGGTGAGCCCTCGCGTGGAGTGGATTACCACAAGTGCTCCCTTCCCAAACCGAAGTTTGAATCCGAACGGAGGAAGAATACACGAATATAGTAAATGCTATTATTACGAACAGTAGGGTTGACAAACAGCGTGATCGGCCGTGGCTGACATGAAGAAGTCAGGTTTGGGGGGGGGGTTGGAGAAAGCCGGTGGATAAGTTGTGCATCGGCGGCAAATCGGTATGCCGTGTCAGGACGGGTTGCGTTGAGAGACACCATTAAGAGTTGTGAAGAAATAAACTCGATTGCCGACACAATACTTTTACTCGCCTGACATTTCGAAATCTGTCGCGGATTCATCATCAGAGGCATAAACAGAAATCTGTAGCATAACAGTACCTTTATCTTTGGGAGTATAAATAACATCAGCTGTTGGGAAGAAGATCTGGATGTTGGTACTCTTAGAGGGTCTGTTCTGCTAGATTGGAAAGGACTGGACTCCATGGGCTGGAAGTGATTAATAGCCTCCATATCGTTTCGCGACAGAATGCTGGTGACTGCATTCTCCTTATCGTGGTCACATAAGATGACACAGGAAAATGTCAGTTGAGATCGAGAGAGGTTTGGTGATAATTGAACTCAGCCACATCACAACTTGTGAGTTCAGATCATGCTGGGAAGTCATGATTTTTCTAAAATGGCACCGCTCTGCAGACACAACAAGGAAAAATATACACAACACCCTCTCAGATCATGTAACATACACACACCGATGGGACACCACTGGAACTGGCTCCACAAATTGTATGGAAGCGGCTACCATTGTCGTAAGTTATAGCGTTGACCACGAAAGGCTTCCCCAAATCAAGGCAAGCACGACAGAATTGATGGGACAACTTTTTTACTATAGCAAGAAAAAATTGTACAAGCTGAATCGGGAGCCAGTTGTTTGCTGCGTCCGTTCAACGGGCCTCAGTGTTGAAGTGTGTTTCTGCAAGCGATGACCACAAATCCGGCGCACACCAGTAATCAGTGGTACGCGAAAAATGATTGACTAAATTGACTGCCAATTCACGCTTAGTAGATCAGTCATCACAAGTGCCGAGGCGATGCACAAAAATCGATTGACTGGCCACATTGACAGAGCAAGCAGAATGAGTAATCATTGTAGCGCTGGGGTGTGGGGGCAGGCTCCTACACCACCATTACCTCACTGTCACGCTCGCATGCAGGACTGGACGCAGTCAGCATCAGCCCTGGCTTCGCCTTGGGTCACTGCTGCTTGGAACAACAACTCGGGATCCTGTGCACAATCAATCCCTCATTCCGGTGCCTTCAGCCTTCTTTTTCTACAAACCGAGATTTGGCCTGATAACTTACAGTTAGTGGACAATCTCATGCAATATGTTCAAAAACGCAATAACATTCATTTTGTGGGAAGTCAGCTTACGTGGCGTGCCCCAAACTAATAGAACAGTAAAGTTAGAACTATAAGTAAAAAAGTCAGTGTTTGGTTGAGAGATTACTAGTAACTAGCGTGGGAAAATGTAATTTTTACAAAAATATACAAAATCAAGAAATGGCAATAGAACAATTTACTGCTCCAGTGTGAACTTAAAGTGTGTTTAAGGCATAGGAATGGAAAAGGATGGTGACGTAATAGAGAATAAGTCAAATACAACATTCTTATAAACTAAATGTTATCCAATAACATTTAAACTTGCACTTAATGTGTCATAAGTGGATGTAGTCACCTTAGGTACAGTTGTTTCAAAATTTTGAATCTTCGGACACGTTTCCGTTTTTAATGCACGAAAAGATATTTGCGTGCTTTATATATTCTATTGACAATTGCAATAAGATTTTCTATGGAAATCACATCCTGGCTGTTGAGCGGAAAAAAAATACATTGACTGCCACAGAGGGATAGGCTGGCTGTTTACGGTTGTACTTGTTATCAAATTCATACTTCAAATTCATTCTTCTTGTGTATGTTGGAAGAAATTTCCGTTTTTCACATTTAAAAAAATTATTTCGAGATTTCGAGTGCAACGAGCAGTAAACTGTTTTGAAAATGCTGCTGAAAACTTTACGAATTTCCCAGTTTTTCTTTGTTTGTCCATAAATACCGATTTTGTTCAACCTTTTTACCGAAAACTCAGAATTAAGAAATATCTGAAAGCATTTACCTAAATAGTGAGTTCTAAAACATTCCTTCTTTGATAGCTGCCTGCGTTGGTCATGATTTTAGAATCGCCCAAAAATGTCAACTCATTGCAAAGAAAAAATTATTTTCACAACAAAAGCCAAAAATGAATACGATTAAGATTAATTCAAAAACTTTTGAGAACAGGTTATCTCCTCAAAACGCGCTTTAGTTAGATATTTTGAAATAAAATATCTGTGTACGATACGTTTTTCGAAGTCAAAGTCAAGATCAAAATGGCATATTTTGACCGGTTTTTTACTTTCCTAAAAAACTTAGAGGAAAATCTGTGATAAAAATGAAAGAACTTACACTTCTACGTAAGCTAGAGCAGTTTTTGATACGTTCTTTTACTTCAGGGCACCGTTCTTTGATTTCACTTGAACAACAGGGTCACCGAAAATATCCGTTTGGAGTTTTGATCTTTATTGATTTTCGTCTATAGCTTTACAAAATTTAGATAGACTTAGTTTACGAGGATAATTAGAAAACATATGAGATTTCGAGGTAGTCCATCCAAAGTCAAATAAGCCTACTAATTTCGGCGTAGTAAAACACATTTTTGCGTCTTGTAAGTTTATTACTTATCTTTAGGGCACAAAGCGTAACATATTTGTAGAGCAAAAATTTGCTAACCAGATTCATCAACCTTTTCTCGACCTTAGTGCTGTATCTCGTAAGTACATTAACCTCAATTTCATGGACGCAAAACAAAACTTTCTCTGTAGTGAACAAATATACTTAAAATTTTCTGCTCTTTGTGAATTTTTTCTTATACTTCAGCACGTAAAAATCTAAATCTTTTCTCCGCAGCGCTTAATAGCATAGGAAATTCCTTGGAAATCAACAAATTTTGGATTTTGCCCGTTTCCGCCTATATTTTTTCTAACTATACCGATCGGGATGGAATTCAATTCTAGTAAACAGCATTTTGCGCCTCAAGCCAACCCAATTAACTTAATAAACCACCTTAAGTTTGTGTTAAATCCCCCAGTCCTCAACCTTTCATCAGATATATCACCAACTGTACTTATATCCATCATTTTCATCTCCATACTCCATTTCCCGTGTTAATTAACTGCATTCAAGGTAGGACAACTTTTTAGTTGGCAGGACCATAAGGAAGCCAGGTGGCAAATTATTGTTTATCTTGGGCTAATCTTTCTAAAGCTTCTAATCAGTGTAACTTACTCAGAAGGATAATTTTTGAAAATTAAACTAACACAAAGAATGGCTTCAGCTTTCTTACATTTAGATGGGAGAGGGAAGACATCAAGTGGGTAACTTGTAAATGTGAATCAACAAAAAATTGATTATTGGCACCCTGACTATCGCTAGTTTACATTTAGACTGAAGACTTTGGTAGCTATTTTAACCATGTGAAAGTGGAAATGTGTCTGAGAAGGGGAAGGATTACGCAACGCCTAAATGCATTTTATAATGCATTTTATAATGCATTCAAAGTTTTCCTTCCTAATCGCATTTTAAAATTGCAGTTACCATTGCATGACATCTTGCAGTGAGTGTATATAGTAGATGCGCTTGCTTATGAAATCTTAACTACGAGGTATTATTACAAACAAGTCATCTCAATGGTTAGCAGGGCCTCATTCATGTAAAGAGCTGGCCCTTAACGCATTACTACGCAGCAAACGACTATCTTACTTATTCAATCTAAATAAATATTGTATTAGCGCCAAAGCGACCTTTCGAAATTTAAACATATTCCTAATTCTTGCATCCGAGCGACCAATTTTTCGGTAAAAGAGAATGGCGGTAACTCAAGAAAATGCGCAAAAGTGTTTATTTATTAAACACTCCTTTTGTATTCCCCGATGCGGCCATCGATATTTGCAAAAATTCTTAGCCGATGTAGCCCGAAAATACGTAAACTGTGCAGGTGCGACCACGGGCTTCTCTCCTGCACTTGAAAAGGGCACATGCATTCGGCTAATGCAGATAAAATCGGCAAACAGCCGAGTAAAATTGGGCGTTTCCTCGAGCTCACAAGTGGACTCAGTGCACTTCAGAGTATGCTGGTTGTGCGGACCGAACGGTAGACTTCGTCCAATACGAAAACGGAGACATGGCCGGTATTAATAACTGCCCAGGAGAACTAGCTCCTAACGCGGCTCTTAAGGCCCGAGAAATGAGAGTCAAGACAGAGCGGGACAAATGAGTTTCGTTAGCGCTCGGTGAATGTTCATCAATGGGTGACCCAAACTGGCAAGACGATGCGTTCATGGTTCAATGGTAGGAGCGTTAGAATCTGAGATCGAATCTCAGGTGGTGGATTGCATGGGGCTGGTTATAACTGGCTGATGATGTCTAATAAGCCAGAAATGGTCACTTCTTTCCATCTTGCCTTTGTCAGCAAAATTACATGCATCGAATTATACTTTTCTGTACTCACTTAGTAGAAAAGTAGGTCTTCTTCTTTCTTTTTTATTTTAAAAACCTGTTAAATTTCTGAAAAATTTTGAACCTAAGCTGCAATTTCAAACAACGATCTAAAACTAATTTTAATCCGAAACAGACATAAACTAAGCTCAAATAATTATGTTTACCCAACTGCCACAGTTTTTTTCCACAACACGCGGTAATAAACTCGCTTGACCCAGAAGTGAGACACTAAACAATGTTCGCATATTTTTCGAAGGGAATGGATGCAAACAACCATTTACACTTAATGCAAAGCGTGGAGCAAGATCATTCTGTTAACAATGCAGTTTCTGCTAGTATCTTTCACTTAGAAACAGAAAGGGTGTCAGATTTGCAGGTTTTGAAAACTTTTAGTATACTTTCGGCCACTTTTTGGTGTATTTTGGATCCTAGAACAGGACCTTAAAGTAACCAAGTATGGCGAAGGACGTTCTTGTAGAACAAATGAAAGGGCTCTTTTTTTCATTTTCAGCAGAATTAGCATCAATATTTTTCAGGAAATCTAACGACTAGTAAAGGATTTCCATTTTTACTCTTGATAGTTCTTAATTAATCTTCAGCATTTTATTGTACGACTTCACTTCTTTATGTTTATTTTTTACAGTAATGCATTTTTTTGTTTGAGTGAGTCTACAAATGTGACACAAATGGGCACCTCCATAAGAAAGTATATTAAAAAAACACATTTATTTCAGCAAATGCATCTAAGAAATATCGTACTTTGATGATTTTGATATGGAAAAACATCGTACATAATCCCCATTAATGAAAAAAGGCTTTGAATATCACACACTGCCTATGTAGGTGTGTTTGTCGAGTGTATATTTTAAGCTTTTTCAACGCCGGTATTCTAAATGGACTTCGATATTTTCAAAAATCAAATCAAGTGAAATTTTCAAAACAAAAAGTCATTTTCCTTTAATATTTCCTGGAATCCCCCATGGATTGTGTATAGGAGCTTGTTGTTGGGTAAACCAGTGGAACTTCGTTTAACACGTTTACTTTGTTTCCGCAGCACCAAGGTTTTTAATGTAAAATGCTTGTTTTGCGAAATTTACCCAATCATACGACATCATTTTGGCTTCAGACAGGTACGAACTCACTGCCTTGTCACTTCCCCGCTACCCTGAAAGCCGGACCTGGAGACCGCATTAGCAAGGGGTCTTTACCTACTGACTTAACCTCACTGTGATATTGGTGACCCCGACGTGATCTGCGCACATAGAGACGGATGGACAGCTAACAGATAACAGGTTACACCTGTTAGCACATTCTGTAGTTCAAATGCCAGTCATAAAATGCACGTGGTTTAAAGTGCTTTCTTGTGCATGAGAGGTTAATGTGGCCACTCTCTGGGCCATGCTTGGAAGTGAGGAAAAAAATGTGGTCAAAAAAATAACGGTCGTGTTTACGGCAGCCGTCAGTATTGGACCCAGCAGTGTTTACATCAGAAAGCTTGCACGTTATGCAAGGACATGCACCAAGAACTATGCAGTACATGACCTAGCCCCTGGAAAGTGTCAAAAGTTGCAAAGGCGAGATAATCCTTACCAAACCGGCATTACGCCGGTCAAGCAAATTAAAAGCTAAAAGGAAATAGAACGAGTGCCATTACTTTGTTTAGGAATACCAGTGTCGCTATTTACGTCTCAGGTCCCGTGACAACTTGCTGTGACTGTGACCAATGAACGCAAATAGAACTGCTATGTAAAAACTAACACTACATTTTACGTATAATGAAACATTTCACTTTTCGTTAGATTACTTTAAACAGGTTCTAAGTTTCATACATATGTTATTTCTATACTATATAAGCTTTCTAAAAAGCCCTTCCTTTAGAAATTCAGAGGGTAAATGTGTACGTATTCTACCGTTTTTCAAAGGTATGTTAGAATAAAAATGGGGATTTGTGGCGACTCTCTTACGCGCAAACGCACATTGCTGCTAATGCCAGCCTTTAGGACTTAGACTAAACAACCGCCTGTCAGTTTGATTCACAAAAAGATCACTCCCGTGCTCCCATCACTCTGTATGCCCGCCTGCTAGAATGTGGACTGCCCTCGTGCGAGCGTCAACTTGCTCCAACCTAATCTCCACTTCTTTATGTACAGAATTAAATGTTGCTATGCCTTCTTCATAATCCCAAAAAGGAAGCGGGCCGGAAGATCGCAGCAGCTTGGTTTTTTCCTGTAAACTTGAATCTGATATACATCTTTGATTGTTTTTTTCCTGACAACTACTTATATCACGTACATGGCTGTCTCCGACAGTGAATCCAGAACGTCAAAGCACTCAGGTTATCGTTCCATACATTGCGCTTATTGTTTCAGACGTTTTATTTTCAAAAAAAGATTCTTCTCTAGAGGTAAAACACTTTGTTGAGCATTGTTCTATCGCACATGCAGCGAATCCGTCTAAGTCCACACAGTTACTTATCCTGTCGCTTTCATTATCTTTTTGCCAGCACTTCTCTCTTGTCGACTTCTGTTTTTTTTCTTCTTCTTCTTCTTGCCCTTATTACCAGTTTTCCTCTTCATTAAAATTACCCCCTAGAGCCCATGCTGCAGGCAAAGTTTTTTACGTAAGATGTCGGCCCATGGCGGCAAAGCAAGCAATTATTCTTCTGCTGATTGTAACTGTTTTCTATGGAAAAGCAAGTTGCCACATCAGAACCATCTACTGGCTCCTGCAGACCGATAAAACTACAACGCCGCTAGCGACAGCGGTCTTTTGAGGTCACCAGGCGTGGTCGTGAGCGCAGTTTCGCCCTCGTGAACCTCATAAACGAATGCGCGAGGTCATGTGGGGGTAATAAAGTCTTGCCATCGCTCCGGAGTAAATTTAGTCGTATCTATCTTGACTACTAACTTTAAAAGGGTGGTTTAAATTTATAGAATTGTTTTACTACGCCTAGAAGTTGGGAAATGTTTGTTTCGCGGGATTTATCAGTCTGCACAAGTGCTGGAATTAGAGTCAGAGTAAGGGGTTGGGTTATGGTTGGGGTTACCTGAACTGAGACTCAGTCATAAAACCAACATTTTCATCTAACTTAATGATGGCCCCTGACCATCCTCACTCAAAAGTCTTGCGCCTATGGCGTTCTGACTTACGTTGACGGACATTTCACATGCAACAGATCCATAGGCGTCCTTTGGTTACTACACCAAATAAGAAACAACCTATCCATACGATTTTTTTATCGAGTTTCTACTAGGATTCATCCCAAATTTTTGGCAGGATTGTATCTTTCAGCAAAAATTCGATTAGAAATGACTCCATTTTATGCAGTAATTTGTTTTTGCACTAGTTTCTCCTTTCAACGCGTTGGCCTAGACATCGTAGGGCCATTTCCAGACGCCCACGGTCACCGCTACATCCTAGAAATGGTTGATTTCTTTACTAAATGGGCTGAAGCCGCCTCCCTATGTCGGCAGGATGCCGCTTCCGTGACCACAGCCCTTTTCAATTATTGGATCTGTCGCTTCGGCACTCCATTGTCTCTACACTCCGACTGTGGGGCTAACTTCGAGAGCTGACTATTACGTGAGGTGTGTGAGATGTTGGATATCTACAAGACCCGAACGACGCCATGAGACCCAGGAGGTAACGGCCAGGTTGAACGAGCCAACCAAACCCTCATTCAGCTTCTGAAAACCTTCGCGAGCGGACCTAACCGGAAGGTCTCGGACGAATGACTCCCTTTTGCTATGATGGCCTACCACGCTGCGGAACACGCATCAACCGGGTATGCCCTATTTTTTATGCATACAGGGCGTCCCTTTCGGCTACCACTTGATTGCCAATAGAGGAGAATAAACGAGTTCCAGGCAGCAGTTCCGAAGAAGAAGATGCGATCACTGGAACAAGGACTTTATTTTCCTGACGTTTCGGATTCCGTCGGGAATCCTTGATTGATTGATTCCCGTATACCGACTACCTTGCTTCCTCAAAACAATCCGAGCTCATTTGTGTGGGAACTACAGGAACTTCTTCGATCTTCCCATAACATTGCGCGACAACACTTAGGCGCGGCAGCAAACCGGCAAAAAGAATATTTCGATAGACAGGTGAACGGCATCGCCTTCCAACGGGGCAATTGGGTATGGGACGAGCGACAAGTTCCGCCCTTGGGTTCGTCGGCCAAGTTTCTTGGGAAGGTCCTTTTGTAATTGTGGTGGCTCACAACCCTACCACCTATGTACTGTGCGAGGCCCTCAAACCTGATGGTCGAACCTTCACTGCCCATTTCGGAAAGCTCAAGCCTTACTGTGCGCAACCACCCAACGCCACAGAGTCTACCCTCCCTATATCACCTCCGTAATTATTCCCACAACCAGTTCGGGAGGAGACTGCGGAGACTATGCCGTCAGTGAGCCCTGCGGACAGAGCTCCGTCTGAGGAGGAGAGTATGTAACGGCGGACATTCAAATCCGGGGGGTGACTCAGGAAAGGGGCTGTTTTGAGGTGGTTGATCAAAGTGTGTATTTTTGTTCCTCTTCAGGTGAGAAAACCTCGGAGTCGACACAGGAATTGAAGATAGTGCCTGAAAAGCCTGTGGATTGAATTATCCCCTCCCGTTGACCCACTGATTCTCTACCATCCCTCATTGACGTTCACCACTCGTTTTACCCTTCTCTCTCTCTCCTTGTAATAAACTCTAGTTTCCTTCCTTACTTCTATCGTCTTACGTATTTCTGGAGACGAAGTAGAAAGAATGGTTGAACCTGTTGGTAAGATTACCTCCAGTGAACTAATAGGCATCAATTAAAGACCCGATTTGGGACCACAAGAACTCCACCCTGCTTAGAGTCACAGGCAAGAATCCGACAAGACTGCTACAACAGAATTCTATCCAATTCGCGGGTACCTTTGCATCGTTATTGTTCCCCATTGGCTGTATTTCTCATTTTAATTATCGCACGCCAAACATTAGCTTATTTATGTACGTATTCTTATTGTTTTTTCTGCTTTTACACGCTTTACGTTTTTATTCATTTTTTGATTACCTGACATACCCCTACCACCGGTTCCGTAGTGGACAAGGCTGTGATTTGACCTTTTTATGGCGAGCCCAAAACGACACTGCTACCCAGTAATAAACAAATGAGATTTTAGAAGAACCATTTTTGAGTGAATATTTATTGTGGAACCTCATTTCTGAACAAATTCTTTCAAAATCCCACCGAAAATGAACACATTGACAAGACAAAGCTTTCAAACACTGTCCACCAGTCTCACTTTGTTTAAAAATAATAATGCCAATTGCCCCTTCGCAGGACGGGTACGGCAAACATAGTAGCAAGCACAAAGGTAATCACTCCATATACAACGGCTTTAATGAACTCCTTGGTGTTTTCCATTCGGAACCAAAACGGATTCTTGATGGTAAAGGTGACTGTGATATGTGCCTTTCCCTGTCCATTGGTAGCAAAACACAAACAAGTATAGGTGCCAGCCATATCCCAGGACTGAATGATTATACGACCATTATTGTCAATTTGGAGTTCTGAAGGTCCTGCTATCTGGATCCATTGGATAATCGGCCGAGGATAGCCCTTGGCAGAACACCGAATTAGGCTGGGTGGCGTTATCTGCTCACTAGCGCCTTCGACTTGAAAATCATGTGGTAGCGTGGGTACAATAATCGTCTTTTTTTCAGCCTTACGCACTAAACTCTGCAAATCTCCTTTCTTCTTAGGCGTACAGGCAGCTTTGAAAAACCCGGTCATCTCTTGAGTGATACGGAGGGGCGGCGTGTATGGGTCGATGCTGAAATTGTCACTGATGGGGTCCTCTGTTCGCGGCTGGGATATCCACAGTAGGGATTTGGGTGTCGCACACAGCTCCTCTCCTTCGCAGAACAGGTATTCTCCCACTTGGAAGAGGGGCACTTCGTTAGGAGCTACCCGAAGTTTTACCGCATCGTGGCATTCTGAAAAAAGCACAAAGGGTTAGCACATGTAAGAAAGAGAGAGAGAGACGAACTTGCGAGCACTTGTGGCGGACAGCCAAAATGCTTGTCCAAGGCTCGCTGCCCCAAAGTCGTGCCATCACAACCAACTGTTACAAGGCTTTCTTTCCTTGGCGCTCCCGTCCCCCGAGGCGTAAACCCGTAACTGCTTCTGACTAAGCGATAACAGCTGCGTCAACGTCCCCTGTTCTTCGGCGAGCCGGCGCACACGACAGTTCACCTCAGCTTATTTAGCTCCATCTTCACGTGCGCACATACCCGCATATACACGTGCGTCCAAATAAGCGCGCCTGCCGCTTGACTAAGACACCCCTCGGCTGATGCAGAAAAGGCCTCTACAGGCAACAACCCCTCAGGAAATTGCCACACACTATTAACAGAACACTTGAAGTCGCTTCATAGTCATGTAAAGGCAACTGTCATTATCTCTACACAGAACACTCAGTCGACACTCTCAGGCCTGGCTGTATGCAATCAGGACAAGGTCTGGCAACGCTAGTGGCCACTGCCACCTTAGACAGCAATAGGGAGCTCTGTATACAATAAATCACTCCTACTGGTGACTTCTGCCATTTAACTTCTCACCTGGGATTCGACCTGATGATGTAGTGATCCAGGCACAATTATTGCGTAGACCCCTACAAATTTGCTTCCAGACATTCGTATTTCCTAATTTACTTCAGTAATGACTGAGGGAGGGTACTTAGAACATCTGAAAGTTTCGAAGACAAAATATAAGCGTCCTGATGATTGTAATTTACATTTTGCCGTCTAAGACTCGTTTGTGGCATCTACAGTAGACGCTAAAGATCACGCAACATTCCGACACATGCGAAAGATTGATACTATTTTGCTAATCGGCATTGACACAAGTTGTAGTACTGATTAACGTATAGTCTATTCTGAAGTCTTTTCACTCATGATACGATGCGGGCTTTTTAATGAGCTTCGTTCTGACCACTAGCAAAATGTACCTATTGTAAAAACTGGCTACTTAAGTAGTGTGACCTTTTATAATTTTTTCTGACCGCCTTTATAAATTCAAATGTACTTTGTGGAAAACATGCACAGCAAAAATATTTCTTGTCCTTGTTTGATGGCAAATCACGCCTTCTTTACATTTTAAACTCAAAGAAAGGGTAGCTCTCGGTTATAAAACAGTTGGTAACTATGAGCTTTTTTTACACTTTTGAGGTGTTTATTCATAACGCATCGTCTCCGGGACGTTATTAATGCTGCCTACACTGCATAAAATATGTTCACATCTATTCCAATATTTTACGACAACTACAGAATATTCACTATCTCATGCAATGGCAGCCGAAATTCTGAAATGAGTTTTCGATTGGAACATAGTAATTGCGGATGGTTGTAATAGAGATGATCATACAATCTTATCTCAACATATTTTGGGTACTTCAAGATGCCGGCTTTTTACGGAGCTTCTTTTTGACCGCCAAGACAACGCACGTAATATAAAAAGTGACTACTCAAGTAGTTTGCCTTTTTTCATCAATTTCGACTACCTTTATAGATTCAAATATATATTTTGGAAGACATGCACGAAAAAATTATTTCTTGTTCTCCTTCGGTAGCAAATTACGTCTTTTTT
The DNA here is from genome assembly GCA_036362985.1 of Ligula intestinalis. Classification (NCBI taxonomy): domain Eukaryota; kingdom Metazoa; phylum Platyhelminthes; class Cestoda; order Diphyllobothriidea; family Diphyllobothriidae; genus Ligula; species Ligula intestinalis. The sequence continues at coordinate 1,565,734 of JAYGXS010000007.1, forward strand.
AAATTTTATACTTAAATAACTGGTACCATTCGGTTTTACAAATAATTCTAATTAAGAGCTTTTGTACAATTTTCAGGTGTTCATTCAGATAACGCTGTACCCGTCATTTGTTAATGCAGCCTTTACTGTATAAAACATGCTCCACATCTATTGCAACATTTTATGGGAACTGTGTGAGATCTTCGTCAAGCTGTAGGCGAAAACGTACTTTTCCTTAAACAGGCTGTACACAGTGCGCAGTTTATAAACCTTGAATTCAAGTGAATTGGTCACAAGGTTTCAAAATTATTTGGCAATTTAGAAAATATTTTTAAAACCAAAGGATACCATTACTCTAAATATAACATTTAAAGAAGCGTAATTTGCTACCGAAAGAATACAAGAAAAAATTTGTTCATGCATGTTTTCCAAAAAAATATATATTTGAATCTTTAAAGGCAGTCAAAATTAATGCAAAAAAGCATTCTACTTAAGTAGTCACTTTTTATAGTACGTGCGTTGTCTTGGCGGTCAAAAAAGAAGCTCCTTAAAAAGCCGGCATCCCGAAGAGTCCAATATATGCTGAGATTAGATTGTATGATCATGTCTATTACCACCATCCACAATTAAGATGTTCCAATCGAAAAATCATTTCAGAATTCCAGCTGCCATTGCATGAGATAGTAAATTTACTGTAAGTGACTCTTTCCTCAAACTGTGGATGAAAACCTACTTTTACTTGAACAGTGTGTTCACAGTGCGTGGTATTTAAACCTTGAATTCGAGTATGGCAGTCACTAGGTAAGAACACTACGCGGCAATTGAGCAACTTTTTTAACATTGAATGCTACCATCATGATGCCCAGCATAGCTGGTCCATGTGAGCATTGAAACGACTGTTCGAAGCGTTTATCGCACTGGAAAATGAGGCGGGGGTTGGGTAATTTGCAAGTATTTTGACTAAGGAGACTGGAATTGCCATTTTGGTCTCATTAGCCGAGGCTCGAACTCATAACCTTCCTGATCAGAGTCTACCTCTCTAACCATTGAGCTACAAGCTCGTTGTCTTGCCGTTCTTTCGCCGGCCACTAACGAAACTCACTTGTCCGGCTCTGCCTTAGGCATCATTTCTCGATCCTTGAGCGCAGTCACATAGGAGAGTAGCCACATATGCGGATAGTATTGCCGGAAAGGACAAGCGGGAGGCTAGAATGGCCATTTAGGGGAATATTAACCGCTAGCAGTTAGTATATTTTAATCAACAAGTGTAAACATCTCCCTATCTAAACCGGCAAGACTACGAGCTCGTAGCTCATTGGTTAGAGCTTTATATTCTGATCAAAAAGGTCGCGAGTTCGAGACTCGAGTGGTGCACCAATTCGGGTTGGGCAATAACTGGCTGATAGGGGTTAAAAAGCCATAAATAACGATTCTGATCTCCCTAGTCTTTGTTAGTTCTAAACCATGATATTGGCGAATGTAAAGTGTATTTTCCCTGGTTTAAATGAGAATATTGCATATATGTAACAGAATATAATAGAACCATAAATTTCGTGGATGCTAATCAGCTGCGTCCTCTTGCTGCATAACGTGAGTAATTATGCGAGAAAACTTAAAAGTTGAATTCGTACAGAAAGGTAAGCAAGGCCCTAAAACCTATTCAAGAAGGCTAAGCACTAACGTGAGCGTGGTAAAACACTGCGTAAAGTATAATGAGAGAAAATATGTGCGCTGGAAAATGTGTAAATCGGGCAGCCGGAGGTTATTAGGGAAGAGTTCGATTCATCACACGCTTCAGCTGTTTACGTAGGTTGGGTTTTGACCGCCTTATATAGGCTGCCCCTTGGTAACGCAAGGTACGTGTGGTTTGTGGCCGACCAAGCACTCGGAAAGATGTTTTGGGGCTCACAGAATGACCCGTATCAGGCAAGTGTTCAGTAATAGATGAACGTGGAGTTCCGTTTTACTGATTAAATGGCAAACTCGGCAAGTGCTTTTTAACTCTAGCGGCTAATTGCCCTTGTGTTTGCCCTATGTACTTGCATTCGCATGTGCATGTTAATTCATAAACACAATTTAACGTGGTGTGCACTGGCAAGGCATTCTGAGCACACGGAATTAGCAAGGGCCTTGTTGGATTAAAAAATATCCGTTTGGCAGCATAGTACATCCTTTCGATGGTGCTACCTAGGCGTCGCTTGGTAGCAGCTAAAATGCCATCACCCTTTAAGGGCGAAGATACGAAAAAGTGGGCTTTTTGGAACTGACGGTTCTGTCATTTGGCCCTATGGGTTGGCTATACTTGTCAATAAACTGTGCTGGATATCCCCGCTTAAGCAAAATTACCTTGCGGCAGGCTACTTCTGCATCCAGTGCATCATTAGAACAGATTATTTTTCCTTGGAATAGAGTGTATACTAATTTACGGTTCCAGTAAATTCTGCTGTCATTGCAATCTAGAGTAGATTGTGAAAGGTTGTGAATTGGACGATTTAACACATATTTGTTGTTAATTTAGTCCAGTGGCTTGACTTTAGGCGCAAAATGCTGTTTCATAGGATTGAATTCCGTTCAGATAAGAATACTGGGAGAAAATAGAGGCAAAAATGGGCGAAGTCCAGCGTTTGTGGATAACTGAGGAATTTACAAAGCTATTAAACGCTCCGGAAAAGAACTTGTTTGTACGTGTTGTAATATAAAAGAACATTAACAAAAACCAGAAGCTGTTCATGATACGTATTTAAAGGACAGACAATTTGGTTTTGCATTCATTAAATTGAGGTGAGTGTAATTATTAGATAGTGGGTTATTTTCGGGAAAAATAGAGCGAAATTAGTTTGAAAATTCTATTTTACGAAGATGTCAAGTATTTTACCATAAAATTGCGTAATAAACTTTAAAGGCTGTTACGTGCTATCCAATTAAAAATGAACGTTGTATTTTTGAAGGGTTACAGACAAGGAATGTGTATTAAGACTTTATTAGTATGTATCCGAAAACTTTGCAAAATGATTATTGTTCAGTGTCAATTTACTTGTGGTTCTTTATTTACTAGGTGGTTTTGCATGAACAGGATCCCTCTACATGTACAATTTAAGTTTTCCTAGTACGCCAGATTCCCTTTTCTTTGAATTTCTCTTTTTGCCAAAAAGCTGGTTTTTCTATAAAACCTTATGTTACTTCAAAAATCACAATATACTTACTATGAAGAAAAACTAGTAATTTATTGTTTTAATGCTTTAGGGAGCACAGCTTGGGCTTCGTTTGAGTAACAGGGAGTTACTCGTAAAAACCCTTGGATTTCATTAGGTAGATAAGCTACTGTGTATACTGCATAATGTTCAAATAGCTCTCACAAAGTGTAGGTTGACTGGCGCTCATTCCAGGCACTTGATCTTACCGGGTAGGCTAAAATTCGTGTTGTTCACATACACGTTTCCATAACCAGCGCCGATAATTATCATTTCCACGTCTTTCAGTCGAAGGAGACGGCCTTGGTAGTCAAAATAATCCGGAAGTGTTGCCATAAGGCCTACAGGATATGTCAGGAATTCATCATCCTTCGTGCTAGCAACAGGCCTGTATTGAAGTATTGTGTGGCCTGAATAACGCACACCGTTATATCGAAACCCGGTCTGAATGCGTGCTCCCGCTAAGGCATCACTCGAGTTGCTTGGCGTTACAGATCCATTCACCAAATCCTTGTAAGTAACTAGATAATAATAATAATAAGGCATCGTATTAGAAGGTAACAAGGTTTAGAAAACATGTACAGTAGACGCCGTTGATCCTGCAATATTTCTACATATGCGAAAGACTAATATTCTTTCGCTAATCAGAATTGACTCCAGTTGTGATACTGATTATTGTGTAGTGTATTCTGAAGTCATTTCAGTCAGGATAGGAAGCCGGCTTTTTAACGAGCTTCGTTCCGACTTCTAGCAAAACTTATAGATCGTAGAAACTGACTGCTTAAGTAGTATGCCTTTTTTATCATTGATTTTGACTGCCTTTATAAATTCAAATATATTTTATGGAAAACGTGCACGAGAAAATTATTTTTTGTACTTGTTTGATAGAAAATTGCGCGTTCTTTAAATTTTAGACTCAAATAAAGTGAAGCTTTCAGTTTTAAAATAGCTGCCCTATTGCCGAACAATTTTCTAAACGAGTGAATGTTACAGTTTACAGTTACAGGTTTAAAAACTGCGCACTGTGTGCATCCTGTTTAAGGAAATGTATAGTTTCGCCAACAGTTTGAGGAAGACGTCACCTAGTAGTCATCAAATGCTGAAAGAGATTTGGAATATATTTAATGTAGTAAAGGCAGCACTAATAAATTGACGGATACGATTTATTATGGATGAAGACGTAACAATCGTAAAAAAAGCTCATAATTAGCAACTAAGTTAAAACCAAAAGCTGCGCTTTTTTGAGTATAAAGTTTAAAGAACGCGTAATTTTCTATCAAACAAGTACAAAAAATAATTTTCTCGTGCACGTTTTCCATAAAATATATTTGAATTTATAAAGGCAGTCAAAATCAATGATAAAAAGGCATACTACTTAAGCAGTCAGTTTCTACGATATATAAGTTTTGCTAGAAGTCAGATCGAAGCTCGTTAAAAGGCCGGCTTCCTATCCTGACTGAAATGACTTCAGAATACACTACACGATAATCAATATCACAACTGGAGTCAATTCTGATTAGCGAAAGAATATTAGTCTTTCGCATATGTCAAAATATTGCATGATCAATGGCTTCTACTGTATAAATGGCAAATTCAGCGTTGGAAGCCCTGTGAGTATTCAGGAAATTAAGTAAGATGGACGAAAGTTTTCACTTTATTCTTCATCCGGCCAGTACACGGAGGATAGAGTTCACAAAAGCTTAAGCAACTAATCAATGGAATTTAGAGGGACAAGGTGGAGTGGTGGTAAGGGATCAAAGGAGTCAGATTCTAGTCTTACTTGGGAACCAGATAGGGAAAGGAGTCCGACAATTAGTTCATGCCGTCCCGTCTTCCTTGTCTCGCTACCGCTGCCCTTCACCGTTTTATGACGTGGTATGTGGATGGATGGTGAGTTGACTTTCGGAAAGGGGGCCTTAGAGCCGCTAACAGCGCCTTCTGCACACGTAAGATCGGGTTAGTGAGGCGTATGTCGACTGCCTCTGTCGTCGCTGTTATAACGACGTCACCGGCATGTCATCTTGCCGGTTTCGATCGTGAATACACAAAGTGACAGACAGACACTCACCGATCGGCTAAAGGACTCTCCCTCCCCAGCCCTGTTGCTGGTTTTTCCGTTGATGCTTCTATATCTAACGCTACACTTTTGCAAGTGTTTGAAGGCTTAGACGGATGTAATAATGATTTTGGCGATCAAAGTGCCTTCTTCTTCTCGTCCCGGAGACTATTTTAGCATGCGCCATACAGCAGACGATAAGAGTTGGACCGGAGCCTCTCAACGCAGATCACGTGACCCAAGGCGCCCTATGACCCGCGGATACGGGTCCAATTTTCATTTCGTGCTGGCCTAGTTTTGGGTGTGGCTGTTGCTGATAGCACAAATAGCTTAGAAATAGATTTTTCACACTGCTTGATTGTGGATGTCGCAAGCACACCTACCCGCACTTTGGCGCCTCATAGGTGAGGATACGTTCAGTAAAGATGAGTAATCGCAAGTAAACAGAAAGAAGTCATGGAGGACAGATCAGGAGAAAAGAACAGCTCGCATGCCAATTGAGTGTGTTTGCGGCTTGCAGGGACCCGGGGCATGACCTATCCTGTCCATCTGTATAGTCTTAATTACTCTGCAAATGTTCTGGCTTGATTATGATTTGCTGAAAACATATTGTTGCCAATCTTGACTTCTCAATCAGGAAATAGTCAACTATGATTGGTTCGAGCTCATGGGCAGCCATGGCGCGACCCTTGTTGTGACTAGCTCGCGTCGAAGTGAACTTTCCCGAAGGCTCACAGACGCTAGTCTTGACGCCTGGATTAGCCAATCACAGTTGCCGCAAAACTGCTTCTTGGCCAGGCGACGAATAGCAACACAGCACGCGTGAATTGTTCTCTCTACCCACTAGCCTGACTGCGTCATGTTGCGGCCCTGACGGCAGCTGTAGCAGCTAATAGCAGATAATATCCCCGGCGAAGACAAGTGGGTGACTGAAAGGGTCATTTCTGACTTATTAGCCGTCGTCAGCCAGTCATACGCAGATCCAACCTGCTAAGTAGAGTACGCATTTTGTCGCATTGCCACTACGGACTATAAATACTACGTAATCCGCGCATTTGTAACCCCATTCCGTTGTTATCTCTGATGAAGGGTTCTAGGCAGAATGCGAAACGTCAGGCAAATAAACTTCTCGATCTAGCGATCGCATCTTCTTCTGAACTGAGCTCATGTGACTTGGCGCCAGAGATAAAAGGCGCTACAACTCCTTCCCCGCCCGACAGGGTGGGTGACAGTGTAGTGAACGATGAGAAATCCAGCACACAGGCCGGTTTCAGAGCGTGGCGATGGTGACATAAAACTGAGGCAAGACGGTGAAGCTGTGATCTGCGCAAAGGTGCAGCTTGAGGCACCAGCCAGAGGGGGTGCTGGAGTTGTCTTGTCAATGTGTGCCAGGGATTTGGCACGTTGGGGTAAGAGGGAAGGGCGTGTACGTGCATCCCATTGAATGCTGAGCCAGAAGGGTTTCGCTTTCTTCTGGGTTCGAAGATAGGTGTCAAATGCAGTGGAGTTTCATCTAGTTAGGCAAACAAGAGGATTGCACATCCGAGAGAGCATCACTAATAAGGATACCGGTGATTGAGCAGAAGAAGACGACGACTCATCGCTGGGACAATATGGTTATTCGCCTGACGTTTCGATATCCATCGCGGATTCGTCATTAGAGACATGGTCAGAGAGCAATAGCAGATAGGGTAGCATATGCACAGAAGTGTGCAGTATTTATGGGATACAGTCATTACTGCAAACATACGACTACAATTAACGTTAATGGCCTTCTTGCGGTGGATCGTTTGTTGGACGGCATACGAGCTCTGACTTGTTGAATATTCATCACGGTGGGTGGGATCGGGCGTGATGATTCTTCGGCCCTCTGGTTCTCCGGTGTTGTCGTACGATGAGGCGGTGGCCTGCCCGTTCCTCATGTGACGACTTGCTTTGGCCAAATTGAATCTCAGCATTGAATTAAATACTGCAAACTTCTGTGCATGCATTACCCGTTTCTGCTACTGTTCATGTCTCTGATGATGAATCGGCGACGGATGTCGAAACGTCAGGCGAATAAACATATTGTCCCACCGATGGAGTCTTCTTCTTCTCAATTGCTTTCTGGGACATGCATGTTCGCTTGTTTTGGCAAAGACAGGTGAAACCGCAATGGCCATTTCTGGCTTAGGATTCGGCTAATAAGTTGGCCAAGATAGAATAGCAGAGAAGGATGGCGGCGTTTTGGGGCTAACGAAATAATGAACTGTTTCGAGCTTATTATCCTTCATTCAGCCAAACTCATGGTTGGCAGGTTGGTTGGTCCACGACTGGGGTCATAAGTGTTGCAATGATGGGTTCAGCGTCGTTAGTGTTATAACGATGAAATCTGACATGTGTCACCGTTGAATTACGCCCCTGTTGAAATCCCCAAGGAATAACACAATAAGAAGGGCATAGTTTTGGAATCCACCCGGAGGAGGATTTATTGTGTACGAAACCCGGAGGAGCTGTCTCGGGTAGCTATTGTCGCTGCTGGGTTCATCTCCAGCATCCTCGCTGTCCAGTGTGGCTGCAACTCTTTGTGTCTCGCCTCGGGGTGGGCCCAGCATTGGGAGCGGACTGGCATTGCCACGCATCCGCTGTTGCAATCGTCTTTTTCAGGGGTGACAGAGGCTTATAAGAGATTGTCTGCGCGCTCTTTTGTGACCTGGTTGGCCGCATTGGGATAACGTCACGCGACCAGTTGACACTCGAGCCTTGTGTAGGCTCGTGTGCGTGCGTGCATGTGGTCTAAGGTCATCCAACGTAGAAAGCCATCGCCTGTTATGCGGCCAGAAATAACGAACAAATACATTTTGGCTAAGTTCGACTCCTTAGGAAAGCCTACAAACGTTGCTAGCTTTTGGTTCGGCTGACATCCTAACAGTCGCCAGTATCTGCTTACGCAGAAGCTTGGAATATCTTGCCGGCACTTTGTACATGGCTCGAAACGCTTGTTTTGCGTCTACCGTATGACAGCGGTCAACCAAGTTAGCCAAAATCTCGCTAGATAGTGACTTTACCTCGCTTCTGTTTAGCCAGGCAAGATGGTGTTATCACATTTGCTCGTAGTAGGACGGCCAAGCATGCACATCATCATTCGGACCGTCCTGAGGGCAAGAGAACAAAGGAAGCAGAACGGGACACGAACGCAACCTTCTAAGAGCCGACAGGCGAAAATGCAAGGCTAGCCGCCGGCCGGGTTCTGAGCTTACGTAGGGACGCATGCACACGCGCGCGTCACAGTGAGTAGACGTTTCACGCGGAGGACACAACACGATGGCTGCTCGTTTGGGCCACTAGTGGAGGGACCAATTGGGAACAAAGGCCGTTGGGGCCGTAGTACGCTGCCACCCATGCGAGACGGCACACCGCTGCTGGGGACACGAGATTCAGCTGCTGGAGACACGGGACTCTGTTGCCCTAGACGAGAGACTGCTACCAAGACAAGACCAATGACAGCAAACACGCCACCGACAGACCAATGACAGCACACACGCCACCGACAGACC
>JAYGXS010000007.1:1574505-1588997 GCA_036362985.1 Ligula intestinalis
CACACGCCACCGACAGACCAATGACAGCACACACGCCACCGACAGACACAGGACAAGCTACCGGGCACACACAGAAGACAGAACTGATGTAATAGCAGAAACAGTGACAGTAAACTATTATCTGCTATCCCGTCTGCCTTGTCTTCCTAACACGCAACTGGGAGATATCATTAGTGTCGACGCAGGCACACCCAAGGTTATAACGCGCTCCCCATCCAATGAGATCTGTGTCAATCTTAGTCGCTCCGGCTTCCAGCGCCCGATCCTGCACCCGATCTTTTTGAGTCCGCCGTGACACCAGGTAGAGGTACACAACAGGGACTGTTACCGCCAGTTTACCGCTCCACATCCTTCCAGGACTGCGTGAGCAGCCTGTTTTCAATTTTTCCCGGGGAAGAACTGCTTCAAATAACCGGAAACTATGGAGAAACTGTCTAGCTGCCCAGGCTTCTTCTCAGGCGTTCGGCAAGGTTGTGTCCTGTTGCCCATCCTCTTTAACTACGTCATTGACTGGGTTCTCGAGAAGGCCCTATAAGAAAGGGACGATATTGAGTTAGAACCCGGACGCCGGTTGACTGACCTCGACCATGCCGATTATATCGTTCTACTAGCATCAAACTTTGGCGATCTTCAGTCTATGGTGTCACGGGTGAACGAGGTCGCGAAATCGATCGGTTTGTCCATAAACGCTGGGAAGATCAAAATGTTTTCATGCTCCATCCTTGCCCAAGAGAAGGCACACCACAGTGTGTGTGCTGTGAGTGGCTGATGCGCTCGGAGGCACGGAGGCCCAGGCTGCGCGAACTGGGATCCGTGCCGCCATTAGGCGTTGATGGCACGCCACCCCTGACCTTTATGATCTTCTGTTTGGACTGCACAGAACACGAGTCAACACTCGTACCGTCCTTGAGTTAGGATAACAAAGAGAGATCACGTGATAGCGCCATGGCATCAATGAACAGGGTACGCGTGACCTTCGAGGGCGGACACCACACGAGGACGCAAACGAGTTACGCGCACGTGAGACCGCTCTCGACCGGTGTCTGTCCTGCTGAGGTCACGCCTGGCCAGGGGCAAAGCGCGCGCGCCAAGTGTCACACTGAGGTTATCGCACGATGGCTGCCTGCAGAGACCACCCGTGGACGGCCAATAAGGACCAATGACTATGACTAAGGATATCCGACAGAATCCAAAACGTCAGGACAATAAAACTCTTGTTCCAGTGATTGCTTCTTCTTCTTCTTATTTTTCTTCGGACCTTCAGTTCCGGCTCAATTGAACTGTTGGTCAAAGTCAAGGGCGAACGTGAACACGATAGACGGAGGATCACGTCGGCAGATGGCTAACTGGTGTTCATGAATGTTTGTCTGTTGCAATCAGCCTGTATAACCAACGTATGTGCAAGGACAGTTAGCACACGTGATGCGGTACTTAACATTAGTCTGCTGTTGGCTAGCCACTGAAGATTCATTTACTCTCCTATATAACATGCGTTTTCGGATAGATATATGTGCCCTATTTTGCTAATATTCCATTTATCAAGTGCACTACTATACCCATGCCGTGTAATTTTTAACTGACACGCAAAGTTTTACACAGGCATGCCAACGTGCCTTCAAAGGGGTATTTAAGAAATTCCACGAAGTTTCTGACGGCACAAGCACGACCTTCGTCCAAATTGCATTTGAAAAATAGTGCAAAAGGGACCACGATTTGGCACTCAACATGACTGCTGTTGAGTAGACTGGAAAATGTTCGTCAAAAAATTTGATGCAGTTAGTATTTTCACGGCCTAAAACCTGTGTTTCTGGTTTGAAATCAAAATCGCAACTGATATTAAAATACATTAATTACTGTGGTTGAGAAGATACAGCTCAAATTGAGAGAGTCGCAAATTTTTATAAATGAAATACAAAGTACATTTGATGCAAACATTACCATAGGAAGGGAAATAATATAGGGTGGCTGAAAACAAAACAAAGAAGTTGATAATAACATATACTTTGAAAGGTGCATCTTTTGGAGATTTTTTAAGTTTATTCAACGATGCGATTTATCGCATGACTATTTTACCGTTAACTTGCAGACTCTTTTCAAAAACAGTACTCAATACTTCGACAAAAAATAGACTGTTGACTTTAACAGGGTTTCACAGTCTGCGATTAAAAGGATTCAGTAAATTTGGCACATATAAAAGCTGCCAATTTGCTTACGTACACAGATTTCCTCTGAAAGGAGAACAGTTGCGCACCGTAAGAGTGTTAGGACGACCACCGTTGTGATCTAGACAGACACAACGCCAGACAAAGGCGCGCAAACAAAGGACAGCACAGGCCAGTCCGGTGTATACAAAACGGGCCAAGTCACGCGACCTTTACAGGCAGAAACCACGCAAGGAGGGAAGGTGTTATGCGCGCGCGAGACCGCTGTCATGCTGAGGTCACGCCTGCCCAGGGGCAAAGCGCGCGCGCCAAGTGTCACACTGAGGTTATCGCACGATGGCTGCCTGCAGAGAGGCTAATGGGGAACAGAGGCCGTTGGGGCCTAAGTACGCTGCCACCCATGCGAGGCTGCACTCTGCTGCTGGGGACACGAGATTCAGCTGCTGGAGACACGGGACTCTGTTGCCCTAGACGAGAGACTGCTACCAAGGTAAGACCAATGACAGAACACACGCCACCGACAGACCAATGACAGGGCACACGCCACCGACAGACACAGGACAAGCTACCGGGCACACACAGACGACAGAACTAATTTACAGGCAGAAGCAGTAATAGTAAACTATTAAAAAAGGCATTTATAATAAATGATAAAACGACATACTACTTAAGTAGTCAGTTTTACGATATATACGTTTTTTAAAGAGCCCGCATGCTATCATGCGTGAAATGACTTCAGAATAGACTATTCGATTATCAGTATCACAACCTATGTCAATGCCATTTAGTAAAATAGTATAAATCTTTCTCATATGTCGACATGTTGCGTGATCTTCGGCGACTACTGTTCTCTTTTTCTTGAGCGATGGTTAACGCTGGGTGCACCTGATTCACTAAATCTAAGAAAGTGCCCAAATCAAGTCTCCTATCTGCTATTAAAAGTATATCATCCACATAGGAAGGAAGGTACTCTTTAATATTGGAAACTTTGTTGTTCTCCAGTTTGCCCATTAAGGCATCGGCTAATAGAGGTCCAAGCGGTGATCTCATCGCGATACCATCGATTTGGCGCGGAAGTGCCATAAAGGCCGCATTAAGAAGGAGCGATTGCAACCTGACTTTCAGTTCCCCATCTCCCCACATACTCACGCGTACTAGATAGGCAGCAACATAGGAAGCCCGAGTTATCCCGTCAGTTGGCAAACTTTCCAAGCCACGGCTTTTAGCGCACCATGATAGATTCAATCGCATTCATATTTATTGCAGTGAAGAAAGCAGCGCGCTGACAGTTGGCCCCACTCTACTCCACCATCTAGCTGCTCGGGAACCCAAGGTGGGGCCTAAGACCCAGTGGGAGCGCGAACGCATGCCCTCACAGAAAATATGAACCGAGTGAAAGTGACCACGCTTACCAGGTCACAGGGTGTGACCAGGGCTTGCCGAAGACTGGCATTGCATATGCATACAGACCTTCTTGAATCTCAGAAGGGTAAAAAAGCCTGGGCCAACATACAAGAGGCCTGGGTCTGACACACACATGCACGCATACACCAAGATAAAAATACCCAGGGGATTGTCGACGAAGTCAAAGCTCAACAGAGCAAAGACAAGAGGGTAGATTACCGAAAAATGACGAAAGAGAAAGGAAAGTTACTTACAAACATAAACGGGCTTCTTAGCTGTCCGTCGTCTTCTGCCGTAAATGCACTCGGCGTAATGCTTGACCGAGGCGTCTAGCGCAAAGGCCTCAGGCCCACTTCCAATTGTCTTCCACGTGCGGTCAGCGGGGTTGAATGTAAAGAGGAGGGCGTCTAGGTCAATCGAAAACTTCTTCTTTGTTATAGTAGATAATCCCCGCGCGTGACACTGAACAAGCGTGCCTGCCAATTGAAATATCTCTTCGCTGCCAGCCATGATGTAAAAGTTAGCTAGAGTCAAGCAAAATATGTTTTAATATAAAATAAGTAGAGGAGGAGAGAGAGAGAGAGAGAGAGAGAGAGTGGGTGCAATGCAAGGGAGGCACAGGGAGACGGGCGAAACTCACAGACTACAACCATCCGAAGCAGTTTTCTTGGATTATTGGCAGCGATCCTGCCCGTCTGTGCTACGCACGCGTACTCGATCCTCTTATCGAACGGCGATCGACGAATGATGAGCAGAGCATGTTCCACTATCTGATAATCATCTGGATGACAGTTGATACAGCGCCAGGCAACGTTTGCCTGCTTGCTCTCATAGGTACACTTGAATGTCGTCTCGGGCAGGACAAGCACTTCCTCTGTGGTGGTCGTTTGCTGCGTCGGGAAAATCTGCTGGATCTTCAAGTCTTCTGAGCCTGGAGCAGAGAAGGGAAACAGTCAAAGCAGCGTGGCAGCGTATCAAATGGCGCCTACAGTGCCTGCGGCGTCTTGAAATCAGCTAACCAATCAGCTGGCGCGTATCTACTTGCGCCTTTACTGACGTACGTTCTCGCAGCGGTGCCAGCCAATTAAATGCAGGCTCGACAGTGGGGCCATTGCTATTAGGGAAGTTACGGTGGCAGGGAAGGCAATAATTAAACATACATATAAGCACCACATTTGTGATTGGAGCACAGACGTTTCCATTGCAAAAATATACCCACCTATGTGTGAAAGTTCCGTGTTTGCGCAAAATGTTTTTTCGAGAACAACGAGGCGCCTGAAAACGAGAGTACGTGAACACGTACTGGTCTGGTTAAGCAAAGGTGAAACTGAATCGATCTCGAGCTCCATCTTCACACACCTTGTCGATACGAATTATCGATTCGATACCAATAAAGCCTTTCAGGTTGTCTACCGGACACCAGCTAACTTTTCCAAAGGCCTACGGCAACGGATGCTCGCAACAGCTGAAGCAGTAGCAATACGGCTAGCAAATTCAGTGCTGTTTTGCCAGAAGACGCTGACCCAAGCTCTTTCATTTCCATGGCCTACACCGACACCAGGTGGCGATAGAATTTCGCCCCTACTAACTGGCGGCAGTCTCTCAACCAGCACGCTGATCTGGCCTACTTGCGCAAACTGACATTGTCCGCAGTGGTCACTCAGCAGCCACGTTAGACAGTTATTGATTTTTCTACATATTCAAACTTTAATTGTTATGTACAGCGTTCATTGCCCCTGCAAATGTTTGGACTGATGGCGAGTTGCTGAAAGCACATGTTGGCCATAAACTGACTTTTAATATTAGTCATAGGAATATTTACGGAAATAAGTGACTGTTTACACAGATGTTTTGGCACAGTTAAAGCTGCACATACTGATAATAAAATAATTTTTCCGGCAAATTTAAACAACTTAACTTAAATAATTACTCGATCCGTTTTATTTGGCGCAGTTATGCTCAGTACTGCAGCATCCAATACGAAACTCTTTAGGTTCCTGTAGTTATTTGTGGTTCTTTTAGTTCAAGTGTAGTTTTTAGTTATATTTATCGTTAGTTCAATCCTTAATCTTTTAAGCGACTTGCAGTTGCTTTTGGTTTATTGCACTAGACTCTCTGTCCGAATTTATTAGAAGTTAGTGTGAGTTGTAAAAATTGGAAAAGCCCATGTTTCGTGGTTTTTTAGTCTCTACATTTCAAAATAAAGTCCATATTGGTGTGCAGCCCATTTGCGCAGTCCTGGTTTACTATTGGTTGTATTTCTCATTTTAATTATCCCGCGCCAAACACTAAGTTACGCGAATCATTATTCCCCTTATTTTTCGATTTTATACAAAATAATTTTTGATAATATTTTTGCCGTGATATTACACACACATGTTACACCTATTACTACGAACCCCGTAGGACAGAATCCTGGGGTGACGGATATCAAAGGTTTCCTGTCAAATTAAATGTTGCCCACAGACTTAATGCGACCTATTACACATTTGGCTCCCATGCCCTGGTGAGCCTTAGGCAACCTTGAACATTCCTGCTTTTGTCAAGTCCCGTCTTCGTAATCACCATCTGTCTTATGTACTTTAAAAGCTCCTGCTTACATTGTTTTAACATTTTCATTCCGCCATCCCTGGCTTGCTGCAGTATACTGCTACTTTTTAAGGTAGTTTGGCCGATTTGGTTAATTTAGTTAGCCCAATTGTTGGGCGGGTAATATCGATCCAAGAATCAAGAATTAAAAACTTGATCGAATTGTACTGTCCTCTCAAGAAATGTTCGACTGGCAACAGACAAATGGCAGAGAAGAGCGGTAAAAAGGCGATCCGTAAGAAACACAGGCTGTTGAAGTTATTTCTACAGATGGAGGATCAAGAAAAGCTCCAGGAGTTTAGACAACAACGCAATGTCTTCATAAGAATCCTCAGAGAAACACGAGTCTCGTATGAACTACGACTCCTGGAAGAGGCGCCACAAAAACCCAACGCTTTCTACGCCTACATCAGAAGTTTTACAAAGAACCGTGACCATCTCGCAACTTTAAAAGGCAAAAACAACGAAACTGTGAGCAGCGGCCCTCAAAAAGCCGAATTCGCTTCAGAATTTTTCCAAGCTGTCTATAACACGGAACTACCTCTCTAGCCACAGCCTTTGTCATACACCGTCAACAAATTGACTGTAAACACTGTATTATGTACACCGCAGACAGTTTCGGCAGAGTTAAGGAAGCTGGATCCGGCCAAGTCACCTGGACCGGATGCGTTCCCAGGTGTACTTCTATGCGAACTATCTGAGGAATTAGCGGAACCACTCAGCATAATCTTTCGAAAATCGCTCGAAACTTGTAACCTACCTGAAACATGGAAGTTGGTAAATGTCGTACCCATTCATAAGAGAGGATCACGACTCTATCCCACCAACTACCGACCGGTTAGTTTGACGTGCATCTGTTTTAAGCTGATGAAAAGGATAGTTAAAAAATCGATTATATCGCCAGATACATTTCGCCGCCAAATCACCTCAGTCCAGCATGGCGTCTATGAGAAGACATCTTTTCTTACAAAACTTATCACAACGGTAGAAAACTGGACGAAAGCCATGGACGGAGGACAACCAGTAGATGTTATTTATTTTGACTTCACCAAGGCGTTTGATCGCGTTCCACATCAGCGCCGCATCCGAAAACTGACCGACTTTGGGAAAACAGGGAATCGCCTGAATTGGATTGTAGACTTCCTTCGAGACTGTACTCAAAAAGGTACTGCAGGTGGCTACTGTTCAGAGTGGAGACCTGTCAAAAGTGGTGATCCACAAGGGTCAGCTCTTCGGCCGCTCCTTTTCATCATCAATGTAAATGACATCGTGCGAGAAATTAAATCTGACATAGTACTCTTTGCTGATGATCTCAAACTGTGGAGGGAGATAAAAGACGAAAGTGACTTCCAAATATAGACCGACTGCACTGTTGGAGCGACAGTTGGTGTATGAACTTCAACTCCAAAAAATGTGTAGTAATGCACATGCTATCAGCAAGATGACGCAGAACTACAGTCTCGCGACATAATATCTTGGGAGGCCAACCACTCGAAACCGTAAGTGTGCAAAGAGACCTAGGTGTTCTTATTAAAGACGATCTAAGTGTCACCGCACAGTGCTTTAAAGCCGCAGCGAGAGCAATGTCGTTCATGGGCGCCGTACGAAGGACGTTCGTTAACCTGAATACCGATGTCTTCGGAAAAGCATATGGAAAGTTCGTGCGGCCGCATCTGGAATATGCGATACAGACTTGGTGGCCCTGGCTTCAGAAAGACATGCGGATTCTCGAAGGTGTTCAAAGACGTTCTACCAAGGTGGTCCCTAAACTTAAGCAGTCCACCTATGAACAGCGGCTGACTGCTTTAAACCTCTTTCCCCTCCATTATAGGCAAGACAGAGGGGACCTTATAGCAACTTTTAAGTAACTAAGGGGAACTGGTCTGGATGTCAAGTGGGAGGATCTCTTTCAAATAGCCCCAAGAAGGAATTTCAGAAGACATGAGTGCCAGTTGAAGAAGGGACTAAGCTGAACAAACCAACGTTCATCCTTCTTCTCTCAAAGGGTCATTTGACAGTGAAACTCCTTGCCCATGTCTATTCTGCATTCACCCACCGTGAACGTCTTTAAGAGGTGTTTCGATAATCATCTGTTAAAGCCCAACAGCCACCTAATTTAAATGACGAAAAACACTACAAACAAACATAATACTCGTTTGATTTCAATAGATATTTTATTAACACTAAACGAGCACAAGAGGCTGGATATACAGTGAACTTTTTGTACGCTGCCATTCCGCAAACGCCGCACCTTTTTAACAATTCATATTTCCAAAATATTTCTATGCACTTTTGCACAACAAAAGCGATCTGTAACAATGTTTGCATATTTCACAAAACTTATGCATTCCTGCACCGTTACAATAGAGTTTTAAGGGGCTTCGGTCATTTACTCCAAATATACTGACTGATACTGACTAAAGTGTGATTAAACTCACAGTGTGAAGCGCGACGTTCGTAGCTAAAGTGGGTATGGCGTTGACTTGCGTAGAAGGCCTTCCCTCCTATGCAGGTTCGAATCCCGCCGAATGCCGCGAGTTTTTTTACAATTGGGTCAACTAAAGTATATTGTTGCAATTAGGAAGAAGCACTGAGGAGCTACTTTAGGCCTATGTTACTGCTTTTCCTGCTGATGCTGTATTACAACTGCTAGATCATTGGCTAGAAACCAACTTTTCTTATTTCGATCAGTGCTATCAGAAATTTAAAGGGCCTCCCACGGGGTCTGCCCATAACTGGCTTCCTCACTGAAACTGTAATGCAGAAGTTAGAATCCATATTTCTTCCAACAACTTAACCATAATTCTGGCTACGATACGTAGATAACACGTTTGACATCATCAAGTGTAATGGTTTCGACCTACTCCGTAAGAAGGTCAATTTTACATTCCCATGATCTTAATTCACATTCGAGAGGGAGGTTGATGTACAACTCCCATTGCTGGATGTCCTTGCACATCGAAATACTCATTCGTTGATCAATCCGTACATCTGTATGTCACACGAAAACCTATTCTGAGCTCATTCGTCACTTTGGGAGTAACGACCCTGTCTATCACGAAAGGAGTTCTGTCTACAGCCTCCTAAACCGAGCTAAAACTCACTTCTCTGATGATAAAAGTGATCAAGCAGAAATTAACTGCCTCTTTTAATTATTCGCCAACAGTGGATACGCACGGAACTTCGTGTGCCAGCGTATGAAGTACCAAGAATAAAAATATGTATGTTAAATGGCACAAACACCCAGGCATAAAAAATGACCTGATAATATGTCCGAGTATGTCGAAGGGCAAGTAGCACACCAACCGCCAACCATCTTACGGGCACAACTTGTACAACCTACGGAAAGGGATAGGTACCTTAAAGAAAGAGTGTTGACTAAAGGATCCCGTGTGCAGTTTGTTGCAGTAAAACTGGGAATGCACCTCAACCCACATACACGAACATCGTTTAGCTATCAGAAGACGACACTATTTATCCCAGGTGGTCATGCGCGCGCATAAAAACACGGTCGCCAATGTGCGTGAGAGAACACATGGAGTGTTGGCACTTTCCCAACCATAAAAGGCCGTGGAAGCAATGTACTCAGATAAGGCATGCATCAACGGGCATATTGATTTGGATGCTACCTACATTTATCTCAAGTTCAAAGTTCAAGGCACGCCGCCAACCGCAGCGGGATGACGAAGTGTATGTGACGCCTATTGGCGTGGCGTTCAGCCAATTGTAGAATAATTTGTTAGACAAGGTTAATTCAATCAAGTTTTCTCGTACATATCCATAGGCTGACGAAGAGCTGGTGAACCAGCTTCAAAAGATAATTCAACTTGTACGGCCATCTAGGCATTGCAAAACATGACCTAAAAAACCTGCCTATACGCGAAAAATGTGTCTGATTTTGTCTAACGAAAACTAAGTAAACATTAGATTGAAGTAGCACACCAGTCCGCAACCACCTTGTGCTCACAGACTGATCACCCTAAGGACAGGTTTTGCTACCTTAATAAAAAATGTGTCGTCTAGAAGATCCGGTGGGCCACTTGTGATGCAGATTATTGCAGCCAAACTTGGAAATTTTTCTCAACCCACATACATGAACACCAGTTAGTGGTTAGAAGACGAGACCATCTATCTTGGATGGCCATGCACACACTGGAAGCTGGTCATACCTTCGTATGAGAGAACACACGGATCGTTAGCAGTTGGCCATGCAGTAAAGGCCACGAATTCCTGGAAGCAATACACTCAGAGGAGGCATGAATCAATAGGCACATTGGTTTGGATTCCCATACAAATTTTTCACAGGCGAAATTAAACGCGCACAGCCAACCACGGCGGCATAACACAATGCATGTAACACCTGTTGACGCCGACGACAGCTAATTATAGAATGCTTTGTTAGAAAATGTTAATTTACTAATTTTTTTCTGTACCCATCCCATATTCTGACGACAGTGTAATGCGGCTTCTGAATAAAACACTTATATAGTACGTAGACTGCACCCGGTCTGTGTGTAAAACTGCTGGCAAAATTAGCAGTTAATGAGCTAGCGCCAGTCTCATCTAAATTATTAATAGTAATACCATATGGCCGGTATTTCATGCAAAATTCCAAAATATTCCAGGATTGATAATTGCTTGTAAAACGGCATTAAATAAGGCTTTACTGCTATTTATGGCGCAACCTAATCTCAAGTCATTACCGTCACTTAAGGAGCCTTTTGTCTATAACGTAAAAGAGCAGCTTCTGTAAAAAATGGCTTTACGGTAGTATGCATCCAATTCATTGATTTTTTACCACCCGTACAAATTCATGTGTATGTCACAGACAACATTCACAAAAATATTCCTTTATGTACTCGTTTGGTAGCAAACTAGGCCTTCTTCAAATGTTTTACTTAAAAAAGGGCGAATTTCGATTTCAAAAAAGTTTTTAAATTGCTAAATAGTTTTGAAACCTATCTACCGTTACAATTGAATTCAAGGTTTCCGAAGTCAATGCTGTGTTCATTCAATCTATGAAATAATACTCTATTTCATAAGAAGTGAGGACGAGGTTACATATTTTTCATAAAGTTTTGCAATTGATGTGGCTAATGCTGTATAAATAATGGGCACCATTAAAAATTGGCGGGTGCGATGCATCATGATTGAACACTTCACAGACATCAATAAACTCATAAGTATGGATATTTTTGAATCCAAAATATAACCCATCTTTAAGGGTTAAATTTGAAAAAGGGGCAGTGTGCTAAAAAATACGAGTGCGAGAAAAATAATTTTGTTTAAATGCGAGAGAATACTCGTATTCCAGGAATTTCTATTGGTAAAGGAGACATATGGTCGAACACTCACACCTACGAAACAGGCCATGAGTTCAACTTCGCTGCCGTCAAGGTACTCGCCCACGCGGGAAACAAGACGAGCAGAGAATTTATCGAAGCCTGGTCCATGGATGAGAAATCGGTCAACAGATGCGTCGAATTGGCGCCAGCGTACAGGGCCTTACGCTACTGCAAACGATCACATCCAGACGCCCGCCGTGATCAATTGGCCCAAAATCCTCCATAATCATCCCACTTTCGATGCTGACGTGGCCATTTGGCGCTCAAGCCTACATAATCCCTCGCTTCTTATCCTCCTTCCCTTCTCCTATGACTTTTTAATTTCTCATCCCTCCCACCATAACTATTACTTGTTTTGTTGACGATTCTATTTCTGATAATTTTTCCACACAACTTGTCGGTCTTGCCTACTGGCACTGGCTAGCACATCCCTCAGTGGCAAGTCGGCAGCACACACAATTATTGATTTTCCGCACGTGCAAAATTTTAGTTATTGTACAGCCGCCCCAAGTAGCTCCACATTTGTTGCTGTTTCTCCACCTCTGACGATGGGCTCTTGTAAGAGCTCGAAAGCTCAGGCAAAAATAAATTTTGTTCCAGTTTTCGACCATATGTCTCCTTTACCAATTTTGTTTAAAGTTTTTCTTGCAAAATATATTTGAATTTATAAAGGCAGTCAAAATCAATCAATTAAATACATACTATTGGATTAGCGGCTTTAGTACATGGTAACTGCGGCACCACTTGATGTCGACCAGCAGCTTATCACTTCGACCGACTACCGTTCCCTCCTAACGCTGACCAGATTTTGACCCCGATCACCACTTTTCCCCTCCCTTGAAAACCGTACTTTTCTTCTACCAACGTGCATATTTTATTTACTTGATTACCATATGAATGTAAAGGCCTTGGGAGAATTTATCGAAAACAGGCGTATCTTCGCCAACTCATCTCCTGAAGTTTTTACTCAGAATTTTTGCAAATACATACTACTTAAGTAGTCATTTCGTACATAATATACTTCCTTGCAAGCGGTCGGAAAGTAACTCGTAAAAATTTGTCATCCAGTCGTGGCTGAAACAACCCGAGATAAGACCGCACGATAATAAATATTTCAACCCTACTTAATGCCGTTTACGAGTGATTATCAATCTTTCGAAAATTTCCTCCCCATTTGGCGTCTCAATTTTCCTCTTCCCGGGTCTGAAGACCACAGCAGTTTTCCTTATTAAGTTGTCGCAGCAATAGCAACCCACTTGATGAGCTATCTAGCGCAAACCAACTTCTTTTTACAGGCCGATAGTATTGCCAACAAGGGCAAGGGAAACTGAAATGATCATTTCTGGCTTATTAGTCGACGACGACGGCGCCATCAGCCAGTCAGATCCAGACCCAACTCTTGCCCGACTCCAACTCGCGACCTTATTTGAGCAGAGTCAGAAGCAACACCATCTACCCCTACTGCCAATTGTTATGGCTGTCTGGCAAGACTCAGGGCAGCGTGGGACGGATGAGTATTGTTGCGGTCAAGTGAACTTTCATCAACGATTCTTTGCTTCGTTTTGTTCCTGTACTACGTTCAAAACACTCGTGGGAATCAAGGCTAGAGGTAGGCTTTCTCCTTAAAACTGGTATCATCATTGTCATCAGCAGCATTTGCGTGGACTGGCATTTATATTCACTGTAATGGTACTCAGTTTCGTCTGCCGAATCAAGTCTTCTGTACAATAAAAGTACGTCTTCTCTGAAGCCTTTCCATTTCGGTATCAGTCACTCAGTCTGCAGCCCGCTATTTGGATCAGTGACGCAGAAAGAACGGTATAAAATCCTCGAAGTTTTAGAGATTTCGAGGCGATTGGACGTTCTACGAACGTGGCGGAACGATAGACACACGCGCACACAATTTTTCAGTTCTCCAATCGATCTGGACGATGGGCAGTTGCGTGCTTTAGCAATCCGTAGTAAAGCTGACGCAATACGAAGCAGATACTGAGGCATGATGGAAAAGTTTCACTAGGGCTACTGCCAGTTGATGCAACGTAGCTAACTACCGAGAATGAAAACAAGAGTAAAAGCAGGCTCGCGGGGAACCTGCCCACTCGCTCATCGCTCCCACTTGCGTTTCCCGTGTAAAGACAAAGCCAATAAGACCGGGGATGAGGGACGGTGTAGGTAGCTGGCGCCATAAAGGCCACATTAAGAAGGAGCAATTGCAGCCTGACTCTCAGTACTCCATCTCCCCACATACACACGCGTACTAGAGAAGCAGTAATATAGGAGGCCCGAGTTATCCCGTTAATTGGCAAACTTTCCAAGCCACGGCTTTTAACGCACCATTATAGATTCAAGCGCACTCATATTTATCATTATAATGAGGAGAGCAGTGCGCTGAGGGTCAACCTCACTCTCTCTCGCTCACCGCCTAGCGAACGTCTAGCTGCTCGGACACCTGAGAAGGGACATACACACACACAAAGATCACAAATTGTGCTCGTATAAAGCAACTTACGCCCTTGGTTGATGTAAATGGGTTGGGTGAATTTGCCAGCAACGTCACAGAAGGCGATCAGTACTTGCAGATCCGGTCGGAAGTCATCGTGGGGCATTATGTCTGTCACGTTGTACCAAACAGCCGGAAATCGACTGAGAACCTCGGTTATGTCGAGGTTTGACTCATAGATGTGGAACTCGGCGCCCACCGTGACTTTGACGATGTAGAGTGGCGTGTAGTTGTCTTCGTACTTAGTCCTGTCACACTGAATACGTTCGTCCGGTAGGAAGGTGATTTTGTCGGGAGAAAGGTGAGTCTCACGGTCGTCTGTTGCGGGAAGCAGCAACAAAAAATGGTAATAATAATATTAATAATATAGTTTGATTTGACCCGATTGTGAAAAAACTCGAGGCGTTTGGTGGGATTTGAACACGCGCATCAGAGAAGACCTTTGCCGGAGGCTAATGCTCTACCGCTAAGCTACAAACGCCCGCTTCACGC
>JAYGXS010000007.1:1606622-1621480 GCA_036362985.1 Ligula intestinalis
AACATTCGGTGCGTCACTCACGTGCTTCTATCCCACGTGCCTCTACAGACAGCTGGTCACACAGTTCCCGGAAAGGTTGGTCGGAGTCCGCTCCAACGTCAAGAACCCTAACTGTGGGGGTTGGGAGGGCTTCCAAGAGCAGGTCACTGGGATGTTCGGCAGGGGCGTTGCGTAACCAGACTTTGGACCTTTGAAGCCAAACAGTGAAGGATTCTTCCCCGTCATATTTAGGAATATTGTTAGGAATTGGGGGGGAGGGAGCTGGACCGTTGAGCTGCCACCACTGTAGTTTACGAGCCACTTATCGAGTCAGAGGTTCGAATTTTGACACCGGCTGTGGTGTTGAGCAGACTGTAGGTGTACAAAGTTCTCTTTTATCCAGGTTTCCGTTTTCTCGTTCTCCTGGTCATAATGGGTGCACTCAACAGCCAAGTGAGATGTAGAAAAGAGGCTAATATATGGAAACCAGTAGCAAACACGTCAAAGGGAACAAGGGGACCAAGGGAGTATTAGGAGTTGAACTCTGTCCAGGATAGACGGGAAAAATTCACCACGATATCACGTGGACTCGTCAGTAGATATTACCTTCACAGGTTTCGTCTTCTTTTCCCGCGGCTCGCCCTCGTCCGTAGCTGCAACAAAAGGAAAAGAAACGCAGGAACACACTGTCTGGCTTACACTTCAAAACCGCGGCAAAATTCTCTTTAGCTCCTTTTTGCTTCAGTTAAAACAAAAAGATCTTCTCTTCTCTCCTAGAGAGCAAGCAAAAGCGCTAGGGTGTGGATGACGAAAGCATTTGACAAGAGTTCAACTACACAACGAAAAATATCTAAGGATAGGTGTAGGTTGGCCTTTATAGTACATTGAAACAAGTTTTTTTTATTTGACGCATTTCCTTTGTTCGAATATCACTCCTGTTTAAAAGCATTTCGATCCGCTTGAAGTCATCCCAGGAAATTAGGCAAGCGCTGGTAACGTTAGGTTGGCAGGACTGTCTTTAGAGGTCACTTTTGCCTTTGACTTATAACAATAACCGGCAAAAGTAGCTTATGTTGGCCCACTCATATATCCCGTTGTCCCAGCATTTTGTCTTGCAAAAACCGTGGTTATAGAGTTTTGGGGGAAGGAAATCGGATAGGCAAAGGAGGATATTCTTAGAACCAAGTGTAAAGTGAAAAAATGTAGTCGAAGTTGCTTCCCGCGGCCGCTGGGAGTAAGTTGTTCCGCATGTAAATTGAAGGTACGCGCGGCGCTCCGCGCCGCGGACTACACTAATATAACTCCAGAACGGAAAGTTGGACCACAGGTAAGTTGAAGTAGACAACCTCGTAACAAACATTTCAATTTTTATGAAATGCAAGAAACCTGCAAGTTGATAATCGCGTTTTTCCGCAATAAGCTAAACGATAATACAGATAAGGAAAATCTACCGATATAAATCAACAACACATTTAAATACAGTAAGATAAAAATGCATTTAGCATTAATTTAAGTTTATTCCACTGCGTGTCTTAATTCCCCACCCATAAAACCCTATAAACACAGCTTTTTTAGGAAAACATGCAGGAAATAGTGATAAATGAGTGGGCCTGCATAAGATGCTGTTGGCCAATAACCTTCTTTTACATTTTCAGTAACCCGACAATCTATTTTTGTTAAATTCCGCTTATAGCAAGTGAAATTTCCCTTTTTCGTTAAATTCTGCCAATGTAGGATTACATTTCCCTCAAATGGCATCAGTATTCTGAGCAACAGGAGTTTGTGCCCATGGATTTTATTTTATTTTGCATCCTTAAATCACAAAAAGTTTTCTTAATTTAATATTTTTGATCACTTCCACGACAATTAAATATTCATTTAAACTCACTAACGAAGATTTAAATTTTAGGAGTCAAGTTGGCAAACACAGTGTTTTCAGCAAATCATCATCAGGCCACACATTTGCAAGGGTAATTAAAACTGTACAGTTAGACAGGGTTAATCAATGTAGTCTGATCAAAATTCATCGTTTACGCATCGCCCGAGTGGCGGGATCGGTGTGTAGGGTTCTCGTGTTAGGGGAGGGGGATGGGAGGGGGGGTAAGGGGGGAAATTGGGTTAGGTTGTAGGCGTTGATCAGAGGTCAGATACACAGAAAATTAATTCCTGCAATTTGCACAAAGAGATCGTCTGTCACAAGGGGGTGGGGGCGAAATGCAATCTTCACCTGGCGTCGGGGTCGGCCACGGAAGTGCAAGGGCTTCTGCCAGCGTCTTCTGACAGCAAAGCATGGGTTAAGCTAGCCTTATAGCTGTGCTGTGTTATCAGAAGACGCTGACAGCAGCCCTTGCACTTCCCTGGCAGACCCCGACGCGAGTCTCAGGTACCTGGATAGAAGACGGTAAGCGTCCTCTGGGACCAGAAGTTTATTTGTCCAATGTTTTGAACATTCACGCAAGCCCACTGTCAAGGAAGTAAAACATGTACAGCCAACTGTGTATATCTAAATGAGATCTATCGGGAGTGACCTTGACCTCTGCCCTCGAGCTGTTCGCGCAACACGACACAGGCAACCGGAAGATTTATATGTCTTTTAATTGAATCCGTACATGAATGCCATGTTTCCTACAGCAGGCGTGAAGTTCAGTCGACCGACTGACCCATTATTCGTACGCGTTCGAACTCGAAGCCGTGCCCTGACGTGGATGCCTGGGTGGTTACCAAGGAAAGTCTGTCCCGCCATCAATACCGGCTAACTCGGACATATAAATCTGTTAGCAAATAAACGCAACTAAACGGAGTCATTGGTGTTACGGATTAGATATCATTACCAGCAAACACAACAGAGTCTGGAACTGTCATTTTGGGACTTAACAGCCGTCAATCTGCCTAGAATACTAGCCGCTGTGTGGCCACTGGTGGTACTTCAGAAACAGCATCGAGGCAGAATGGGACGGGTTTATTCCGTTAGCGATCCATGTACGTTCCTCAACCAGTGTGTCAATATCTCCCGATCTATGAAACCATCAAAATAACTAGCCCATGGCTCAATGGTTAGAGTGTTAGACTTTTGAGCAAAAGGTCGTGAGTTTGAGCCTCGAATGGTGTGTTGTGACTAGCTCGAGTCGAAGTGAACTTCGCTAGAATCTCACGACTGTGCTTCTCGACGCCTGGATCGGCCAATCACAGTTGCCGCAGTTCTGGGCTGACGAAAAATAGCAAGCTTGCACGCGTCAATTGCTTTTTCTGTCCACTTGTCTGACTGCTATCAAGCCAGCACTTGGACCCATGTCGTGTACTCTCCAAGTCAAATCTCTTTCCATCTATTCTTCGTTCCTCCGCGTACACAATATACTGTTCCTACGACTCTGGCCCTTCCAAGACATCTCTCTCTCTACCAAGTTACCGTGGTCTGAAGATCGAATTTGCTAGGATACAACGTACTTAACCCCCTGCGATAGGCGCACCGTGTGAGGTTGTGTATGACTGATTGACAACCACTGCTCCTGTCAGGGCCCAAGAACTGAGACCCAAGGTAGATCAGGACGAGTGAGCTCGGTGAACGTTCATCAACGATTGGTACTGATTAGTCATCACGTCCGTGCGCATTAAAAAACTAACGGTCTCAGTCTCGAGCACGCGTTCAGACCTCGCTTTGGCCTTCGGCACCTTTCACACCTCCTAATACTCACAACTGGTATTGCAGTACACTGCTTGTTCACAACCCGGAAACTAGACCCTAACTCACAGCTTGCAACACATAGCGCAGAGACTGGCCACAACTTCGATATTTAAGGAACGACAACCCTAAGTTGAGGAGCCTCAAAAGCTGAATTACTTAGGCTTGAGGCATATTATTCGGACGCCAACTCTGTTAACAGGCATCTGGACCTCCCTGCGACTTACACAGTCCCACGCCATTACGTAAGTAAAGGACAGGGCACGGTCAAACCAAAGTCAGGACTTGCAAACGAAGACGGTACTGTGACGAAAGCACCAGAAGAGGGAGCAGGATTATCGGCATACTCTATCGTGGGCACGAAACAGAATATCAATTGGCGTGCAATGAACCGACTTCGACCCGTCTTTGTTTTAATTGGTATCTCTGGTTTTTAAGTTCAATTTTCAGTTTTTTTGCTGATTCACCGTGTGTTTGCCATGGACAATCACTCACTCAGTCCTTCGCCTAATAAATTCTTCAGTTTTCAACAATTTCGTTTGCGTACGGCTTTCTATTCGTTGGACGGTTCTCAATAGGCGTTCTTCATTTCGTTACCTTATCTCTTATCATCATGAATTTGTTCCATGGCAAATCTGCTTCACCGTGTGATGTAATGGACGTACTTTTAGAAAATATCTTGCGTGAAGGCCCTCGACCTGATACCGAACCTTTGATTCCTATTCCTGTTCATCGAAACCTTCCTGGCATTCCTAGCTTGGAAGCTACAACGCCAAGCCTAAATCCACACGCAAGGCCAAACAGTGACCGGCGAAAAATCGATCAGCCCAAGACCAACACACAAAGCCGCACCTTTAAACTTGCCGATCGATAAAGGCAGTATTCGCTTCGACAAAGGACAGCCGCCCAAACTGTCTGAAAAGTCACAAAGTCTACAAATGTATCCTGGTTAGCATTCGCACCAGTACTATGACACGGAAAAACACCGAACGGGGTATCTGACCCCTGTTAAGGTGTCCTTCTCTTTTAGTAGTCATTCTTCCACACTCCTGTAAACGAACCTGTTTAGAAATTGTGAATGTCCAGGAAAAAGGATCCTCAAAAATAGTAACGGATGGTAGGCTCGCGACATTTTACTGTGCAGCCAGGTGTAGTGAGTCTAGTTTCTGTCCGATACTAAACTTTTGTTAAGGCGAAGTTTAAGTAAATCGCGCAAAATCACGATCGAATATTGACTTGGTGCTTTTGCATACACTTGGCCATGTTATTTTGATCTTCTCAGTGCACTTGATCCTAGGGAAACCTTTAAGTAAGGAAACTTCCCCTTTGAGTTAGGTTTATTCAAAGGTAATAGGCTGATTTTGGTGACATCGAAGGTTGCCTTCCATCGAATATATTTCCCATGCTATTAACCAGGGCAGA
Source organism: Ligula intestinalis (assembly GCA_036362985.1). NCBI lineage: Eukaryota > Metazoa > Platyhelminthes > Cestoda > Diphyllobothriidea > Diphyllobothriidae > Ligula > Ligula intestinalis. The sequence continues at coordinate 1,611,703 of JAYGXS010000007.1, forward strand.
ACCAACTTTTTTGATTTTATGCGTTGTGTTATGGGAGACCACCAATATAAGCGAGAACCCTCTTCCAGACCCGGGAACTCTAGTCTTAAGTGGATGATGAAAGAAGTCAAGTGAAGCCGAGTTTAAGGAATCGATTTTTTGTCTTCCGAAATAGGGAACAATTTCAGTTTCAGTAATCAACTATGGTAATCTAATATAAAAAATAAAGAAGTTTGTTTTATATACAGCCAAAACTGTAGCATTTCTCTTCAGCTGTATTAAAAGAATGGTCAAATTTTTAGATTTGCCCGGGCCTGAAAACCACACTGACAACAGTTTTACCTAGTGGCTCAGCCCACCTCCGATAAACTTGAATGAAAGTGCTGTAGACTTTACCAAAGTTGTCGTTCGTATACCATATGCAGCCATCTGGGGTGCATTCTTAGGGCGCTAATTGGGACACACATGGGGTGACCTACAAACGATATCCTGCCACACTTGTATCGAGGAGCGTTAAGGCTAATAAAGTTTAACCCTAACGGCTGTGATCTTCTAGACTCAGTTCTTTAGGAAAGGGAGGAAGTCTTGGGAAAGCCAGATTTTAGTTCATTTTATTGTGAAAAAATCGAGGTGTCTGGCGGGATTTCAACCCGCATAGTAGAGAAGACCATTATCAAAAGCCAACGCTTTTACCACTTGAGCTACAAACGCCACATCTCGCGCCATGAATTTTATCCCACTCGGGTCAATTTTACCCATCCAACTTTACCGCTCGTATGGAATCCACCTTCGTGGAATGGCAAGTTGACTGCCCATGCCAAACGACTTGATTTCTTTCACAAGTGGGTCAACTCAAAATACGCAAATCTTTCAAACCTTATAATAATGAAGTCAGCCTTGTCGTCATTTTGGTGGATTCAAGGTGATTGTTTAGGAAATCTTGCTTGGGCAGTCAGCTCGCTATTCCGTACTGGTGAATTCTATACAAGCGGTAAAATTTGGCGGGTAAAATCGACCGAAGTTTGGTTAAATTCATGGCGTGAGGTGTGGCGTTTGTAGCTCAAGTGGTAAAAGCGTTGGCTTTTGATAATGGTCTTCTCTACTATTCGGGTCGAAATCCCGCCGGACACCTCGAGTTTTTTCCCAATTGGGTCAACTCAAATTAAGCAAATCTGTGAAAGCCAGATCGCTAGGTAGGGTATATTGTATACGGAATTCATAGGAGAAAAGGCAGCATGAAATTGACTGCCATACGACCGCACAACCACAATCCAGCAGACAGCGTCTGAAGTGAGGTCTGCTTGGCAGTCGTCACATGAGGTCCTGTGTTTGTCGGCCTGTGATTGTCTGTTACAAAGACCGGAAGCAGCAAGCCTTCCGAAATTGCACCTCGTATTGAGCTAGTCACTGCACCTGGGCGATCTAATCCTCTTATTTCATGCTGGACTCAAGTGAGACTCTGAAACGTCAGGATAATATAGCTTTTGTTCATGTTTCTTCCTTCGCGGCCACTTCCTGTCTGGGTACGACGTGCTCCGATCGTCCCTATGCAGGAAATGATATTCAACAGTGACCGCCTATTTCACCCCAAATAGACTTGCCTAAGAGGCCTACTGTTGTGAGCCGTAAGACCAGGTTACCGGATGGCAATATCTTCGTGGGGTTTTCAAAGAAAATGCCTATCCGCGCAACTTTTTCATCAGGCGCCTGCGCAAACAAGACGAACGCGAAAATTTTACGCATCTCCAATTTTTCGGAATACTTCTGCACGTGAAAAAAAAACTTCTCAGAGGCCCAGCAGCCGCTTTCTTGCATCACTTGGAGTTGGAGTCGCACACAGACCACAGACAATCATCAGGCCTTAGGTAAAGGAAGCAGAAGATCAAGCGCCATGGCAAGAAACATCTAGGGTTGTATATAAGATTGCTTGCACTTTCAAATGAAGCAACCATGTTGGGAAAATGGGAAGATCGTTCCGGGTGCGAATTACCGGGCCACAGCGCGGCGAAATGATGTCGATTCTGAAGTTGCGACCCATTCGACGGAACCCGACCACATATTCAAGTTCGATGTGGCCGAAATTCATGCGCAAGGGGCCAGGCGCGTGAGCCGGGAGCTGCTAGAGTCAGGGATTTACGGACCCTGGGTGCAGTGACCCTCCCAACCCATATTCGGTGTTGAGGCTTGGTTTGGCCAAAACAATCAGCCGCTTGGATAACGCGAAGGCGCACGCACTTCGCGACTCCCATGCCCGTGAGCCAAGCGGCCGAGCAATCATCTCGCTAATCACCCACGCGGGTATGAACTTTCAGCGACTAACGACCAGCATGCCGGTCACTCAGCAATACGCGCACCAGAGGGCACCCGCTGTCGATGAAACAGGCAGTTATGCATTGTCTTAAATATGCAGTAGCATGGCGGCTGCATCGTTTAAATACTGCGGCTCTCAGAATAAGGAGAAGCGACCACTGGAACAATAGTTTTATTGTCTTGACGTTTCGGACTCCATCAATAATCTTTAATCATAGGTCATGGTAAAAGAGGCAACAACCGCGTGAACCGTGAGCTGCTCGAGTCATGGTTTTTGGGGCCCCCAGTCCATCAACAAGCGCAACGATTTGGCGTTTCCATGCGGTGAACTGAGACATTGCCTGAGCGAATAATTCGGTCACGTGGGAAGGGCCGGACCAAACGACCACTCTGACGACAGTGAGCATAACTTTCGTGCAATTAACAAGTTCGCATCCGACACGGACAAGGAAATTGCGGCAATTAATGAGTCAAACACAGTGTCATACCATCACCGCACCAATTAGGACCCACGTAGTGGCTACAAGAGTGGATAATTACCGTACGTACGCGGATGACTGCCATGAACTATAAATACGATGCAATGTGTGCAGGTTTCACCGCTATCTGCGCATGACTCAGAATATTGTACCATCACCTACCATTAAGGATTCCCGACGGATTCCGAAATGTCAGGACAATAAAACTCTTGTTCCAGTGGTCAGATCTCTAAACTGCTTCCTGAAAGTGGCATATTCACCTCTACTGCTGCTCTCATTGTACGAATTATTTTGATCCGAAACTCCCTCTCTCTCTCTGATGATGGGTTCCAGAGTAAATCCGAAACGCCAGGTGAACCAAATTTCTGCTACAGCTATCGCGTCTACTTGTTCTGACCTACGCCAACTATAAATCCGTCCGCAAGAATGACTGAACTCTTCGAGTAAAATTGCTGGAACAGACTTGGTCAGGTCCAGTCCTCACTTCTCACAGCAAACACGTGAAGCAATTTCTGTCACGTTCCATGGGATCGACACACGCGTTTCACACCTGCACACGGTCAAGCTGTAGCATGCTTGGTTGCGCGTAGACGAACACTCTGCATGCAGCTCTGTGTGAACAGGAGGAGGTCAATGATCTGAGCGGCATGGTGTTTAACCAAAATTTTTGTACCTCCGGTAGGCTTAATTTGAGTCCTTCAATAGAGCTACTTCACGGATTAAAATCTAGCAAATGGCCAGTCCATGCCACGGCTGTTGGAGTGTGTCGGCCCTCAGCTCGGCCGTCTTGGAGTTGTCGGAGCTTATTGGGTTAACGACAGGGGGCATGTCTACTATCACTGTGAAAAACTATCAATACTTTCACAGTGCACTATCAAACAAACTTTCCGAAAAGTTAGCTCTTTGGCATACTTATCACCAGCGGCCTCTGCGTGTTGGCCAAAAGGCTGGCATCTTTGAGTGAGGGACAGGAAGCACTAATTTTCATGCGGCCAGAATTTTCAGGTGGTAAAAGTTCAAGGGTAGACTTACCAGGTTTCATGGACACTAATAGTGCGAGGTTCAAACCTACTCATTGCAGTGCGTGAATGAAATTCTGTCAACGCAGGTGTAAACATTAGATATTCAGTGCTCTAAGCTCGCCAAGTTGAATTCGTGGTCTTCCTCCAGGGTGTGATTAGCGACTTGAGACAATGGGCCACCTCTCCGAACGGCTTGTTTGTGCTCGACTCTGCCTCATAACTCTAGTTTAACTAACCAGTGAACTGGTATGCTTTATCGCTACGGGAATAGTGAAAATTGAATTCTTCTTATTCACATATTTTACTAAATGGAGTTTGATTTTGTCTTTATTTAGCCTTTAAGGTTTGAAGGATAGTTGCGAACTCTGCAACTATGCAGTGATCAACCAGTAACCGCGTTTTATACATGAATTTAGCTTGCTTTTGCCCCTTTGTGTGAGGTTCGATGAGCTGAAACGCACTGAACATAAAATTTGAAAATTTAAGTTTGCAAATATGTTTTTTCAGCAAGCCATAATTCAATAACGGTGAGCGCACCAAACGAGAGGAGGGCGAGGAGCACGCTGACGCAGCGCCAATGACAATGGCGATGATGGCGCCAATCAACTGCCAACGGGCGAACGCACGTGCATCGGACATCAATAAAACACCAGGCTTTTAGCGAGGCGCATTAATTCAAGGCCGGCAGAAGAGTAATCATCACGTTCTGATGATGTGAACGAGCATGTTTTCGAAACGTTAGCATAAATACAATTTGGTCCCAGCCCTTGCCCCCTCTTCTTCTTCCTCTTCCGGGGATGATGGACATGATATGGTATCTGGACCCCGAATATATGCGCATAATAAGTCGATTTATACAGTTGCATAGGTAATCAATAAAAGAGTGTTTGACAGGCTTTATGCGCGTCTTATCGTTATAATTCATCGTTTCCAACCCCCCCTCTATAAAAGGACCGGATGCTAAATGCACTGGACAAAAAGGGCGATCAGAGCAGCGTATGGCAGGCGCTATTCGTGTTGCGCTAGCATAGCAAATGCCTAACATGACGGGAGAATGATGGTATGCATTTGGCCGCACAAGTCCCCTGTGCCCCCCCCCCCCTAGCGTAACTGCGGAAATGAGGAGGTCAATGTTCTGAGCTTTTTGCCTAACCTGAGCCTTTCAATAGGGTTACGGCGCACATGATCTTGTGCTTGCATACGGCAAGCATTCAATTTCTTGTTCCTGTGGAGCAAGTTATATCGGTTGCACGAGTCGGCATTTATCCAAAAGAATACAGGAGTACCTCCCAGCATGGCTGAGCAACGGTAAAGTCAGGAGTATCAACAGCGCCATTCTTTCCCACATTGTTGACTTCGGACATTATGCGGACCCCACCGAAGCCTTCAAGGTGATTTGCAAGGTCCCATCAAAGTACCCAAAGTCCTTGGGTCAGTGGCTGTTAGCAACAGCAGGAGCAACCACCGTCCAGGTGGGGAAACCAGTTTGGTGCGCGCAGGGGAACCTCCAGCAAGCTCCGAGCCTAGCATGGCCAATGGCCACATAACTACTGGCATTTTTCACGCTCTCTATCCCCCTCATCACCCCCCTTATTACCGCGCAGCTAACGACCTATAAACCAACCCCAACCCCCTCCCCTACTCCAATGACTAAGTCACTCATAATTATGAACATAATTACCTGCAATTTACCATGCACCTTTTACCCCTTCCCACATAAACGCAATTGGCCCGATGAGAATTTATCGAAAGTAGACGTAGGCTCACCACCTATTCTTCTGAATTCTTAAATGGGAATTTTCGCAACTTCAAAGCGTTGTTGCCTTATCTGAGCCATTCACTAGGACTACATCGCCGATAACCTTATGCCAGCATACGACATGCGTTCAAGTCCCCGAACCACCCCGGTCCAGACTCAGGCACACATACTTTCTCTCGAATCCTGCTGTGTCCTGCCACGGCCGTAAATTCCAACGATGTCTGCCATGTGCGTAAGAGCCGAGTGTTATAGGGGTGGTAAATTACGCGGAATTAGTTTTAAGTTGTAGCCGACTTGCTTTGCATCAAACGCACTCTATCTTTTTTCATCCACCCCTGTAGGGTGTCAAGGGAGAGTCAAGAAGACCAGAAGCGGCCAAACCTGCCACACCTGAGTGGGAGTGCTATAAAGGCCGTGGGATGCCGATGCCTAAAGCTGAAACTACGCGTACCCCAACAATTCCCCAGGCTCGGCATTTGGCAAAAAAGCGCCTGTCATGCCCTGGTCTCGCTCCCATGTTTGCCCAGCGCATCGGCGATGTGGACCATGTAGCGGGGGGATAAGGAGCGGGCTCATCGCGTTAGAGCAATGAAACACAAACACATTCCAGCGTCACCCTTTCTCTACTCCGTGACCGTGGGATTATATATTAATTCCCTTTTCCTGTTTTTCAATTCCAGATACCCCTCAATGCCCTTTTCCCATCACCCCGAAATTAATTAGTATTGATTTATTTCGCAATTCGTTGCCCTACCGTGACATATTTGTCTGTAGAGACATAAGGATTAATTAACGAAAAGTGCTGTAGTGGGCCGTTGCCTGTCCGATGTCTGCCCGTTCCGGTCGTGTCCTTAATCTGTCTTGAGCTCAAGGTCGTTGTGGTCACCAGACTTACTAGCGCGCATAACGTGGACCACCCAACATGCCATCCAACCAACCACAGGCCAACCTAGCCAATTAACGTGCTCTCTCTCTCTGTCTACTGTCCTGATTGCTACTAAAACGGCACTCGGGACCCGGTCAATCTTCTGAGCGGACGTGTACTCCCAAATCAGACTTCCTCTAACTATTCTCCTTTCCCCTGTGTACAAAATTTACTCTTCCTCCTATTTAAGCCTTCGGGGAATTCTCCTTTATTAAGTAACCATGGTCTGAAGATCGCAGTTGCTGGGTTTGACTCACTTAACCCCCTGTGATAGTACGTTTTATGGTTCCAACTTCTTTAGTATTTGCGGCTTCTAGTATGCTATGGACGTTTGTCTCAATAATGAGGGACCGTGGCTACAGGGGCAGGAATTATATACTTCTGCCAAGTCCTTCGCGTTCAGCGTTTGTAGTCTCATCCCAACTTTTAATCATTACTTAACCTTATTGAGTAGTTTTCTAACATAACCTAAAAATTACTCAAAATGATAATTCCACGTTTAACCTAGGCCGATTGATTGTAGTCTGCATATCGCCTTGTATTAAGGCTATGAAGGCTTAACTGTAACGGCTGTAATCTTCCAGGCCCGGCTCCTTGGGTGAAGAGAGAAGTCTTGGGAAGGCCAGAGAGCGTACGTCTAGCCGCGAGGCAGGCTAGGTCGTGATTCATGTCTGGGGGCAGACATTGAAGCAGCCACTGTTGGCTGCAGCCTTGAATGTTATTGGTTGGACCGAGGCACGCCGAAAACTGCTTTCGCGCGAGGTTCTGTGTTCTGAGTGATGACTCAACGATCACGGGTTCCCACAGTGGCGTAACGCCCACTGCACGCATTCCCAAGCCTGATATCTTAATCATGGTATCAAAGTAACCGATGCGATGCTTGAAATGAATATTCAGCGAGTGAAGTACGGCACCCGAAATTTGCTATTTCACACACAAACCCAGCGGTGTCCATCGCCGAGTGACTCGTATGGCCAATAGGAAAGATACCGTCGGCCAACAATTTTTTCTCGGAAATTGAATTTTTACCTATGTCAAAAAGGACACCTAAAATACATAAGCATCAACCTCGCCATTTTCACCATTAATATCGGCATGACTGCCTCTATCAGCACCACTTCCACTATCTCCACCAAAACCATTGCTCGTTGTCGTCCAAGCATAATCCTCCTCCACCCTATTGGTTAACATAGTATTGGTGTGTGGATTGCCTTTGAGGAGATACCTGGAATTCATTACAGACCTATAAGTTAGAAATAATTCCGAACCTACCGCGGAAGCTGCATTTGCGAACTTGCGTTTTTCTCGAAAATCTCCGTTTCCACTTAGAGCATATTTTCACGAGGCCGGCGGTTTTCAATAAACCTATTACCTTTTCCAGTCAGGATCCTTCTGCCAGCCAGGAAAGGGCTCTATTCAACTTAACGTGGCAACCGTGGCAACGCCTACAAAATAAAGGAAGTAAACGACTTATTCAATTGCCGACGCACTGAATACCAGAATTGTATGAGGTCTACGAGCGAGTGAGAAGTCGGCAGTATGATTGAATAAACAGATATAAAGCGAAGAAGATAGAGAGAGGGTAACCGGAAACGGGGAACAGGAAGGAGAAAGGAGACGATGACTGGTTCTGGATCAAGATTTTGGTGTCTATTGCCGTCGTCTGTATTCACTGAGATATGCTTCTTCGTGGGTGGCATAAGTTACGATAGTGGTGTTGGGTGTATGTCTCTCTCTCTCTGTCTATCTCTCTGTATGCAGGTGCCTGTGCACCGGGAGTGAAGTGCACTTTAGAACGCAAAAATCGATTCCTGTTTGGGGAGGGGTGGGCGTGTACAGCGAGATGATACAATTCCCGGCCCTTATGAACCAAATCGTAGCCCCGCTGTTATGACCTTGTGTGTGCCTGTGTCGACACTGGTTATACCCCCCAGGTGCATGTTAGGAAAGAAGGCAGACAGGATAGCAGATAATAGTTTACCGCCACTGTTTCTGCTTATGAATCAGCTCTGTCTTCCGTGTGTCCGGCAGCTTGTACTGTGTTTATCAGCAGCGTGTGTTCTGTCATCGGTCTCGTAAAAACAGAGTCCTGTGTCCCCAGCAGCAGAATTTCGTGTTCCCAGAAGCAGAGTGCCGCTTCCAGCGGTGGCAGCCTATTTAGGGACCAGCAGCCTTTGTTCCCTATTGGTCTCTCTTAATTCAGCCATCACGCGCCCTCAGTGACGCGCGCATGTGCATGCGTCCTTTCGCGGCCCCTTGTCATGCGTGACCTCAGAACCTGGCCGGCGGCTGTCCTTCCGTCCTCGCCTCCTCGCGTGTCGGCCCTTGAAGGTCGCGCGTCTAAGCCTGTTCTGCATGCACTTGCTGGCCTGTGACTTCCTTTGTTCTCTTACTCTCTGGATGGTTCAAGTTATGACTCGCGTGCTGGGCCGTTCTAACACCCACCCGCCCAGCACCAAAACTATCTTCACCCTGTCCTCAGTCCTATCCTCATTATTATCAGCATCATCCTCCTCGCAGTAGTCCTCATAATCATTGACATCACTGGCCCTATCAACACCACTGCCATGATCCCTATCACAACCAGTGTCCGATACCGCCTTAACATAATCCTCTCCACTCTAGTGGTTAATACAGTTTTGGGTTTTGGGCTACATTTTGGGAGATGCTTAGACCTCACCATAGACTTAAGCGCGTGGGGAATAATTTCCAACCAACCGCTTAAGAATGATGCTGAAGCAGGCTGGTGCTCAAGGGCTCCAGTTGCAAACTTGGAATTATCTCGAAAATATCCGCTTCCTACTGGTGAAGATAACATATTTTACAAACTCTCCGCGTTTTTTAAATGAACCTATTATCCCTCCAGGCCAGCCAGAAGTAGACTTTACTGCAGCCAACGCTCTAACCAACTGAACGTGACAACCACATCAGCAGCCGAAGCGAGTAGGAAAAAAGAAAGTAAACGACCAATTCAATTGCATGAGATCTACGAGCGAGTGGGTAGTCGGCAGTATGATTAAATAAACAGTGATAAAAAGGGGGAAGAGGGAGAGAGAGGAGCTGATGACTGGTTCTGGATCAAATTGCTAGTGCCTACCGCCGTAGCCTGTGTTCACCCCCTACAAAGATTCACTGAAAGGTGCATTTTCGTGGGTGCTGGTGGTGGGGGTGGTGGTGGCGGTGGTGATGATGGTGTTGGTGGTGGTGGTGATGGTGGTGGTAGTAGTGGTGGTGGTGTTGGTGGTGGTGGTGGTGTTGGTGGTGGTGTTGTTGGTGGTGGTGGTGGTGGTGGTGGTGTTGGTGG
>JAYGXS010000007.1:1631480-1646867 GCA_036362985.1 Ligula intestinalis
AGAAGTAGTAGTAGTAGTAGTAGTAGTAGTAGTAGTAGTAGTAGTAGTAGTAGTAGTATGAACAAACACCACCGGTTTTGCCCAATCGCAGGTGCTGAAACTCCTGGGGCTAAAACTAACGACCGGTTGAGTGCAAGTTTAATGCCATAACCACCGAAACACGGACTCATTGTCTATTAACCATCGTCTAATCATTCCACCAGTAAGACTTTTTTATTGAGTATCAAAATTACCTTGCGGTATCCTTCGCTGGGCAACCTCATCTCTAAAGCTACGACCTCCCGTCTCTTGTCTTTTTCGGTCTGTCTGTGCCACTAGTTAGTGTGTGATTGTTGTTTTTTGGGAATGGTATGCCTTGCACTTCCAGGTCCCGGATCTGCTGCCGTCTTTGATTGTGGATTCCGCCCTGGAGCGGGATCGTCATGTGAATAAACTTCTTTTCCTAGCCATCATTTCATCTCCTTCCCAGCTTACAGGTCCGTACCCTTCGTAAGTATTCCATGCACTGGCAAGATTTGCACGTACAGACCACAGTAGCTTTGAGAGGTAAAGTTTCGGATCCAAGATTATTATTCAACGAAATGTCAGCTGACCTGGAAAGGACCTTCACCTTAGCAGAATATGAGCCACTCGGGGCACAGCAGTAAATCTTATCAGATTTGGAGACTAATCTGAACAGACGGAGTGCTTAAAAGAGTCTGTACTATAAGGCAGCATTTTTCTGAGAACGATATCGACAGAAAATGGCTTATCTAATTTCCACCTTACGGTAAATATACGAATCACTGCGATAGTAAACAAAAACTACAGTCACATACCGCGACGATCGCACATGTGGAATAATTGCCCACGAAAGACTATCGTATTCATGTACTTTGGGGCTCTAGGCCATTTTTGAACGATTTAGATAGCACTTCCGTCTTACCCTAGTAAAGAATGTCAGTTATTCATTAGTTATCCTCATGGGAGTTGACGCATTGGTAACGCTAGTACATTGTAGGAGTATCTTTTCATGAACGAAAGTCTTCGTGGAAATGGAAATAGTAGCGAGGCCATTCTACGGAAGCAGTCGCTGGATGAGGGGGCATCAAGGGCTGATGTCAGGAAGACTTACTTTATGTTTTAAAGTGAGAATGATTGAAAAGGAAGGACTTCGGATACAAGATTTTTATTCCACGAAAAGTTGGCTGGCCTGGACATGACTTTCATTTTGGCCGAATAGGAGAAGAACGGAACACGGCAATAGTTCTAGAGAGATCTAGAGAGTAGAGAACTGAAACGAGGCTGGATCAAAAGATATTTCCTCGACCGGCCATTCTGTCTGTGCCACTAGTCGGGGGGGGCGATCTAGAGTGAGCCACGAGGCACAATGGGAAAAAGACACAGGACGAAGAGCCCGTGTCGCAATGGTTAGACGGTTGGCATTCTAACTAGCAGGTCGCGGGTTCGATCCTTGGATGGTGCGTGGGTATAGCTGACTGATGATGGCTAATAAGCCGGAAACGAGCATCAACATTCCCTTAGTACTTGCCGGTCATCTCATTCTGCAATGTCAGTAGGCGCTGGGTGACTGCTTACGGCTCTTTAAGTCGAGATCCAGGACACAAGGAACGGCAAGAAGCTTCCGCAAACTCATCACTGAATGTCCCCTACCTTATGCATTCTGAAAGTTCTTTCAAAAACATTTTAAATGAGTGTGCTCATGGTTGAATCAGATAACTCCCGGACTTTTGCTCTGAGGTCCTTGTGGGCTTGTACCCTGACAATGAACTGAGCAATAGAGGTTAACACGAATAGTGATAAGATGGTAGTTCATATCTCGCCGGAAATTGGCGTACTTTTTATCTAAAAGCTATATGGGACGTATGAACAATTTAATGTTGAACCTATAAACCAACTGAGAGTGCCAGTAATGCTTGAAACTACGCAGTAGTACGTGAAACCCCTGAGTCTGAGTGTGTGCAAAACATTCTGCAATAAGTTTATTTTCTACAAAGTAATAATAGTAAGATGATAATTTTTTGTTCTTGGACGGAGTCACTATGTGGGCCTTATCGCAGGAGGTTAAGTGAGTCGAACCCTGGCAACTGCGATCTTCAGGCCCGGTTTATTAAGAGCTGAAAGAAGTCACGTTAAGGCCAGAGTGATAGAAATAGTGCATTCTGTACAGGCGGAAAGGTGAATAGTTAGGATGAAGTCTTAACCACCTGAGCGTACGTGTAGGCGCGAGGCGGGCTAGGTCCGGAGTGATGTCTAGCGGCAGCCACAGCCTTGAATTCTGTCAAGACGGATTGAGGTCACGTCACTGTGAGTTGAGGCCATGGCACGTGCGTTCGGCAGCCAGTTAGGTCGCGCGTCCGTTTGCACAAGTCCGAAGGCACGCGGGAAAGCTGCCTTCGGGCGTGGTCCTATGCTTTTAGGGACCTCGTCTGTGGCGTCAAAAGTTAGGAGAGTGTCGGGCAGCAGCGACCACTTCAAACTCAAGAATTAACGCTGAGCCACACAATATGAATTTCACAGTCCTGTGAGTTATTTCTATTCCCTCATGTGCGATTCATTGTTTACGCCGCGCTTAGGGGTGGCACTGGCCATGCCAGCCGCTTGCGTCTTCTTCTGGCTCCGGTCTTCTGGACTCTGTCTTGACACTGGGTACAGATATGGGTATGTAGCAGGAAATGAGATATCTGCATCGTAAGGCTACTTTCACCATAATCCAACGCATCCTTCGTGCCCATCCATCCGCACTGGCGCATTACTGCTGGTACTTGCTTGTCGATCCTACAATGAGAGTTATTCTAAGGCAATTGTGAGTTCCGGTCGGCGTCCTTATGTCTGGTTTGAAGACATTAGTCGGTGTCAATTGGAAAGCAAGGATTGCAAATAGGTATCTGTGTTTTTTCTGCTTCCTTTCCTGTGTTACTGTGCGTTTTCACGGTGACGGTGCTTGAATGTGTAAGGTTTTGGCTGAATACTTGTGGTTCAAGGGGAATTCTTCTGACGCTAAAGGGACCTTCACTGCAACCAATCAGAGTATGTCAATAATTCCCACAAGCGATTCAAGAGCAAACTGCACACGTGGTGCACGGCAATTATTTGGAACTAAAAGGCAGCTCCCCGACCGGGAGTTTAACCCGGGCCGCCTGGGTGAGAGCCAGGAATCCTAACCGCTAGACCATCGGGGACGTACACCATAGCCCTTTGACTAAAATTGCATACAACAAACTGAAGAACTTTGTGCTATAGAGTGCAAAGGGGCCTGCCTCCGCACAATTGCAGATTTATGTGAACTTAAGCTCTGTACACAGATATTGCCGACATAATGGAGGCAGAAAATAATGTGCGCATCAAGCTACACCGTGTATAACTGCGAGCTTACAAAGAGACACTCATGAACGTACGTATGCCGCTGATCCTGTTAAAGGATGGAAGTTTAATCGAGCCGTGCCTTCTGAACTTCCAACTGTTCCTTTTATCTATCAAATTCCGCTCCATCTCAACAGAAACAATTTCAGTAAATAAATAAAAAATATGTTAAGTAAACCAAACTAATGTAAAGTTAACTATCAAATATTTTAAATTAAAAAAACTACCACATGTGGACTAATAAAGAAACCTTACTAAGTAAAATGAGCAGAAATGCATGACTAAAATAAAAATAAAAAACTTTATAACAAACTAAAAACTAAACTGAAACCACACAGCATAATAAAATAAACCGTTGCTATCAATAGATTATTTACCGCAATCTTTTTGTTACCAGATGATAGAGTATTTAAAAATTACTGCAACTTTAGTTTAAATTCCATGGAAAAAACCAATTAAATTGTGGAGTAGTGAACACTACTTCTGCTGAAGCAGTGAATCTTTACCAAAAAAATGCCTTTTAAACTTCAAACTGTTCCTTCTATCTATCAATGCCGGTTCCATCTCAATAGAAATCATTCCAAGTATCTTAGGTCTTGCAAGCTAACCTAAACAAAAGCGCATAGTAGCGCCTCATCAATACAAGTCGTGCAAATTTCAAGTGGGTAAAAAGTAATTCATTTGAGGAAAAACTGAGGGCTGATGTCCGAAAGAAGTGTTATATGTTTCAGAGTGACGATAACTGAGAAAAGCAAGAATAAGAAGGTTCGCGATCCAGGTATTTGTATGGACGAGGAAGAAGGCATGTCGAGCACCAGATCAATTTCGCATCAAAGACTGTTATTCAACGAAAAGTCGACTAGCCTAGAAATGACCTTCACGTTAGCAGAACAGGAGCCAATCTGAACACGGCGATAGTTGCTACCAGATTTTGAAAGCAAGCTGAACAGTCCAAGTACTAAGTTTATTCTGTTTTAAAAGACAGCTCCCCGACCGGGAGTCGAACCCGGGCCGCCTGGGTGAGAGCCAGGAATCCTAACCGCTAGACCATCGGGGACACACCCTAGAAAGTGTGTATAGTGCATTGCAAGTGCATACAACTGAATGGGCGTCTTCGCGTTACAGAGTGCATGGGAGGTTGCATGTGCACCTCTGCCATCGCAAATTGTGTACGCAGACACTGCACACGAACATGGAATCTGGTAGTGTCGTTGATGCAGAGAATTATTTTCTTATACATCGTACACGCATAATAATCCTTGCTTATTGCGGTTACTTTGATACCTTTACAGAGGCTGGTTCCATCTCCCCTGGTGGCTGTATACCTGAACCTATAGAGTTTCCGTTAACAGAGCTGTTCTAACGCTAAGAGATTCGAAGCTTCAATAAATATTCCAGGTACTGCAGCATTGTGAACACTTGCATTCGCTGCGGGTGCAACCGGCATTTTTGAAGCAACTAACCACCTAACAGAAGTCAACAAGACATTGATATCTGATAAAAAAGAGATCAGCGAGTCCCAGGTGGTGGTTCAGAAGTACAGTTCTGCTAGTTCTGCAAGCCAATTTCCTAAATTTGTAAATGTTTGATTAGTTCTCCCGTAGCAGTGGGAAAGCATTTACGAAAACTTATAAATAATAATGAGCAGCATTAGGCATATTAAGTAATTAAAAGAACTGTAAGAAGTACTCAGTGTTTGTAAAGAAAAATAAAATTTTCTAGATAATTCCCAGCTTGTTGAGACGTCACAAATGGCTATAAATTAGAAAAATAAATTTAAATACTGTGTTAAGCATAAGACTTAAAGCAATGATTGGATACGTAGTTATTGAATATCGTTCAATAAATTCTCTCTTCATTCCGCTAGTTGTCGTTGTATTCATTGATAAGTTTACTATTTTTCCGTTTGTTTGACGTTTACATCAATTCCTTTAAGATGAGATATAACTTAACAGCATTTACCGAAAAAACGAGCTTTTGGATATTATTTCCTATTCAAATGGCCACGTTGGTCAAATGTAGAAATGCTTCAAAACAGAAAACCACATTTTCGAGCATGCAACATGTCTGTTAGATACCACGCACATTGTTATTCCTAAGATAAAGAGAAATTTTCCATAATAGGTTACCTCTTTAAAAAAGTGCTTTTATTACATATTAAACTGACGAACTTCTGCGTATATTAACTTTTTCCAAAATAATCTCACAGGGAAATTGAGGACTTTTGACAATTTCTTTAAATTATCGGCAACAGTAGCTTATGTAGCCCCACTCACTTATCTCTACAACCTGCATGTTTTCCTACGAAAATGGTGGTTATGGGTGGAAAATTATGACGCGCGGTAGGAAATGCTTTAATCAATGCTAAATGGATTTGTTATTTTAGTTTATTTAGAAGTGTTGTTGATTTATATCTGCAGAAAAACCTGATTATCAAATAGCAGGTCTCTTGAATTTTCCGAAAAATTGAGATGGTGGTTAGGAGGTCGTCTACTTCAACATACGTGTGGTCCAACCTACCGTTCTGAAGTACGATTAGCACAGTCCGTGGCGCCAAGCGCCGGGCACACCTTCAATTAACATGCGGAATAATTTACTTCCAGCGGCCGCGGGAAGCAACTTCGACTACATTTGTTTCACTTTACACTTTCTTCTGAAAACATTGCTTATCTGCCTATCCTATTTACCCACCCCATAAAACTCTTAAACCACCGTTTTCGTAGGCTAAAATTCTGGGAGTATGGATATGTGAGTGGGGCTTCATACGCTACTTTTGTCAAATTATCTATAGAAAAAGGATTAAATTTGACTGGAGATTAAAAGAACATACCTTCCTCTTTATAACGGATCAGTTTTCCCTTAAGAAAATGTATTCCAAGATCCGTAATAAACCTGCATATGCGGAAAAAATAGGCTACGTATCAGACCATTTTAAGAAACACTTATTATTCTTCTGTCTGTTCTGTTTCTTAGTAACGCTTGATCGGAACCTATTGTTTACAAAAACCTATATTTCTACATGACTTACATTCAATAAGGCCTTCTTTAGGTTGTCTTTGCGGTTCTATGTAGGAACTTTGTTTACGCGCAGCTGGTCGTGCGCGTAAACAGCTGGTAGAAAATTTTCTACCAAGAACTTTTGTTACTGCATTTTTTTGCAAAACAACTTGACAGAATAGCTAAATATATTTTTTTAAATTTTTGTTTCGAAAATAAATGTGATTCCTTAAATTTCGCTTTAGTTGCATTCGATCAATTAGGCACAACATTTTCCAGTACTGGAAGGGATTATTATTCCACCTTTTTTTTACTAATTTTGGAATTCTTCCATGGCACAATTTATGTTAGAATAAATTTTTGTCCTGAATTTCCTTATAGCATACGGAATTCCTTTTATATAAACATACTCATGATTTAGCAAAAAGGAGAGCCTTTTTCCCCCAATAACTTCACAATGAGAGAGCATTTTTCCAAACCAAAGCCCTTCTTATTATTAAATCTACTCAGTTGATCAAAATAACCTGTCCAGATATACGCTAAACTACCAAGTTAAATTTCTTCCTAAAATTGCTTTGCAGGATTTGCAGAACCGTAGAAGTTGAGACCAAACTCGGGACGTGGTGACCCACGCCACGCCAGTCAACTAAATCCAATCACGCCTCCGGTCTATTTGATTTTGTCTTGACACTGGATTCGGTCGATTTAGGGAAGAGAGAGTGTGATAGATGCAACATAAGACCACTATCACTTAAAAATACTTCACGGTAAGTCACCATGCTTACGTTCAGCCTATTAAAAAGCGTAATCGAACCCGACAGAAGTGACGCTCGAACATGTGGAATAATTACAAGCGATAGAATATCGCATTCATGTGCTCTGGGGCTGCCTTCAATTGCTCAAACGATTAAGAGAACACCTTCGTATTAACATAGTAAATAATAGCAATTATTCATCCAGGGGTTTTGATGTATTGGTCACTCTAGTGCATTTTAGCAGTGCACTGATCGACTGCCATAAACCGAAAGTGTTCGTGACAGTGTGGCGAGGCGAGGCCATCCCATGACAATCACGGCAAAATTTTATCTTGAAAACCAACAAAACGTATGCCAGCGTTGTGGTTGCATTTTTATTCGGAAGCAGTCGAGGGATGAGGGACAAATCGAGGGCTTCTGTCAGAACGACGTGTTTACTGTTTCAGAGTGATAATAATTGAAAAACAAAGGTTTCAGATCCCCGGCTCTTATTCAACGAAAAGTCGGCTGCCTGCACAGGCCTGTCGTGACTAGCTCGCATCGAAGCAAACTTCGTCAAACCTCATGGCCGTTGTTTTCGATTTATAGGAACAGCGAATCACAGATGGCGCAAATCTGGCCCAGCAACGAGTAACATACCCGCACGCATCAGTTGATGCAGCCTGTCTGGCCAAAAACCTTCAAGGCCTACCCAGACAATGACCGCTGGCGTTGGCCGCTGGGATGCATACGGCCCAGCCGGCACTTCGGACCCGGCTAGCCTCCCGGCTGGTCGTGCGCTCCAAAGTCAAACTTCTTCCTGCTTATTCTCCGCTCGTCTGTATACAAAAACAAACAAAACTTATTACTCTGGCCTCCACTGACATCTTCTCTCCAAAGGAACTATGGTCTGAAGATCGCAGTTGCTAGGAGTTAATTCACTTAACCCCCTGCGATAGGCCTTCTTTTTAGCAGAATAGAAGTAGATTGGCGAACGGCAATAACTATTTTCCGATTTGGATAGCAGTTTGAACATGCAGATTACTGAAGCACGACTGAACCAAAAGCTATCTTTACTTTTTTTCTATGTAATATTACTTGTTTTCGTTGATGGTTTTATTTCTGTAAATATTCCTACCCACCACACCGATCCGGCCCACTAGCACATACTGATAAAGTCTGCAGTAGCGAGTCGACGGGCAAACCACACAATTATAGATTTTCTATGCGTTCAAATTTTAGTTGTTTTGTGCACACGCCAGAACTAGCGACCTTATTGGTTGCTGTTTTCCCATCTCTGACGATGGACTCCTGCAGGAGCCCAAAAGCTCAGGGAATGGAGTGACTGAAAATAGAAAGGATGATTTGCGTGATGGGCTCCCGTGTTTCGTCATCTGGTCGGCAGACCGGGTAACCAGCAAGGGCGTATGATGGGCGCATCTCCGACACTCGATGCTGTTCTCGTGACCACCGCGATCTTCTCCTCGTGTGACCATTAGGATATTGAAAAACCGCGATGGCCTCCTCCTGACATGATTCAAACACTTTCAGCAGCAGGACATCTGATTTACATATACCCTTCACCTTCCCCCCCCCCACAGGCGACAGTTTTTTCTCCTTAAAATCCCACCAATGGCATTCAAAACTAGACTTGTGAAAAATGCCTAAGGAGTTTATTTACTGTCTGCCCCCCTACCGCAGTTCCATTACTGGCAACGCCACATGTTCTGCATAATAGCTATGTGCAAAGAGGGAGTTCAAAGGTATTTACCTATATTTCCCTAATAAAACTGAACTGAGTAAAATAATGATTTCGGTTTTCGATAAGCCTTCTTCTTCTCAGAAGCTATCTCCCCGACCGGGAGTTGAACCCAGGCCGCCTGGGTGAGAGCCAGGAATCCTAACCGCTAGACCATCGTGGACAAACTCTAGTTAGCATGTAAATTTAACTGTATGTTCACACAACTAATCGGGTGTCTTCGCGCTGCAGAGTGCATAGGTGGTTGAATGTGCATAATCACACATTTCTGCAAACGCGCATTATGTACGCAGGCACTGCATACAAATACGACGTTTGTCAGTGTCATTGATGCAGGGCCTAATTAGCGTATTCATACACTCTGTTCCGTCAGAGCTTACGGCTCGTACACGCGCAGTTATCCATACATGTTGTGGTTACCCTTACAAAAACTAGTGTCATCTCTCCTTGTGGTCGTATGCCTGAGCCTATACAGCTTCCATTTGCAGGAATGTTCTAGTGCTTAGGATTTCGAAGCTTGTAGTAAGGTGTAGTTAAACTGAATATCGCTGTAGCACGAAATCTGCACTATGAGCGTTCATCATGGCCAAACACAAGTGAAGTGAAGTAGTTTGCCTTCTGAGATTACAGTTCGTGCGAGTGCTGCAAGCAAATTTCCTAAATTTGTAAAGTTTTGATTATTTCTCCAATACCAGCGGGAACGTATCATCGAAAACTTATAAATAGTAGTGAGCAGCCTTAGGCATATAAATTACTCAAAAGAACTATAAGAAGTACTGAGTTTTTGTTACGAAAAATAAAATTTTCTCGATAATTCCCAGCTTGTGGAGACGTCAAAAATAGCTATAAATTAGAACAATAAATTTAAATTGCTTGTTAATTATAAAACTTAAAGCAGCCACTTTCTTTATACAAAAATAACTTGCCTTTAGTCGACATATTTTGCATATGTGGTAATGATTGGATACGTTGTTATGGAATATCTTGGAATAAATACTTTCTGCATTTCGCTAGTTGTCCGTGTATTCATTGAAAAGTTTACTATTTGTTCGTTTGTTCGACGTTTGCATCAAAACCTTTAAAATAAGATAAAACTAAACAGCATTTACCGAAAAAACGACCTTGTGGATACACCCTCTTATGCAAATGGCCATGTCGGTCAAATGTGGAAATGCTTTAAACAGCAAACCACATTTTCGAGCACACAACATGTCTGCTAGATACCACGCATATAGTTATTCTTTAAAAAGTGCTTTTATTGGATATTTAGCTGCCGAACTTCTGTCTAAATTAACTTTTTTCAAGGTAATCTCACAGTAAAATTGCAGACTTTCGAAAATTTCTTTAATTTATCTGAAAAAAAAACGATTAAATTTGACTGGAGATAAAAGAACATACCTTTCTCTTTATGACGGATTATTTTTCGCTCACAGAATACAGAATACATCTTTCCTAACACGTTGGCCTTCCAAAGAATTCGTTCTCATCTCCTAGAGAACGTGGGCCTGGAAAATTGTAGTTGCTAGGCTTAAACTTACTTAACCCCTGCGATAGATTTGCACTTTTTAGAATTAGGCGCAAGGTCAACTGTTTTACGTGGGGAGAGAAGCTTCTGTAGTGACTAGCTCAAGTCGAAGTGCACCTTCGGAAGGCTCGCTGTTTCCGGTCTCTATAACAGCCATTCACATGCCAACTCACACAGGGTCTCATGTGACGACTGCTGAGCAGGCATGACTTCAAACGCCGTCCGCTGGCTTGCGGTTTTGCGGTCTTCTGGTAGTGAATTTTCTACTGCCTCTTCTCCAATTCATTCTGTAAAGAATATAATCTTCCCACTTCTCTTGACTTCCCATAACTTCTCTCATCTTCTAAGCAACCGGGCCTGGAAGATCGCAGCCATTAGCCTTAACACCCCTCGATAACTGGTCATTTTCCGACGAGTTTCACACCCCTCGCTACTCCTTTCGGAAAGAAGCACCCTCGGATACGAAAACTAAGCCTAGGAAATCTAGAAGAATGGAAAATACCCCAGACTTAGAGTAAAAGAGATTTCCGCTCAAAGTTGCGAACAGACAAAATTACTTAAATATGCATTTTGCGTGCAAAAAAGGACAATTTTCAGGAGTCGCTAAATAAAATTCACAGCATTTGGGTAACTCAACTGCCACCATCACGTTTTAATGTGCGTGAACAGTTGTTTAAGTTCGCCATGGATAGCTACAGAGGTGCAGTACTTTCCATGTCACTCGTGCACACTGCAGTCTGCCCGCTAACCAGCCCAGGAAGCAATTAATGATCATCTCTGTATGTGATTTATGGCATTGGCTTGCAAATTCTGCCATGTCCTCACTTGATAAGGACTAAGGTGGTTGCCTCCAGAATTATACCTTACGGGAACTGTAGTATTAGTTCAGATTTTAGTGTATTATTGGGTTTATTTGTTGAATTTTTTTGAAATTTAGTTTTTAAAGTTATTTTTTTAGCTAAGCTTAGTTGAATTAGTTTATTGTGGTAGATTGTAGTTATTTAATTATACTTATCAAACGCTAATGGCGTGTTTAGCTCAACTGGTGAGAGCATTGACTTCTGCAAAAACCTCCTAAATAATAAGCCAGCCTAGTAGTTATTCTGGTGGATTCTAGATGATTGCTCAGCGAATCCTGCTTGGACAGTCAGCTTGCTGTTCTCGAATGGTGGATTTCATACACGTGATAAAGCTAGGCCCGTAAAATCGATTCAAGTGTGATTCAATTCACGGCGCAGACTTGGCATTTGTAGCCAAACTGGGAGAGCATTGGCTTCGCGTAAAGGCATTCTTTACTATTCTGGATCAAATGCCACCAAACGCCACGATTGCTTTCACAAATGGATCAACTTAAAGTATCTAACTAAACTAAACTAAAATTAAAAGTGACCTTATGAACCAGATAATAAACAAAAACATAAATTAAACTAAAACTAATAAAACTGAAGGTAACCACAGGATTAGAGGTTAGGGATGTCTAAGGTGGTTGGCCAACTTAACTGTTGCGCATAAGGTTTTCTGCCAAAAGACCGAACGCAAACCGGCCGCAACATTGATTGCGGACTCCCAATTTCCGAAAATTGCATTTTTAGAATGAAACCTTATGGTATCCAACTAAACTAAAAAATAAACTAAGACTAAAAGCAACCTTATTAATGAGATAATAAACTAAAACATCAACTGTTAGGATGGCCCAGAACGCGAGTCTTCACTCGGGCCGTCCTGATGGGCAAGAGGACAAATGAAGCCCACGTGCTAGCGCGCGCATACAGAACGGGCCAAGAGCATGACCTTCAAAGGGCCGATATGTGAGGGGGCAAAGGCAGCCGCCGGTAAGGTTCTGAGGTCACCCCTGACAAGGGTCACAAAAGGACGCATGCACATGCGCGCGTAATAGTGGCGCGACGCGTCACGATGAGGACACCCCATGATGGCAGCCTGCTCAGGGTCCAATAGGGAACAAAGGCCGTTGGTCCTCAAATACGCTGCCATCGACTGGAGGCGGCATTCTCCTGCTCAAGACGCGAGACTCTGTTGCCAAGACCTGCTGTTGGCCAAGACGAGACCGACGACAGAACACATGCTGCTGACGGACACAGGACTAGCTGTGACAGAAGACACAGCTAATGTACAAGCAAAAAAGTGACTTTTTAATTATTATCTGTTATCCTGTATGCCTTCTCTTCCTAACACGCAACCGGTGGGATATAACTAGTGTCGACGCAGACGCACACAATTTTATAGCATAAACTAAACTAAAACTTATATAACTGAAAGTAACCACAGAACTAGGGGCCAAGGGTATCTAACGTGGGTGCCCACGAGGTTTTCTGCCAGAAGACCAAACACAAACCGACTGCACAACTGATTACGGACTCCTGATTTTTGAAAATTGCACATTTGAAAGAAACCTAAAGGGTATCACGCAATTATCAGAGACAACCTCCAGAGAAAAGGTGGGTTGCTATAAAATACTTCTGGGCAAACGACTGTTTTGCGTGAATGGCCATTTATGTTCCCCGTGGATAGCTTCAGAGGGGCAATACTTTCCGGGTCCCTCGCGTCCACTGCGGAGCATCCGGTAAACAGCCCAGGAATCAATTAATACGCATTCCTGTTTGTGTGTGCGTGATTAAGGACATTGACCTGTAAATTCAAACAAGTCATCATTTTATTATTTGTTGTAACAACTAGGCCTCTATGGCTACCACCGACGCTTAAGAGGGAAGTAAACCGCAAAGGAAGCATGTTCAAAATCTATCGCAGAGAGAGGACCCCCGAATCGTACAATAGGTATAAGGTGCAGATAAACAAGGTTCAGAGCCTGATACGAATTAGCCGCCAAAACTTTGATAGTAATCTAATAAACCGTGCAGTAGGAAACCCAAAGCTTTTCTACAGCTACATTAGGCAATGTTCTCGAAATAGAGACCCTATTTCTCTGCTAAAAGAAGACGACGGTGTAGAAATTTCCGAGATTAACGAAAAGGCGGAACATCTATCCTGCTTCTTCCAGTCGGTCTTTACGAGAGAGGCTGAGTTCACCGCTATTAACTGTAGTGTGGGTGTGATCCAGACCATAGACTCGGTTGCACTCACGGAAGCTACCGTTCTGCGAGAACTTCTACAGCTCAAAGAAGCGAAATCGTCAGGTCCGGATGAGATACCTGCAAAGCTATTAAAAGAGCTAGCCATAGAGTTGGCGGTACCCCTGTACCTAATCTTTCGAGCTTCTCTTAATACTGGACAAGTGCCACCCGATTGGAAGGCAGCGTGGATCTCACCCATCCACAAAAGTGGGAGTCGGGCGACCGCAAATAACTATAGACCGGTCAGCCTCACCTCAATATCCTGCAAGCTTATGGAACGCATAGTCAAAAACGAGCTGATGCAATTTTTGGAGCAACATCAGCTTCTTCCTGATAAGCAGCACGGCTTCCGCAGGGGAAGGTCCTGCTTGACCAATCTGCTCTATTGCCTAGAACAATGGACCCGAGCGATCGATGAAGGGAATACGGTGCATACAGTCTTCGTAGACTTCAAGAAGGCGTTTGACACGGTGCCCCATCAACGTCTCTTATACAAGCTCAGCCGCATAGGGGTAAGGGGAAACCTTTTGCAGTGGATAGCAAACTTCTTGACTGGTCGTACCCAGACCGTATGTATTGGCGAACAGCAGTCGGTGGAGGTAGCAGTTGAGAGCGGGGTTCCACAGGGCTCTGTTCTTGGCCCTATTCTCTTCCTTACATATATTGATGAGCGGGGCACCACTTCTAGCCTGCGAGGACCCCCCTCTCAACTTACGTGTGACTGGGGCAAGACTTGATCCAAGAAAATTCTTTTTCTCTAAGAGGGTAATCCACGCATGGAATCCCCTTCCTGCGGATTTTGTCATGTCCCCTTCCGTGGATGTTTCTAAGGCAAACCTAGACCAATTTTATGAGTATCATCGCGATTAAGTACTCCAAATCCAATCACTGAAGTGTTCCGAATCCAAAAGTTGAAGCGCTTTAAATCCAAACACTGAAATGCTATAAATATATACTATTCGTAATTGTTAAGAAGTAGTATTAATATTATTAGTATTTAGCCAAATGCGTTAAGACATTGCCTAGCTCCGATGTCTCTGCTCACTATGTGAACGGCGCTGATCGCATCTGAGGTCGCATCTACCGCACCTATGGTCCTTGGCTTCGCGGCCCTGTCGCACCATTTCTCGTGTCGACCGACTGCTGACGACGTGGTGGGTTCCTCGGCTCTTGGCACAGCAAAGGCTTATCATGGTCGAATCTACGGTTCTTCAGGAAGTTCTCGTGACTCCAAGGTCTCCTCTTCATATGGTCCTTCGGATGTAGATATTATTCGTCATGGACGCCATGGCTGCCGTCAACATTCACAGAAGCATCATACCCCTATCATTCACAAACTTCCCCCACGGGTGACATTTTTTCTCCTAAAAACCACAAATGACATTCCATTTTGAATTATGAGCCAGCCTTAGGAGTTTTTTCACTGTCTGCTCTTCCTCCTCAGTTACATTGCTGGCTCGTGTAAACTGAGTGTGAGTATATTACTTGAAACAAGCGAGTAGTCATCTATAATTGTGTCAACGACTTCTTTGGAATGTTCGGCTATGCCGATGGATTTCTGAAATCCTATGTACCAATAGGGAGTTCAAAGGCGTTTGCCTATGTTTCCTTTAATAAATTTGACTTGACTTGACTATCTATTCCTCAGGATGCGCCCATCCTGGGATAATGCTATTGCGAGTCGGATCAACCAACTGTGTTCCGCAAAGCTACTTATAATTTATATGTTACGAGCCACCTGTCAGTAACACATCTTTTAATGCTTTTATACCAGTGTTCGGCAGGCACACTTGGGGTACTGAGATATAGTTATTTCGGGCTATTGGCCCTCATCAGCAATCGGCAATTTCAGCTGCTACACTAGGGTTGGCTGCCTGTGGCTGATGAGGGCCAATAGCCCGAAATAGCTATATCACAGTA
>JAYGXS010000007.1:1701260-1734492 GCA_036362985.1 Ligula intestinalis
ATTCCTTGGCTTCTTTCAGGTTCTCCACGATCGTAAAAACATCGTCTACATATCGTCTGTAAATTGTTGTGTGGTTAAATTCTGCGATTACTTTTCCGTCCAGATGGCCCATAAATATGTCTGCAAAGGTTGGTCCGAGTGGACTACCCATTGCGACTCCGTCAATTTGTCTATACAGTTGGCCATTGAACAGAAATTGGACATTTTTAGTACAACGTTGTAGTAAGTTTCGTAGTAATTGTGGGGACAGGCGTATGTCGGATGAATAAGCACAGATAATATCAATGGTTTCATCCAACGGCCCGTTAGTAAGCAGGGACTGCACGTCCAGGGATAGCATGTATTTGTCTTGTACATTGAGCGGGCTGATCTCGTTGATAAACTGGAAACTGTCTTTTAATGTAAATTTGGAAAATCATTGGCGAATTGGTTCTAATTCCTTAACTAGCCAATGCGCTAGTTTGTGGAAGGGAGAGTTCGACATTGAAAGAATGGGTCGTAGAGGAATATTGTTTTCATGGGTTTTTGGTAATCCGTAGAGTCGCGGAATGTGGGAACCTCTGGGTTTTAAGGAAGAAGCGGTTTTGGTGTCAATCAAATTATTATCCAAAAAAGTTGATAGTCTTCCAGGCTGAAGCTTCTAGTTCCTTAGCTTCATCTTTATCTTTCAATTCTGGCCGAAATTTGCTAGAATCATTTAAGATTGTCTTCATTTTATTGACATAGTCCATGCGATTGAGGATAACTACTCCATGCCCTTTGTCCGGTTTGGAAATAACTATTTCTTTGTGGCATTTCAACACGGAGCGAGCATTTGTGTGGTCTTTGGTTATAGGAGAACTTTGTGTTATTGGAGCTCGCCGGTATTGATGGGCAATGTCCACAAGTTTTGCTTTCATCCACTCTTACTCATCATTAGAACGTGGTTGAAGGTCGGATAGTTGAGCGCACAAATCTTCGAATTTTGCTTCAACGTCTACAGGATATATTCGTTTGTACGGCAAAAAAATCAAGCCTCTTTTTGCAGCTTTTTAAGTTGGAAGTCAGAAAGATTCATGATGAATTCATCCGGGTTTGAAGGGAATATATCATCGGTAGACTTGTTGCAAATTGACTTCAGAAGTTTGCGATGCCAAGTCTCTCTTTGATGGAATATTGCGCTGTAGCTTCACTTTTGAGGAGTTACCGACTGCTGACCTAGCTAGCTAAAATTAGTATTCACCTAATGGCCCTGTAGGCTACAGATCCGACTGCCTACCAAGTATCAAGGAATACTCATCCCAGAGTCCAGAAGGTGTAGGGGACATACTGTTGTCTACTAATCCGTCCTGTCTGACTTGGGCCAGCGGAGTGCGCGCGTTCGACAGCAGTGAGGGTTCACGCAACAGTTCGCGCCTGGCCCCAGAGGCACGCCGAAAACTGCCTTCGCGCGAGGTCCTACGCGTGGAGTGGTTTTGATTTAGGATGGATTTGGGCAGCAGACCTACTACGGAATATGAGAATAGGGGTCACCCGTTGTACACTCGGTGGTAAGGCTTCCCTGTGAGACTGGCGCATGGCAAAAATTCCCCTTTCCCGCCCAAGTTTCTTCCGGAATTCGTGGTCTAACAATTCAGAAGGACAGTTGGCGAGCATGCGTATACCTTCGATAAATTCTCTTCGGGCCATTACATTTATATGGAAGGGGAAGGTACAGGGTGACAAGCAATCAATTAATTATCGTTCTAATCAACTTAGTCTTGGGAAAGGGGGCTTGGGGTTTGGGTTGATAAAAAAGGGGTAGTGACAGGGTAATTAGGAGAGGCAGGGGGGAAAGAACGCGTGGAAAATGCTGGTAGTTCTGCGGCCGTTGGCCATGCTAGGCTTGTGGCCTGAAGAAAGTTCTTCTGCGCGCACAACACCGGCTTCATCAGACGAATGGCCGTGGCCTCCGCTGTTGCCAGCAGCCGTTGACCCAGGGACTTCGGGTAATCTGGTAAGACTTTGTAGATCACCTTAAAGGCTTCGTTCGGGTCAACACGGTGTCCAGAGTCCACCATATGAGCAAGAATGGAACTGTTGATGTTCCTGACTTCGCCTTTGCTAAGCCATGCTGGCAGATGCTCCCGTATCCTCTTGGATAAGCGCCGGCTCGTGCGACCTATGTAACCTGCTCCACAGGAACAAGTAAATGAGTAGATGCACATGGAGGTGGTCTGGGCTGGCAGCTTATCCTTACCTTCGCCGTGTAGGACCCGGTTTGTTGAGAATAACACCCGAACTTTCGCCGCTGGGAAGGTTCGTGATACGGCTTGGTTAAGGCGTCGGCTTAACAGTCCACTTGCTGCGTCCCCTTGAAAGGGGACTTTGAGGAAATGGGTCTTCTTTTCCACGGTGGGTGTTAGGGGTTTGCGTTCTCTCTCCATCATGTTCTTCTGAATAAACTTGTCAGGGTACCTGTTCTCTCGGCCGCAGAACAACCAGCATTTTCCACGCGTTCTTTCCCCCCTGCCTCTCCTAATTACCCTATCACTACCCCCTTTTTTATCAACTCAAACCCCAAGCCCCCATTCCCAAGACTAAGTTGATTAGAACGATAATTAATTAATTGTTTGTCACCCTGTACCTTCCCCTTCCATATAAATGCAATGGCCCGAAGATAATTAATCGAAAGTATACGTATGCTCGCCAACTGTCCTTCTGAATTATCGAATGGAGATTTTCGCAACGTCTAACAATTCGTTTCGAACCCCAACCTGACCTCTCTGATCTCGGTCAAATTGGGGTGTTTTTCATACAGCTGAAAATAGATTTCGGCTTTGACAGAATATTGCGCTGATTTTTCTTTAAATTTTGTGGACTTATGGACTGCTGGCCTGAGTTACAGACATCGACATGTGACTTTGATACAATAAGTAAAGGTATTTCGCAAGAAAACCTGGATAGGGCAATACACTAACTTCTACAGTTTTGTGCTACTAAGTCAGAAACGAGGCCTAGTCCGCTGCCTCGCGAACCCAGGCAGGATAATCTGTTCCACAGAGACACTGGACACTCGTTCTCATTAAAAACACCGTACACGAAAATGGGTTTCCTGAGAAGATCATCTGTAAGTTTATGGAAGAACGTCCACCAAAATCGGAAGTACCGACGGCTGAGAAGAAAACCTTATTCCTTACACTGCATTTCAAGGTGATGCAGCAAGCGAACTTCTACAGCTTCGTCTGAAAGCTGCAATAGCACGTTCATATCCAGCAGCTAAGTTAAGATTAGTATTTTCAAGCACTCCACTTCTTCGCCTTGAAGGCAAGGATATCCTCCCGTTCCAGACCTCATCAATGTGCATCTACAACTTCACATGCTCCTGTGGGGCAAGTTACATTGGTCGAACGATTAGACGTCTATCCAAGCGCATGAGAGAACGCCATCCTGTCTGGCTAAACAAAGGCGAGGTCAAGTCAATATCTAGTGCGATTTTGTCTCACTTGATTGACAGCGGTTACCGGGTAGACGTAAAACAAGCGTTTCGCGTCTTGTATTAAATATCCCTTTTTGTCAGTGTCTCCAACGAAGGAGCCGTGACGGTAACGTCAGAAGATCATATCTGTTGCTGCTTCTTGTTCTTCTTACATTTCATAATGTCGGTTGTCATTCCGTGCGATAGGGAAGCTACGGCGTGCGTTTGAAAAGCCTTTCGTGCGCACTGGAGACCTTGTGAGTCGCCTGAACCACAGTACCACACCTGTCCTTGCATGTAAGGGTGTGGTTGAGGCGCACCAAGTCGTCAGCCTGCCTATTTTGCACACGCGCATCAATCCTTACTGCTGAGTCCTGCTCATGCTTGCGCCGGACTTCCAAAAGTACTTTTATGACCTAAAAGTGCACTGCTACTGGCCGCCAGCACTGAGGTTAGGCCGGTAACCTTGCGCCGGCCACCTGCTGCACGCCACGGCACACCTTCATCACGTGCCTGCGTGCGTGCAATGATGCGCGCGTACCAGCCTGGCTAATCACATCTAACCAGCCTGGCCAATCACATTTAAACCTGACACAGACATGCCCTCGCTCGCGGCGCTCTGCCGTGACGCGGTGACATCCGCGCCGGCGGTGGCGACGGCGTTCCGCTCGCTCCGCTGCCAACTTGCACCAGCCTATTCTCCATTCCCGGTGGAAATAGAATACAGTGCTGTTTCTGTCCATCGCGTCCAATTCCGCCAATTCGGGACTGCGTCTAAGCAGTGAGGGGCGGTGTGCGGGGGCAATCAGGACACTACAATCATCAGGTCGAATTCGAATATTAAAGTTGGTGGATAGACGATCATCGATCGGTTACCGTCCTGCCTTTCAGCTTAATCTTGAGCCGCGCCAGCAGCGTTGTAGCAGTTAGTAGTGTAGGCATATGGCAGACATTGCTATTTAACGCTCAATTGCCGATATAATAACAAGGGAGGGTGAAATGGCCGTTTCTGACTTATTAGCCATCATCAGCCAGCCATACCCAACCCTACGTAGCGCACAAACCAAGGCTCGAACCCACGACCTGTTGGACAGAAGCCCAAGGCTCTTATCTACTGCGCCACGGGCTCAGTTTCTTGCCGGTTTACATCGGGATTATTGACATCGATTGATGAACTATTAAACCACAAGCTCGTTAGCCTGTCGGCTGCAAGTCCTCGTGAAAAAGTCACTTTTCTGTAGGACCGTACCTTCCCTTTTCACTTCCATCCTCTTGGAAATTGTCGAAGCTATGAATTGCAGTCAAATATCCGGATCAGGGCTTTTGGGATCAGCCGCGAAATTATAATGAGCATCCGAGTTGAAGGTCCTAAACTTGTGCAAAATGTTCACCGAAAATAAGTAGTATTGCTACTAGCGACATTGGTAAGCTATGGAATAAAAATCACACCTCCTCCCCCGTTATACCTGGTAGTACATGTGACCAGTTGCCAAATTTCACCCTAACAGTAATTTTAATCGCAACCTTTATGTTAAGCCCTGACCCGTGATCGAATTATTTGATTTGAAGGTTAAGTGTACCCAGAATATCCCCCAGAGTCCCATGTGTGGTCTAAGGTAGGTACGTTTGAAACATTAATACCAAACTACGGATTTGATAAGTTATTTGGCAAGGATTTGACATCGCGTTAAGAAAAGATCTTTCTAAGATCAGCTTCGAATCGTGCTGAATGATATCTTCGACGACAAGCAGTTCTACATGGCTACACACCGATCCGTTGGCTTCCCGAAATCAGCAAGTAGCAGAGATAACAAACATACAAGCACCTACCAGGTTTCGACAGGAACTCTAGTAGACTTTTTGGACATAGTCCGTCTTTATTCGGTCCATCACAAGACTGACCACAAGCTGGAACCGAAAATACGAATTTGCAAAGTTACGTAGTTTAAAATAGTTCACAGACAGCGTCTACCATGAGGAGTTTGTGATTTGTTTTCATACACTTGTAGCGACCCCATTCCGTGCAGAAGCTCTCACCAGAACACTCAAGGACGCTAACGAGTGCGCCTGCACTAGCCTGCCTCCCGTCTGGCCAATCATCTCCCTGTGGCTGGCTCACACAGGACTTCACTGGAGGCGCTTGTGACGACTCCCGCGCTCTCCCACTTTGGACCCGGCCCCCTTGCAGCCGGACTGCACTCGTCCGAGAGTCAAATTCTTCCTACCTATTCTCCACTCCCTCTAGGCATAATAAGCTACTCCTCCCGCTCTGGCCTTCTCCTTCCCAAAAGGAAATGGGCCCAAAGATATTAGTGGCAAGGGCTTTAATCTATTAACTCAACCTCCCGAACTTCACTCGCCAAGTGAATTTATGTCCATAGATGGAGTTCCAGACCTTCGACGTTCCATTTTATCCCACGTTTTGTGTCTCGACGGTGGTACATCGATTTCATTGGTGCATTCGTCTACCCCAGAACTCAGTCGGATGTAATGTGTCTGAATTATTCTCCTACCAACGTGCCAACTCGTTGTCGAGATCATGCCAGCACATCCTCCGGCTGATGTCCCAACTGCATTTCAGGACAGGTCGCAGCACTTGGCACTTCCACCTGTGTACTGGACTTTTTTCATTTCTTACTCGTTTGCCCAATGATCGACACCTTTTTAGTGGCCCCTAGCAACCACTTGCAACCCACCATCAGGCGCTGACGCATGGTGCCCTTGGCCTGCAAGGCTTGCCCGCCCACTTCCGCCTGGGGTCAGGTGCTAACTGTCGTTGACAGACGCCTCATCGTGGCCGTGCGTGCACGCCAGCCTTCGCCCATCTCAAGGTCACGCCACGACCGATAGTCTAGATATTGGTCGCGTGATTGGCTGCCGTAACTAAGTATGCGCCGACATTCTGACATTCACTTCGAACCACGCCACTCCAGCGGAGTGACGTGCTGTCCAAGGCCAAACTTGTTCCTGCTTATTCTCCGTTCCTCTGTATACAGAATAAACTATTCCTACTATTCAGACCTCCAACGACTTCTTCCATGCTAGGGTTTAACTTACCTAACCCCCTGCGATACCTTCACTTTGTTCCGCGTCTGGTGGGATCTGCTGCCGACAGTCAACATTGCTTTGTCTGGCGTCCTTGCTGGACACCACCGGTCTCAAGGTCATTCAACCACGCAGTGAGTGGCTTCAGGCTCGCTGACCTGCGCCCAGTGACACCAGCAACTGCAATCACATGCGGCAAGCACTTTCCCACCTGCATGTTTGCACTAGGTTATCTCAATTCGCTAGGGCCTTCTTGTGAGCCTGCCTAATAGAAATGGCTTTTCTTTATTAACCACTAAACCGCCTAATGGTCGAAGGGCTTGCTCTAATAGTTTTCTTTGTTTCCGTTATTAACCGATAATGTTGTTTCAATCGTATTTTTTCGGTCTGCTGGTTTCCTTTTCACCTATGATTTTATTTAAATGAGCCAATTACAAGCGGTTTTAATCTATATCCTACTGTGCACTTACCGTGCATTAAACACGCATTTCCTGTTCATTAATCAGGCACTAAACCTTTTAGCACGAATTCCGTACGACACTTGGGCGGTGGTGAATTTATTCTCAGGCGGCCTCACAATAAAGCCTTATGCTAATTTCTTTGCTTGTTTGCGTAACCATCGTCACCTTCACTTCTTTCTGCGTCTGACGGAGGTCTGTAGTGGGCGTTAGCGCCGCTGTGGGAACCCGTGATCGCTGACTCATCACGCCAAGGCTGCAGTCACGCTGACTACCCACACCCTGGTCATCTCTAGCTCAATGTCTGGCGCGACCCACTTACACGCGATGTCGCGGTCCAACCAATGACCTTCAAGGCTGTAGCCAACGCTGGCCGTTCGAAAGTCTGCCCTTAGACATCAGTCTGGACCTAGCCCACCTTGCGGCTAGAATGCACTCCGGCAGTCAAGACTTCGTCCTTACTATTTCCAATACATCCTGTAAATAATATATTCTTCCTACTACTCTGGCCTTCCCAAGACTTCTCTCTTCACACAAGGAACCTGGCCTGGAAGCTCATAGTCGTTAGAGTTGAACCATATTAGCCCTAACGGTACCTCAATAGATCTTTCGTGACCCAGCTCTATGCGCAGCGCTTAACGTCTCGCCTCCGCGACTGACTCCAGTGCGGTTTGGCTCATCACCTTCAAGGATGACTCAAACAAGACCTCACCCTGACTGTAGTGTTCGCTGCTGCTCGACGCACTCCTTACTCTTGACGTCACAGGCAAGGTCACTCCGAACAAGACCTAGCGCGAATGCACTTTTCGGCGTGCCTCCGACCAGACAAAAACTGGTGCGCGAGACACGGACCGCCCAGGCCGCTGTCTACCCTGGCGCCGTCCAACCAATCACCAAAGAGATAAAGAGAGGTTTCGGTGGCCGCTCGGGATGACTGACGCTAGACCGCTAGATTCACTTGGCATTCCGCCCCCGCGCGGGGCGGTCGCGAAGACTCCACCATCTCGCACGGCCGAATACCACGCCAAACCGAGTCAACCTTTCTGCTTACTATTCTCCTATTTTTTTCTGTACAGAATACAAGCTTCCTACTACGCTGGCTTTCCAAGACTTCTTTCATCTCCTAAGGAGCCGGGCCCGGAAGATCGCAGCTGTTAAAGTCAAACCTTCTTAGCCTGAAATTCTTCGTGATATGACTACGGCCGCGCTCTTAAAATAGAGACACCGCCCTCTCTGGTGCAGACGCGCGCTCGTCTGAATGTCAACTTCCTACAACCTATTCTCCACTAGCTCGGTACAGAATACACTCTTACTCTCACCTGGCATTCTTCATTCCACCCGGAACCCGGCCCGAAGATTGCAGCTGCAAGGGTCTTCCCTAATTAACTCAAGCAAGGTCTTTGCCCACTGTCAACATTACTTTGTCTGAGGTTTTTGTCCAAGGCCAACCGTCTCGAGGTTATTCAACTTCACAGTGAGTGGCTTCAGATTCGTTGATCTGCAGACAACTGACTAACTTCCGCTCGGAGGGAAAAGCATGCATTCGGGTAGCCGCAGCTCCTAACAGGCCACTCCCCGGCCGATGCAGCATGGGCATGACATCTCGCGGGTACTGCAAAGCACACACCAGTCGGACAATACCTCAGCTTGCTCCACAAAACCCAGGAGAGCAGCTGCCACCACTGCCTCTCCACCTCTTTCAGGTCTGACTGGACGCAGTCAGCATTAGCCCCATCTTCGCCGGTCGCTACTGCTGCCTGAAAAAGCAACTCGGGGCGCTGCGCACAGGTGCCCTCTGTCTTCGTCTTCTTCAACTTGGGATTTGGCTGGATGTGTAGTGACTAGCTCTCGTCGAATTGAACTACGCCAGAATCTCACGACTGTGGTTCTCAACGTCTACGAACAGCCAATCACAGATGCCGCAAAGCTGGTCCTTAACACGGCGACGGATAGCATGCCTATACGCATTCCTGACGTGATCTGTCTGTCTGGCCAAAAACCTTCAAGGCCGACCCAGCCAATGAACACTCTCTCTCTCTCTGTCCACTAGCCTGGCTGCTGTCAAACCAGCACTTGGACCCGACTGCCTCTCCTGGCTGGTCGTGTGTTCCCAAGTAAGATTTTTTCCATCTATTTTCCGTTAATCTTTGCACTTTCTGTATACAATAACCAACTCCTATTGGTCTTACCCCTTCTCTTCCTATACGGAACTGGCCGCGATAATTGTAGTTTTCTAAGAACACTCATGGATTACACTCCTTCAAACTGCAAGGCATATATCTGCCTGGCTCCTTCTGAGAGTGGTCTTTATGGCATTCTCACCCAAACGGGATCCGAGATGTCCCTTCCTGCGAAAATATGACTTTGGAAAGGTGAGGATGGCACTCGTAGACGAGCTTTGTCAGGCACTGCGCCCGCCTCGACCCTTCTTGGCTTCCACTTCACACTGTTTCATGAGTTCAGCGATGATACCCATGTAAACGCTCAAAAAATAAAGTTAGGCAAATGTACGTTTTCGATTAATCATCAGCGGGCAAATGCACTAATATAAGGAAGTTAAGATTAAACAACCAAACAATAATAAGTAAGAGGGGAAAGGTGTTCAGGGATCACGGAGTCAGATTCTAGGGGAGGGAGACAGAGAAGTGGAGAGTGGACGGTGTCCGACAACTTGTTCATGTCACCCTGATGTCACCGTCTCGCGTCATGGTAGGAGGCCAGAGTTGTCTTAGGGCTTGTACACACGCCTTTTGCGCGCACAAAATCGGGTTAATTAGCACTATGACGACTGCTTCCACCGTCACAAGTATCCGCTGACGTAGGAACTTGGAGTGTTTCGTTGACAATTTATAAATGACTCGGAACGCTTGGTGGACGTTTACACAGTGACCGCTGTCAACCAAGTGCGCCAAAATCGCGCTAGAGCTGGACTTTACCATGTTTCATGCGGATGAGGGGCGAGCGAGAGAGAGAGGGATAAAGATAGGTGCAGTGTATGGTTTAAGCTGCCGCTGCATGGGCGCAGTAGTTGCCTCCAAGTTGCGTACCTACGTACCAGCAGGGATGGTACGTGGTGAGCTAATATAAGTGTAGGTGTATGTATATGATAGGCACGGCACCCATTGTCTGCACTACTCAAGAGTCGGGCATTAAGTGAGGTCGGCGTTTCGGCGTATTTTCCTTATTATGTAGTGTTTCTGCAGCCCGACGCCCTCCTAACTCCGGATGCCACGGACGAGATCACTCAGAGCATAGGACCTCACGCGAATGCCGTTTTCGGCGTGCTTTGGGGCAGGCGCAAGCTGGCGTGCGACTCCTCACTGCTGACGACCGCACCCACCTTGCCTCAATCCACTGTGACTTGACCTCAATCCGTCCAATGAGATTCTCACGTAAGTAGACTAGCCTCATTTAGTAGGTTGGTCTCAATCTATCTTGAAAAAGCCCTAAATGCGGTGTCTGCCCACAGACATCATTTCTGACACCACCCCACTCGGGTGCAGACCTGCACTTGCCCGAGTCAAAACTTCCTCCTAACTATTCCCCAATCCTCCTGTACAGAATACACTCTTCCTACGACTCTGGTCTTCCTAAGACTTCTCTCCTCCTGAGGAACCGAGACTGGAAGATCGTAACTGTTAGAGTTAACTTTATTAGCCTTAACACTCCTCGATAATTATGAGCAGGCTAAAGTACTTGAAGCTATCTCGGTGCGCAAAGCATCGTGGTTTGAGTGGTCACCAACACTGTTTCGAGTGTACGGGGGGAAATAGAGAGGGGGTTAAGTGCAGTGCAGGTCGGTTATCACTTATATCTGCAGTTATGTCGCGCCCACCATGCTGGATGGCACGTGATAGACACCGTGGCTCGTGATGCTTCAACTACCAAGACTGAAAAGCCTTTGGAGGAGCAGTGTGTTATAACGGTGACATCTGGCGCGCGTCATCATCGGAGGAGGGTTTATTGTGTACAAACCCTGGAGTTGCTGTCTCCGGTGGTTGGTTGGCTAGTAGCCCTTGTTGGATCAGGAGCCCCGCCAGTGAGCCTCAATCCCGGCGGCGAGGAGGAGTCGGAGCAGCATGGTCAGGAGGGGCTGCTCCCTCATCAAGACCGCAGAGGGAGAGCAGGGGAGATAGATCCACTGTAGGGAGGTTGGAGTGGCAGACCTAGGCCACCCTGAGGGCGGGTGGGAACGCGACGAAGACGCGTCTGCCGTGGTTTCCGGTGGTCTCCGGTGATTGTTGCCGCTGGTTTATCTCCAGCGTGTTCTTTGTCCCGCCTCGGGGACAAGCGCCGACATTGGGAATGGACTAGCGTGTTCTCGTAGTCCGGTGTGTGATGCAACCCCCATGTCTGCTAGGGCTTGTCAAGTGCGCGTTTGCCTGTAGCCTGATTGACGCATTGGGATGATTCGACCAGTGGCGCGCGCGAGCAAGCGCATGCATTTGTGTCCTCTCCAGAGGTTAAGGTCATCTCGCGTAGCCAGTTATCACCTGCATGTAGTCAGAGCTAACAAACAAAGATATTTGGCTAGACTCGGTGCCTTAGGGAGGCCTGTCAAATGTTGCTAGAACTTGGTCAGGTTAATATCCTAACACTGTGGACTTTTCATAATTATTTGCCAGTTTCAGAACTCCTTCTGTGTTGTTATCGGGCGAGCGAGTGTAGTAGGCGCCGTACAAGTTTGATTTGAACACCATAAGCTTGTGCGCTCGATTGAGTGTAGCGCTCTGAGTGCCAGCACAGCTTTCATATGCCTTCACCCCTCTTGGCCTGACTGCAGTCGATGCTGCAAGTCCCTGACATTTCTGTACGCCGTATCCAAACTTATATGTGATGCATGACTCATCCGATGTACAGCCGATATAAAAATTGCAGACCCTTTTTGTATGCGCAAATGCCAATGATGCAAATGCTGTCTTAGGCAAGGGTGTACCCACTGTGTCCAGGGCAGGGCATAGATACCTGAAACAGTTGATATCGCGCCCCCCCCCTTCCCTGGCCACTAACTGACATTAATGTGTAGATACGGAAGATGCGGGAGATTGGAATAAACATGGCTCCCTTATTAACCATCGTCAGCCATTCATACCAGCCAACCTCAAGTGGTGCTCAACCCGAGGTTCGAAAACGCGACCTTTTGATAAGAAGTCTACCTCTCTAACCATTGGTCTACGAGCTCGTTGTCCTGCCAGTATAGATCGGGAGATATTGACACACTCATTGATTAGTGTTTACCGATCGCTTACGCGATGGATGTACCAGACTGACCACAACCTACTGCAGCACAGACATCCCTTGCAGACGTCAACTGTTTGATCACGACGGTCAACCCTGCCCTCAAGGTTGCCAACAGTTTGCGCACCACTTGCACCGAGTGCTATTTCAGTAGTATTTCAAATATTACTGAAATTGCTTCGTTTTCTTGGAATTAGCACCCTTTATTCTGACTCACGTTGCCTTCTGCACATTTTCTCCGGTTATTTTTTTCAGCTTTGCTTTTCATAAGTCTCCGCTCGATGCTCTTATCGACTAAAGTTAAGGCTACGAAGGTTAACCCTAACAGCTACGATCTTCCAAGCTCATGGTTCCTTTAGGTGAGGAGAGAAGACGGTGGGAAAGCCAGATTGTTAGGAACAGCGTATTCTGCAGACGGATAGGAGAATAGATGGAAAGAGTTTTGACTCGCGGACTAGTGCATCCGTTCCCTAGTCGGGTCGGGTCCTGAGTGATGCCTGAAGGCAGGCACCGCATTGTTCTCTGTGTCTCACGGATTGAGGTCAAGCCACTGAGGGTTACGGCCAGAATGGGAGAGACATGGTGCATGCATTTGGGGGCGTGTCAGTTGCGTCTGGCAGCCGTGGTGTTCGCCTATCCGTTTGCACAGGCCTAGAGGCACGCGGGAAAACTGCTTTCGCGCAAGTTTCTATGCTCTGAGTGACCTCGTCTGTGGCGTCAAGAGTTAGCAGGGCGTCGGACAGACCCAACCATTACACCGTCTTCAGCTGCCGATGGTAATTATGCTCCTTTAAGCTTACATTATAATGCAGTGTGAATTTACAACAGTCGAGCAAGTTGCTGATTGCATTCTTGATGAGAGAGCTCATCCTTTCCACTCTGAATTAATGGCTGCAAAGGCTTTGCGTGCTATGCGCCGAAGCTTCCGAAATCTGTCCTGTTGTAAATCGGCATGCCAGCATAGCTGACATGCTAACTCACGTGTTATGAAACAGAAATCCAGAAGCTGAAATTGGACCTGCCTCCATAACGGATGCGGGTTTCATGTAAACCTCTGGATTTTTGAGTATTTCATAACTTGATTTCGTGGTCCCAGTGATCGCAGCCATTATGCTGTTGAAACGTTTCGATGAAACTATCGCAGGGGGTTAAGTGAGTTAAACCCAGCAACTGCGATCTCTAGACCATGCCTACTTAGTGCTGAACAGAAGTTGTTAAAGGCCAGAGTAGATGGAAGAGTATATTGTGTACACAAAGGAGACGAGAATAGATAGAAGAAGTCTGACTTATCGAGCCTACAACTGGCAGGAGAGCCAGCCGCAGTCCAAGTTAGGTCTTAGCAGCAAACCTGCCAGATGAAAGAGAGAGCGCGTCCATTGGGTAGGTTGGCCTGGATATTTTGGGCAAGAAAACAGCTTGCGTCGGGAACGCGTGCAAGCTTGCCATTCGTCGCTTGGCTCAACCTGCGTCGATGCGGGAACTGCGACTGGCTTATCGAGACGTCGAAAACCGCGTCGGTGAGCCTTTGGGAAAGTTCACTTCGACGCGAGCTAGTCGGCCAGGCACGACCCACTACAATACTTTAAAAATAGAACGTATTTCTTGTTCTAAGTAAATGATTGTTTTTAAGCTTAGGGTTAATTTTGGGTTACGATTAGGGGGAGTCTCAGTGCCAGGTTTGGTTTAAGGGTTACGGAGTACTGAAGGGTTCAACAGGAAGTGCACTTGTGAACGCCTGTCGTGACTAGCTCAAGTCTAAGTGCACCTTCGGAAGTGCTCGCTGTTTTTTTTCTGTAACAGCCAATCACAGACCAACTCACTCAGGACCCCATTTGACGACTGCCGAGCAGACCCCACTTCAGACGCCGTCCGCTGGCCTTCGATTGTGCAGGCCTCTAATATTCATTTTCCTACTGCCTCTTCTCCAGTTTATTCTTCCTACTTTTCTGGCCTTCCCGTGACTTCTTTAATCTCCTAAGGAGCCGGGCCTGGAAGATTGCAGCCGTTAGGGTTAACGTTATTAGCCTAAACACAACACGATAGCGGTTCATTGTATTGTTAGGGCTGGGGTAACTGTTAGGGTGTAAGTTAGTTTTAGAACAAGGGTTACGGCGCCATTTAAGGATTGTGATACAGTTTTGCCCTGAGCACATCGGCGCTGGGTTGAATTTCAGAGTTTTGTCTTACAATAACCTGTGTCCGGTTGAGGGGCTTTAAAAAAGATCTCGTGGTTCCACCAAAAAGAGACCCTTACGGTTTGAGTTAAACTCCAATGACGTAACGTAGATCATCCATCTCATGAAAGGTCAACTGAACTGACGTGAACAAATAACTCAGACTTGCGCTGCGTCTACCACACTTTCTCTCCCCCTGCCCCACTTGGGCCCGATGTCATGACCTAGTCAAAAGGACCGGGAGCGACAGAGGACGCAGGTGGTTGGCGTGTCCAGAGGCGCCCCAAGACGTGCCGCCACAACTGGCTCGGGTCCCAGCTATGTGGGAGTGTCATAAAGGCCAAATTAAGAGAGAGCTATTGCAGCCTGAATCTCAGTCCACCAGTCAGCAAAGTCACACGCACTAGGCTGACCGAGTGGTCCGAGTTATCCCGTCTGTTGGTGACCTTCCAAGACCTGGTTTCTAGTACACCATGATAGTCTCAAACAGACCCATTCCTGCTACTATTTCCTACTCATATCTTCGATGATGAATCAGCGAAGAATGTCAGAACGACAGGCGAATAGACGTATCATCCCAGCGATCAAGTCTTCTTCTTCTCAGTCTCAAGCAGGTCAGCTTCTTTAAAGTGAGAGATAAGAAGCGCTGAATCTTTAACCTCAATCCCCGGCCACCGTTTGAGCAGGTCAAGGGACTGGTGAGGGGCTTGGACGCAGCTGCTGATGTATTTCTAGTGGCCCCTAGTAGCCACTTGGAACCCGCGATCAGCCACCAAAGCATGACGCCTTTGGTCTGCAAAACCTCGCCCCCATGTCAACCTTAGCCCATCTCAAGGTCATGACATGACCGCTAGTCTGGACATTAGCCGCGTGATTGGCTGCTGTAACCAAGCATGCACTGGCATTCCGGCGATTTTCGATGCTCTCTTCACTTCGGATCACGCCGCTCCAGTGGAAGGACGCGCGCTCCGAAGTCAAACTTCTTCCTACTCACTCTCCATTCCTCGGTATACAGAATAAACTATTCCTACCATTCTGGCCTCCACCGACTTCGTCTCTCTTCAGGACCCATGGTCTGAATATCGCAGTTGCTAGGGCTTGCCTTACCTAACCCCCTGCAATATATCTCCTAACCCCGTTTACGCGTACTGCGTGCTTGACCAGGTCCCACAAACACAAGCACCAGTATTTCCCACAGGGGAAGTCATTTGGCCCCCAGCTCACACCGAGTGAGAGTTCCAAAGGTAAAGTTAATAAGGAGCCATTGCAGCCTGACTCTCAAACCAACAGATTGCAGTTGTCTCCCTACCAGTTTTGTGTTAGGAGGGCCTAACACTCACGCCGTCCTCGAGACAGGACAACAAAGAGGGAACGCGCGAGACCGCCACTGACCAGGTTCTGAGGTCACGCATGACATGGCGCGACCGGTCACCTGAAGACACGAAGGCTGGGGCATGACGGCTGCCTGTAGAGGCCAATAGGGAACAGTGAATACAGGCTCTTAAGTATGCTACCACAACTGAAGGTGGCACTCTGTTGCTGGAGACACTGCCGACGACCGGAGGCACTGCTGCTAGAGACACGGAACGCTGTTGGCCGA
This sequence comes from Ligula intestinalis, assembly GCA_036362985.1. NCBI lineage: Eukaryota > Metazoa > Platyhelminthes > Cestoda > Diphyllobothriidea > Diphyllobothriidae > Ligula > Ligula intestinalis. Next base: position 1,717,212 of record JAYGXS010000007.1, read on the forward strand.
GACGACAGCAGAACACAAGCTGCTGATGGACACAGGGGACAAACTGCTGGACACACAGGAAACAGAGCTGATTTACCGATAGAACTGACAGGAAAGTGCTATCTGCTACCCTGTTCTGCCTTTTCTTTCTAGCGCGTAAGTGGGGGACATAACCAGTGTTGACACAGGAACACACAAGGCTATAACAGTGGCGACGCAGGTGAGATCAATCAAAGTTATAGCAGTGCGTTTTTCATGCAAACCTCTGGATTTTTCAGTATTTCGTTAATTTATCCCGTGGTCTCCCCATGAATGGAGCCATTATGCTTTTGAAAGACGTTGATGCTACCTCTCTTTCGCTCCTCGGCCTCACTGCTTTTTCCCCTAGCACTGGCATTCGAGGTGGGGCTGTTTGTACTTAGCTTGATTGGTACTGGTTAGACTAGCCCGAGCGTGGCACTGAAAAGCACAGTCTTTTGTGCGGTAGCGAGACTAAGCCAGAGTGACTGATCGGAAGGGGATGATGCAACCGATTCTCGTGGCGTTTATGTTTTCTATTTCACACGTGATCCTGTAGCATCACAAGCCAAGCTCTGTGTGGCAAGTACTAACAGAGCATACACACACACACACACACCCACACGAATGAGGTACTTTGTAGGGCGGGCACAGGGGTGGCAGTGTGAGCACTGACGAGGCCACGTCGAGCCGCAGACAGTGCTGTCAGCTGATCTTATTGATTTGTGGGGGCAGATCCAAGGTGCGCGTGTGTGTGTGTGTTTGTGTTAAAGTGTGATCTGTCTGCTACATCAGCCACGCGGCGGTGCGTTCAAATGCGGCGTCGACACAGCTGTGACCGTCCGAATTGATGCACGTGCGCATCGTGCACTCGGCCGGCTGGCCGGCAACCGCTCGCTTTGTGCGGTGAATAATGACCTCGGCGCCGTAGGACAAGGACACTGGGTGTCACAGCGACAAGTCCAAATCCACGGGTAGGGCGAGGGTAGGCATGTACATTCTGTTTACCTCGCAAGTGTAAATAAATACAGGAAGCCTTCTTGCGGTAAGGGCGGGGGGTTTAGTAAGTCTGGACTGCTTATCCTGGTCACTGTCGGGAGGTTTATGCTAAACGCAAAGACACAGTTAACTTTAACTCTGCCCAACACGAGGCTCGGCCGTCGACCATTTCTGATTCCGGTTTGTCAGTTTCACTTGTTTATCCAAATCTCCACTAGTATTTCATGCGTGACATTCAGGTAGAACAAATAGCTTATTATACAGAATGAGAATCACGGCAAACGCAAAGGAAACCAAAACGGTCATTTCTGGCTCATTTATCGTCATCAGCACCTGAGGCTCGAACCAGTGTTCGCTTCCAACGGTGTAACCACTGATCGCGTATTTCATCTCACTGATCGTTTTAATTGATTGATTTTTTCCACAACGCACTCTTTCTAGTCAAGGTTGTGCCTCTTTTCCAGGGCAGTCACAGGATTAATCTCACCGCGTGTGCGGAAAGAGGTCGACCCCCTCTTTCGCCACAATAAATTATATTGCGTTGACTGCGGGACGCTTTATGGTTGTCGGCACATGACTTACTCGTAGTTACAGCACCGACGCCATCAGTTGTAAGTCAAAAGGCTAAGGCACCCAATTGCCACGGTTCGAGATCTTTGCACATATCTACAGACAAAAATTGGTTCATCTAGCATGGAACGCGGCATAAGGATAGCTTATACACGACAACACCTGGCCTCTGTAGTGACTTGTCATATCCAGCTACAGTCGAAAAATGTACAAACACTGCGTTTACTTTGCATTTACTTTTATGTTTTCAAGAGTTTTCCGGAAACGATTCTTTAAAGTTCCTCTTCCCGTCACCCACTTTCTAGGAAACTGTGCCATCGGTAAAGGCTTGTTGACTTCTTTTAAACAAGGAAATTTTTTTATCATGACCACTGCTGGACAATCAAATTAACATAAGTGCGGCCTGTGGTGACTCACTCCACATAGGCAAGCATGCCTCATGGCCCACCACTGCTAACTTATGCGCCTGCACTGAAGGTGGCCTCTTGAACAGCCAATCACAGATGCTACAAAGCTAGTCTCGCCCGGCGGCGCATAAGATGCAGGCACGTCTAGATCGATGTAGTCTGTCTGGCCAATAACCTCCAAGGCCGACCCAGACAATGCCCGCTCTCTGTGGCCGCCGGCATGCCTGCTGCCAACCCCGCACTTCGGACCCGGCTAGCCTCCCGGCTGGTCGTGCGCTCCAAAGTCAAACTTCTTCCTGCTTATTCTCCGCTCCTCTGAATACAAAAACAAACAAGTCTTATTACGCTGGCCTCCACCGACTGCTTCTCTCCTGAGGAACTATGGTCTGAAGATCACAGGTGCTAGGGTTTAACTCACTTAACCTCCTGCGATAGGCCCACTAGATTCAAGCTTATAAGTACAGTGCATGAGGGCATGGGACGGGCTTCAGATCGACCTTCGACTTTAATGAGCCATTGGCCGCTTCGCTAGATGTAAAAGCACGTCTTTTAAGGGCCTCCAAGTCAATTGAAAGGGCTGGTTTGCACTTAAAAATGCAAAAGAATCCCGAATCTTGACAGCCAAAATATTTAGCCAACAAGATGCACTGACTCCCTCGCATCTAATCGGCTGACAACCCCTATCCCCTCCCCCATCTGTGTTCGTAAGTAGCAGACATAAGTCCAACATTCGAGTTGACGGTAAGGAGAGGAGACACCGAAATCGTCAGTGGAGGTACAGTAAAAAAGATTGCAGATAGCATTTTCGGGTAAGACAAGGGAGACTGGAATGGCTATTTATGACTCATCAGCCATGAGCTCCTTGTATCGCCGGTTTATATCAGGGGATGTTGAGACTCATTGATGAACGTTCACCCGATCACAAATGGACCTTATCTGTCCCGCGCTGCCTTTGGCTTACTTCCAGCAGTTACGGCTGTCAAGGCCGATGTGAGGCTGTCAAGGCCTTTGTGTGTGCGTGCGTGTGTGTGTCCCCACGCCCGGTATGTCCCCGGGCATACCGGGCATTCTAGTAGACGTAGTTGGTGAAAGGACGCTACTTACTGTACACGATACCATTGTCTGTTTGTACTTTACTGTTTACTTTCCTTACTTTTTTTGCACTCTTACTACACTTGCTATCTCCAGTTGATTTTATCATTATTACCACTGCTGCGGTCATTGCTTACCTCACTAGCTTCAGTATTTCAGTACTCTCGTAATTTTGCCTTATCTGTGTAATCTACTAAATATCCGCTAGTCTTAACATTGCATCCATTGTTCTATATGCGTATGTATGCCTGATTCCACATCTATTTTATCTTATTACTTTTCTGCTTGATGTTATCTGCTACTTTGCCTGATATTTCTAGTGTTTTTTCTTCTACCATACCTATACCATTCCATTACCATAATGTTACAGTGACCTTATTCCATCGTAGCGATGCCTACTCAAATAGTCGTCCCACCGCCATAACTAGCACTCTTAGTCCTCGCAGAGTTTGCCTCCTCAGTAGCATCAATAACACCTAACTCGTAGCAGCAATTCCACCCACAGATAGATGCCGTAGCACTAGAACGCCTGTCAACCTTACGTGAGACACAGTCCCTTTCACCGCTACTGCTACCCGGATAATTACTGCTGATCCCACCCCCTACTTCCCAAATTCTCCCCCCCCCCCATAAAGTCCTCAGCAAAGCTGTAGGCAGGCTCACAACCAAGTGGTCGTTCGGCACCAAAACACTCGTGGCCCATGGTGCAGTTCGGCAGCAGTTGCGGGTGACCGGCAGTCCCTTTGTGGAACAGCGCTGCTGCCCCTCGTCAGAGAGTTGATGGGCCTAGAAACGGTGGTTACCAAACACGCTGGGTCGTGACATCTGCCAGTTGACCGTGGCTGACAGAATGCAAACACACGGTCGAAACACTACAAACACAAATCACAACTTCTCTCTTCCCCACCCTCCCTCTAACCCGTTTCCTTCGCGCAGGACAGCTCCCAGAGCTCACAGGACGACAGCTCAGGGACCTCAGGTAAGTCCTATCACCTTCGGCGCTTGGAATGTTCGTTCCCTTTTAGATAATTCGAGGAGCTTTCGACCGGAACGGAGAACAGCGCTCATCCCCCGGGAACTGGCGCGCTTCAAGGTTGACATCGCCGCACTCAGTGTAACCCGCTTCCCCGGTGAAGGTTCCATAGAAGAGGTGGGTGCCGGCTACACCTTCTTCTATGTGGGCCGTCCGACGGCAGAGTGACGCGAGGCCGGCGTCGCCTTTGCCATCCGGAAGGACATCGTAGGACGACTACCCTGTACGCCGCAGGGTATCAACGAACGCCTGATGAGTCTCCGCCTGCCTCTCTGGGGTGGCAAATTCGCCACCATCGTTAGTGTCTACGCTCCTCCGATGACCAGCTCTGACGAGACAAAGAACAAGTTCTACGAGGATCTGCACGCCCTCCTGGCCTCTGTGCCGAAGGCGGACAAGTTGATAGTCCTTGGTGACTTCAATGCCCGCGTCGGCACAGACCACGCTACCTGGAGAGGACCCCACGGCCTCCGAGGACTCAACGACAATGGCCTACTCCTCCTTCGCACCTGCGCGGTGCACCGTCTCATACTGACCAACACCTACTTAAGCCAACCTCTGCAGCACAAGGCGACCTGGATGTACCCCAGATCTCGTCAATGGCACCTTCTGGATTATGTCCTCGTGCGGCGACGCGACCAGCAGGACGTGTTGGTGACAAAGGCAATGCCGGGTGCCGATGGTGATACCGATCATCGTCTCATCATCTCCAAGATGCGGATCCGTCTTCAACCACGCAGGAGACCTCAAGGTAAGCGACCCCCAGGTAAGTTGAATACTGATCTGTTAAACTTGCCTGCCAGCCGTTTGTGTTTCAGCAACGAGTTGACCCAACAGCTGAATAACCTCCCAGTCGCAGAAGAGAACACCTCCATGGAGCCTCGATGGTGTCAACTACGGGATGCTGTTCAATCCACTGCCAAACGCATCCTTGGGCCTGCGCCCCGACCACACCAAGACTGGTTCGACGAAAACGATGCAGCCATCAGTACTCTCATCTCTGAGAAGAATCGCCTCCGTAACGAATATGTCGCTCACCCCACCGACGCCACGAAAGCAGCCTACTACCAAAGTCGCCATCTTGTACAGCAGCGGCTGCGGGAAATGCAGGACGCTTGGATGGCTCGTAAGGGTGAGGAAATCCAAGGCTACGCGGATCGCAATGAATGGAAGAACTTCTTTGCTGCGCTCAAAGCAGTCTACGGCCCCGTAATGAGGGGCACAGCCCCACTTCTTAGCGCGGACGGTACCACCCTCATCACAGAGAAGACGCAACTTCTGAGCCGCTGGGCCGAGCACTTCCAAAGTGTACTCAACCGGCCCTCTACCACCTCTGAGGCTGCCATTGAGCGGTTGCCGCAAGTCGAAATTAATGCTGATCTCGACCTCCCACCAACCCCTGAGGAGACCATGAAGGCTGTGCAGCAGCTGTCCAGCGGGAAGGCACCCGGGTCCGACGGGATCCCGGCGGAGATTTACAAATATGGTGGCCACCAACTCATAACTCATCTCACCAGCCTGTTCCAAAAGATGTGGCGACAGGGCCAAGTTCCCCAGGATTTCAAGGACACCACCACCTTCCACCTCTACAAGCATAAGGGGAATCGCCAGGACTGTGACAACCACCGCGGCATCTCACTGCTGAATATTGCCGGAAAAATCTTCGCACGCATTCTCCTCAATCGTCTGAATAGCCACCTGGAACAAGGGCTTCTGCCTGAAAGTCAGTGTGGTTTTCGACGTCACCGCAGCACCACTGACATGATATTTGCCGCGTGTCAGCTGCAGGAGAAATGTCAAGAGATGCGGACCCACCTCTACACTACGTTCGTAGATCTGACAAAAGCCTTCGACACCGTGAACCGGCCTGGACCTTGGAAGGTTATGCAGAAGTTTGGCTGTCCGGAACACTTCACCCACATGGTTCGACAACTCCATGATGGGATGATGGCGCGCGTCACGGACTACGGAACGCTGTCTGAAGCCTTCGCAGTGACCAATGGAGTGAAGCAGGGCTGTGTCCTCGCACCCACCCTCTTCAGTCTCATGTTCTCTGCCATGCTGATGGACGCCTACCGTGACGAGCGTCCCGGAATCCCCCTCAACTACAGAACGGACGGAAACCTCCTCAACATTCATCTGATGCAGGCCCCCACGCGCGTCTCCACAACCACAGTTCATGATCTGCTGTTTGCGGACGACTGCGCTCTCAACGCCACCACCAAAGCAGACATGCAAAGGAGCATGGACCTCTTTGCAGCAGGTTGCGCCAACTTTGGCCTCACCATCAACACGGACAAGACGGTGGTTATGCATCAACCGCCGCCAGGTGCTGACCTCAACCCCGCACACATCAACGTCAACGGAGCCGTACTGCAGAACGTGGACAACTTCACCTACCTCGGCAGTATGCTTTCACGCAACACTAAAATAGACGCCGAGATTGCCCGCAGAATCTCCAAAGCCAGTCAAGCCTTCGGTCGGCTACAAGCCTCCGTATGGAATCGTCATGGTCTTCAACTGTCAACAAAATTGAAGATGTACAAGGCTGTCGTGCTGTCAACACTCTTGTACGGAGCGGAGACTTGGACTGTCTATGCTAGCCAAGCGCGGAAACTGAACCACTTTCGCATCAGCTGCTTACGCCGCATATTGAAGGTGAAGTGGCAGGAGAGGATTCTGGACACGGAAATCCGGGAGAGAATGGGAGTTCTCAGCATCCAGGCAATGCTCAGGCAGATACAACTGCGCTGGAGCGGACACGTGGTACGTATGTATGATGAACGGCTACCGAAGCGACTGTTCTACGGCGATGTCGCCGTAGGTACTCGTCGCAAAGGAGGACAGAAGAGACGTTACAAGGACACCCTGAAGAACTCCCTGAAGCGTCTCCAAATCAACACGCTGAACTGGTAGGAGCTTGCCCTGGACCGAACCGCGTGGCGAAGAGCGGTCAAAACGGGCGCCGCAATCTACGAAGCTAGTCGGATCGCCCCCGCCAAGGCAAAATGGAGGGCACGCAAGTCTCACAATCCAGGGACGCATGCTGCCACCACCCAAGCCCTTCCAACGTGTTCGCGTTGTCAACGCACCTTCCGTGCACGCATTGGCCTGGTCGGTCACCTCCGGAAGCCGTGCAACCCTCCCCCGACAGCATCCACGTCGAATGCACCAAACACTCCACCAGACCCTACTCCACCCTCCACCTCGACGGCAACAATTGACGCGAGAGATGCGTCGTTGCCCTCGTCCACCGACTCCAACTCACCCACAACTTCTTCCACTCCCTCCGACACATTACTGCCCGCAACAACTTCCACACTTTAACCCCCCACCAGCTCTGAGGGCCTGATATGTCCTCACTGCAATCGCACATTCACCTCACGCATCGGTCTAATCGGTCACTTGCGAATCCATCGCACAGAGACTGGTGAACTTGTGCCTGGAGCACCAACACACAGACGAGACCGCCTTCTTCACTGCCCACACTGCCCCCGATCATTCGCTCATCGCATGGGCCTACAAGGTCACATGCGCATTCACGACAGCGGCACTGACCGTGATTTCGGCACACCCAGCACCTCACACATCCCCACCACCAGCCTCATCCACACTCACTAGTCGCCTCGCGTCACGATTGTGTAATCACGTCTGTCGGGAACACAGGTGAGTGCCTCCTCCCTCAGGTAAGTGGAGGCCTTTCCTGCTGAATTTTTCGAATATTGTCTTGCCTTTACTGCCCCATAATAGCTCCTGTAGTTTATATTACTCGCTCCATTAGTGCAATCATACTCATAATAGCGGCGCCTGCAGTTCTGTCTTTAGCACAAACGACAGCCTCAGTAGGTACTGAAGATTCTCTGCTGAAAGGTAAGCTGAGATTTTGCTCTCATCGTTCTTTTCTATACTTCATCTCCTCCCCTCTCTCTCGGCCTGTCTGCGTTCCCCCCCTCGCCTCCTCTCCTTATCTCCCTTTTTCTATTTTTCCTCTTCGTCCTTTCCCCTCGTTCTTCTACTTCATCTTCCTCCTCTTCTTCTTTTATAGCAACCCGTGATCGTGCGGATGGCAGCTTTCTGTGCTGACTGAAGGCGGCGCAGACTGGAAGAGCTCATCGTCTGAGACCAGATTGGTGCCGCATCGAGATCGAGATAGGTTCCGTTAGGGGTCAGGTAAAAGTTCAGTAATGAGCGTCAATATCCCATGACCTAAACCGGAGAGACAACGAGCTCGGAAATACTATACACCTAATTCTAGCTCCTACGGCTGTCAGGGCCTCTATCGAGGCCCAAGACAGAGCGGGACAGATGAGTTCCGTTGGTGGTCATACGAACGTTGATCAGTGAGTGGTTGACATATTTGTCGTCATTGGCTAGCCGTTGTCCAAATCACAGTTACAGAAAAGATTATTTGCTGGCTGGAGACAGCAAATAATCCAAATACTGGCCCTTACCGTATCACTTGTCTTTTACCGTAAGACTGCCTGTAAAGTAACCGGTTCGCGAGAAGCTCCAACCCCCTGGTCAAATCTCTCTAACACTTTATTCCGAAAGGTGACTGAGCATCCCCTCAAGCTACTTGCAACACACCCATGACAGAACACTTGAACTCACTTCAGTCATGTAAAAGCAGCCGTCATCACCACAAAACGGACAGTCAACACTCTCAGGCCTGGCTGGACGCAGTCAGGACCAACCCTGGCTTCGCCAGTGGCCACTGCCACCTAAGACAGCAGACGCGTCTCCGTCGCGTTCCCACCCACCCTTACGGCGGCCAAGGTCTGCTACACCAAATCTCCCTACGGTGGATGCATCTTTCCTCCTCTCCATCTGTTTTTTGATGGCAGAGCAACCCCTACCGACTATGCTGCTCCTCCTCGCCGCCGCCGCCGCCGCTGGGATTGAGGCCCACCTGGCGGGGCTCCGGATCCAACAAGGGCTACTACCCAGCCAGCCACCTCAGACTGCAACTGCAAGTTCTGTATACACTAAACCCCTCATTCTGGTGATTCTTATCTTTTACCTCCAACCTGGGATTCGACCTGATGATTGTAGTGATCTAGGCACAACCACAACCTTGACCGCTACACGCAAGACTGAAGTACGGCCATTTTGTGCCTGCCTTCAAACCTGGAAACAGGACAAAGTGTGGAAACTACCGCGAGGTAAACTCCATCGAAATTGCTGCCAAGGCCCTCACTATTGTCCTTCGCAGACTATTATAGTCTGTAAGAAATTCTACGACGAGGCCTAACCAAGCCGGGGGTGGATAATGGGGCACATTCTAGGATTCCGACATGACTTCGAGCAACCAATGATCGTCTGATTTGTTGACATCGCCGCTGCGATTAAGTGCGTTTGACTCCCGTCACCTCTTCGCCTGCAGTTTCCGGCCAGGCACCCAACTCACTCCCGAGGACCTTTGGCTCAAGCCGGCCGAGGTCACAGCTTTTCTCCGTCTCCCAACTGGACCCAGATTGGACTCCGGCGGGAACCCCTGATCCAACATGGGCGACCAACCAAATAACTACCCTCATGGTGAGTTCTACTGTGAGTCCAAAGTCCGGCTAATTATTTTCTCTCCACAGCAACCGCATGTCCTTCTTCCTTAGTCAATTTCACATCGTTACGCAGAATTCCAATCCCTAGTACATCTTTGTAGCTCGAATCAGGTGCAGTCATTGTATTATAGCTCAGCTAGCCAGTCTGACAGTTCGACCATTTTCATTACGAGCTTGAGCAATCTGAAGGCAGACGCGGTGACTCGGCGCGGGATTATAGTAACGGCCGACTTGCGCAGCATGTACTCGCTCTCCCGACACTCCAACACCTATACCCGTTGTCAAGGAAAAAGTCGAGAATAACTGAGAATGGGGAGGGCGCTGGCGAATGACCTGGTCAACACTCCAATTTGCATCACGGCAACACTTTGCTATGCAAGCCCCCGTGTATGTAGGGGTGCCATAAAGGCCACATTAAAAAGGAGCCAGTGCAGCCAGACTCTCGGTCCGCCAATCGTCCACTCCAAACAACAGGACACGGCTTTTAGGGCACTGTGATAGCTTCAAGCGCGTCAGATTGCTTATACTGAGGAAAGAAATGTGCTGAGGATCGACCTCACTCCCTCCAACCGCCGCTTGACTGATCGGACACCTGAGGTGGCATAGGCGCAGTGGCCGGCGTCAAACCACTACCACACACTAGGATTCACAGGAGTACGTCCGACGCAACACCTCCGAGTCGAACGGGCGAGTGAGGCCACGTACACAGCGAATCGCAACGCGGCCTATTTGTAGGTCTATGACCCTTCTGGCTCCGAGGAAAATGACTTTAGGCAGACACTAGTGTCAGAATCTCTGGGCATGTAAGCCGATTTTAACTCTGCCAAACAAAGATTGGCTGCAGGTACACGTTCGAGAACCTGCCTTCCGCCGTCAATCGCAAAATGGCAGACTTGTATATTGACCGTAAGTCTCGAATCACTACTTCGAACAGAAAAAGGTAAGTTGTTGACAACTGGTAATCGTTTCAGCTGATTTTAGCACAGCCCCCAAGTCAACTCAAATTGAGAGCAACTTAACCAGTTCACAGAACGGCACATTTTCCGACAACAATGAATTGGGTGATCCCAGTACAAATATAGACAGCCAAACCAGAAGGACTACTGTAATGTGCAAAAGGCCACCGCGAAGAGAAAATACGAACCACATTATAATCCAGCGCTTCCGATTTTTCTATGATTTGTCAAATACTTTCTGCCTTACCTTGTTTAAACCGTACGAGCGATGCAATTTAATCCGACAGTCCATCCCCTTGCAGGAGATACGATTTAACATAATTTACTTATTACTATAAGGAAGTCTTGTCAATACTGAAACGCTAACTGACCGGCGGCGCAAACGGTTGTCCCCTTCGAGAGCAGAAGTGAGAACGTAAGCCAAACGGCGCAAGACCTGAGGACACTGCAAAATACTTGGGCGAAATAGGCCTCGGAGAAAAAAGCTTTCCTTCGCTTGTTTCTGGGACGATTTCAAATCAACGTTGCAGGCCTGACATGGGGCCTTCAAATACTGCACCCTCTAAAAGGACTGAAATAAAATACCTGTTGTTTTGAACTAATTATAATAGAACCCTTGGGGCAGTGACATAAGGACCACAGATAAGCCAAACACGTACTATGCAGCCGCTACATGTGAGAGACCATCGAGGACTTCATGACGAGGTTCCATCAATCCTCAAGTGCTCTCGTGAATCACCTTGGTCATCTTGAAGAGGCCAATTGGGGGGAGTAGTATTGTTCGAATCGGTTTAGCATGAACAATACCCACCAGTCAGAACCAGAAAGCAGGGAGTGCAAGGTTGTCAATGTTTCCATAGTCACTTGCACGCAGCGAAGAAGGCCCAGCTGCTCTCTGGTACACGACTGTATTCATACGCTTCCAGGATAGAGCGCGAGGTAAGCACTCACTCCTGAGCTACACAAGTACATTCGTTTTGCGTATTTTCTGTTAGTGACTATCCTGTGGAAACTACACGTGCACCATGCAAACCCTGCGTGGACCCGACGGCTTATATCTTTAGGAAATATATTACGATCGGTAGCTCATCTTCTAGATCCTGGGAACTACTCAATCAGTTAAAATTTAACAGGAGTGTCTCGACACCATGAAACTGTTCTTAACTTTTGTTGGAAAAAAATAGAGCCCGTCAACGTACTGCATGTTGCTTGGATGGATCGACGACTTCCGTCCTCCTCCTTGTGTATGTATGACTTCACCTGTTCGGTTATAGTAACTATTTTAGTGAACGCTTGATCTGAGGGTGACACCGACGTCAAAAAATACGGCGACGGCAAGGACCCCAGCTGTGTGCAGAGGTATGGGTAGGCCAAAAGGTCAGGAATCAACACTAACATCGCATTTGTGACAACCTAGGAATTGGGTAACATACCCAGAACCTGTAACGCACTCGGGGCAATACCCGCAGAAATGTAGATGGTAGCTATACTTGAAAGTGGTGAATTGATAACGCGCAATTGAGCGTGTCCTCAATGCAAGAATATTGTACCTTTTCTACCAACTAGAAAGCACCGTGTTCTTGACTGGTTTGGTAGTAATGGCATCACAATACACTGGATTTTACTGCGTCCACAACCGAATCACTTCACAATACACTTTAAGGCGCCACACCGAAGGACAGCTACAAACGGCACAGTTCTTGCACCAAATGGCATTAGTAACGTTCGTGGCGGATGAACGCAAGATCTCCTAATTTAATTCGATACTTATATCAAGGGTTACAAGTCCACAATATGTCCTGATGATGCCAAAAAACAACTGTTCTTAGCTTTCTACACGTACGCTTGAGGTTACTCTCAACACGCACTGAATAAACCTATGTGAGCAAGCTCAAACTAAATGTCCACCTACTCGTTATAGTTTGCGAGATACACCAAGTCAAGCATGATTTGCTAGCTTTATCGATCCCGTGCTCTTAGTAAAGGTTCATAGTATAGCAACCCAAACCGCATTTTAAGTGCTATCTCCGGCACCTACTGGCACTTGATATAGTTGTGAACAATCATTCAATCTGCAGATAAACGGATGGGCCTTTTCTGCTGGCTTCAGTAGACGATACCGGATATTACACAGGGAAGTCACCTTAGCGATTTGGCACCTAAGCTGTTAGTTTTAACTTCATACTTTTAATAGACCCATTAAGTTTGTACACTGCACTCAGGTCACCAAAACTCGCATAGATGGTGCTGGAAGTTGAAGTTCCACATACATCAAGTACTGGTATGAGACTTGAATTTTCAGCGCTAAAACTGAAGACATTGCAAGCTACTCATACAGGCGGTTTGGCTTTTAAGAGGGAAACTAGGATTAGCAACAACACGTCGGTTAATTCGACTTATAATACTCGGCTACGTCCGAAAACCATGACGACTCCTCGCAAACACGTCTTGACACTAGCGAGAAACTGTTAACTGGCAAAAGAAGTGATGCCTTGGATAATTACGAATATCGAAGGTACCTAGGGCGGCCTGCATTATTTCCTCATAACAAAATAGATTACAATAAGTCAGCGGGGTGACTGCGAAAATTTTGGTGGCAAAAACTGGCAGTGAAACTCAGTAAATAGGGGAGATTGAAAGAAAGGTTAGCCGAGGGTCAACGCATCAGCATTGAATTCCTAGTTGTAGCCCGACGAGTAAGTGAACCTATGAACAAAAGAAGGAAACATTAAATTTGTGCTCAAACTTCTTAGGTGAGAAAAGTGAGCTAACGGAACGAACTGACAGTCGGGATGCCAAACAGGACAATTAAACTCTGCGTTAGGATCAAGAAACGAACAAGATCTGACAACGAGTTAAGGCATGAAATGTGGTATTTTTTATCTTAAATAGCCTACTAAATTTAAAGAGAACAAACCTTGATGGTGACGCCTGGAAGTTAAGGGAAGGCATCAGGTTCTGGACTTGGTTGCAGGCGGTACGTTGATAAGCAGCTGGGTAGGAGGATGTTAATGGCACTTGTGAATTAGATGGCATAGGTTGCATCAACTGGCACGCCGCAATGCTTTGCTGGTACTGACGTAAGAGGTTGAGTTGGTGCAACATGGCCGACATATTAAGCGTAGCTGCTGTTTTCGACCTGTCGACATGGCCGTTAGGTGGCTGCGATTGCTGCGTACCATCAAGCACCACACCGTTTGCCATGTTACGTGGAGGCAAATAGTTCGAATTGAAGTTGTTAAAGAGATTTGTTGAAGCCTGATATCCAAGATTGGTGCTTGGCAAACCCGGTAGAAGAGATTCGGAAGATATTCCGGCGGATGATTGGTGAGGAAGATTAGAGCCGAAAGCAGGTAATTGTTGTTTTGGGGGGCTAACGGGGCCGCAAGCAGATAACTGTGGGACGCCCGTTTGGCAAAGAGCTTTCGTTGGCATCTGCACCGCACTAACCGGACGAGGAGTGGCATGAAGACCCCGATCCAATGAAGCATGAATGGACAAAGCCGCTGTGGGGATGGACATTAACGGAATAGCGGTCTGGGGAGGTTTTGTAGACGTCTGTTTCTGGTTGTCCAAGTCATCCGACGGACCAGTGGTTTTGGTGGCTGGCCCATTTTCTGCCGTATTCGTTACCGGAGCTGGAAACCCAGGTCTACATGTGTAAATGTATAGGTAAAAACAAACCCTTCCGAAACCGTAGATTGATCTTCGGACTCAGATCCCATTATTCGACGCCTAGCAGCCGCGTAGTCCGCCTCACGCTGCTCGAGGGTTTTTGTTGGAACAGTTGGTCTAAAGCGGATTATACGATAGATTTATAAATGACATAGAAAGTAGTCATGACTACAAATCCGCATGTAGTAAGGAGCAAGGCATCCAGCTACTTGAAACCCACGTATACTTACTGCACATTGTCGGCAACCTGATTATTCACCTGAATAGGCGGCCTACGCAGGATACGGATGGGTGGTTGGCTCATAGAGACTCTTAGCTACTTGAGCGTATGAATGAAGGTGGGATTCAAACCTAATTTTTTTTCAGTTTACCGACATTTTTATTCGATTGTTGGCTAAGAAGAACGTATCTACATCCCCCATCCGATCACGCAAAAATGGGAGAGGTACATGACCTGCGCGAGCTCTGCGGTCCAGGGGGATCAAAACTAATGTACATTAAAACAAAGACAGAGTGTCAGTTTTATTCAGTCAATGTAGTCCACTCTTGGAGCTTGGAACGAACAATGTATAGACGATAACAGCATAACCTTTAAATCTCGCATGTGGATATGCTCTAAAATCTTCAAAATAAGCTTTTATAGACTCAGGTGTGCATCGTGTATACATCGGAAACTGAACTCTACATGCATGTGTTCTGCGAAGCGGAACTTAAGGCAAATAGGAGTCCAACACGTTTGTCAGACATCAGACTTTCCATACACGCGCTTTCTTAAATTAAACTTCCTTTATCGAGTACAGTAATAAGTCAACCGACTGACCCTGTGTTGTTAAAAGAATCCTCAAAACTCATGCCTATTTCCCTTAAAAAAACCTGAAGCGCCAACAGGCTCAGAATCAATTTGTCCTATAATCCACGCTGTGCTGTAGAATATGGTTACCAACGCCATGTTTGAATATATCCATCGATTTGGATAAAGCCATGGCCTCGGGTAAGTTTTGCCACGGTTGCAGGTCCACTAGAAAAAAATTCATCACATCCCATCTTAACTTTGTCACAGTTTGCAGCGACGTCCCCGGATATGAGTTGCAGTGGTGTGTCGGAAAAACTCATTATGGAGGAGAGCGCAGGTCAAGCCACGTACCATACGGAAATGTTTAATCATGTCTGCGTGGGACTGGCTATAACTCAGGGAATAGCAATGCAGGTTATTTAGGCAGATCTAATATGACGATGATCCTCGGCCTCTTGCTAAGTTTTTGGTCCGCCACGACACGCCTTCGAGTCGGTTTTAATCCGGCTGCATCAGATGGCTCGCGTTTTAAACATGTAGCCCCATGAAAATACCGAAGACTTGAGAAAAACAGTCTCTGTCGATAGCGTACGACATATAATTTGCAGTCTTAGCCGGTCTGCAAAATTCTGTGTACCAAGATCTTTTTCTATACCTGCTTTTTGGAGAAAAATTTGTTCAGATAGTAAGATCAGATATGAGGGACTGGAGCTCGATTTTTTAGACACAACAGAGTACATTTGCTTGAGTTGCAGTACAGCAGCCATCTGTGGGACGACTCGTGTAATCGCCAAAGAGTTTTTTGGAAGATGGCTCCGGTAGCACCGCTCATGATCTTCCATATTGTATGTCATCCACAAAGATAAATCATCCACAGTCCAATTTCTGTAGAAAACCAGGAGAAATGGCGTCAGATCAAACACTGAACACTGTCTATAGCTGCGCATCATAGACCAACAAACACAGTTCCCTCAGCCTCGAATATGTTGGAGGCCTTGATTTTAGACAGGATGATGCGTTACCTAACAGAGAACAACCTACTAAATGCGACTTAGCATAGGGTCTTCACAAAAAGATCATCTGACACCTGCCAGCTCCCTTCCTCTGAGCATGTGCCACAATTTAGAGACAGCAGTTTTGCTCTTTGTCGGTGCACATAAGGATAGCGCAAATATTTGAATTAGCGCAGCAGTATTTGTAAAAATAGCCCTTCCTGAGGAGGAAAAATGACAGAAGACGCATAAATGTATTTGTATCACTAAACATGAGCATATAATTACGATATTGCTCATAGCCCGGATGTCAGCAAGCTCTGGTTGCAGCCTAACCACATTATGCCCGCATTGCCCGCATATATATGTGGGTTTATATCGCATAATTTTTTCCTTCCAGAAATGAAGGTAAAACCATACCGCATGTTTGTTCTCCCTATACTAGAATACTACTGTCCCCTTTTTGGTCTATTGAACACGAATTACCGTAGTAAGATTGAAAAGGTTCAGCGAGTTTTCACACGTAAAATATTTTCTGTTTCTGGGTGTAGTATTTCTTCTACAGATAGATGTCATTTAGCAGATATTAAATTTCTTTGGGTAAGAAGACTCGCAACTGGTGTATGCTTTCTGTTTCACGTTAAAAATAGTCCTAATCTCCCACAAATTAACGCCCTCCCAACAGTAAACTGACATTTCACCACTCGTAACGCCTCCATGATAATCTTACCACCCCGTAGCTCCACATCTAACCGTTATCGTTTTTTTACCACCAAATATGTTTTACAGGGTAGTGTACTGGGTCCGCTCCTATTTTGCCTGTTTGTCAACGACGTTTCAGATTGTTTTCAGTATGGCAGACCCTTCATGTACGCTGATGATTTCAAAGTCGCTTATCGACATAAACCGGCAGATCGCAACATCGTGCTCGAGCTGATAAAAAGGATCTTCAGGCCTTCGCCCAGTGGTGTTGCACATGGCGCCTCACCCTTTCATGGCACAAATGTTCCGTTATGGTTGGTGGCGACGATCATCAACCAGAATTAAGCATTGACGGCCACGAATTAAATGTCCCAGGAGTTATCAAGGAATTGGGCATATCCTACTCTAATAGTCTCAATTTGTCAGAGCAGTGTGCCCTGATAGTCTCGAAAGCACGCCGAACCACCGGATTTATCCTTAGAAATTTTAAGAATATCAAGGTTAGAA
>JAYGXS010000007.1:1744492-1785868 GCA_036362985.1 Ligula intestinalis
GATCTGCCGGTTTATATCGATAAGCGACTTTTAAATCATCAGCGTACATGAAGGGTCTGCCATACTGGAAACAATCTGAAACGTCGTTGACAAACAGGCAAAATAGGAGCGGACCCAGTACACTACCCTTTATAACTCCACTCCTCACATGCGTGGGGTTGGAGATAACATTGGAAATTTTTACTCGTTGTGTGCGAGCATCCAAATAGGAAGATATGAAGTTCAGAGGCTTGCTACCTATGCCGAAGGAGGCCAGTTTTAGTAGGAGGAGGTTATGATCGACCCGATCAAAGGCCTTAGTAAAATCAAAATAGACGCTATAAGTGGCAAAACCGCTGTCTCTAGATTGCAGCACATAATCAAAGAAAGAGAGCTGACAGGTGTCACAAGATCGTTTCTCGAGTAAGCCATGTTGAGCTGTATTGAGCAGGTTGTTCTCTGTCAAGTGACGCATCATCTTTTCTTTGATTAAGGTCTCCAAGATCTTCGAGGCTGCGGGAAGTGTATTTATTGGCCTAAAGTTATCGAATGATGTCGATCGGCCATGCTTGCGAATAGGCATTATGTGCGATTCCTTCCACAACGAAGGAAAGGTTTCGCTCTCAAGAGCAAGATTAAATACCTTACAAAGAATAGACGGAAAGATATTATTCGCTTCAGCTTTTAGAAGGCTAACTGGGATGCCATCTGGTCCTGGACTATAGGATTGACGATAACGACGAATGGCTACAGTCACATCCCAGACGGTAAAACTTATGGTTTCGAGTATGGCACCCGTCCAAGCCTGGATAACCGGAGGTGCAGCGAACGAGCTTTCACGAAACGTTTTGGATAGGAACGCATTGAAGCTATCGGCGGTCAACTTAGCGTCAGCTATGGGGTTTCCTAAAGCATCTTGAAGTATGGGGTGTTGCGTTTTCCTCTGCGCTTTTACTGTACGCGCAAACAGTTTCGCAACATTAAGGGAAGGATTTTCAGCGAAGTGAGCCTCATCGGCTATCTGCTTTTCTTTGGAGAGCTTATTAGCCTGCTCAAAGATCAGTGTGATCAAGGGCAGAACGGAAATGTCGTTCTGCCGATGCAAACGACGAGAGAGTTTACGCAGCCTACGACGGAAAGACAGAGGAAGGTACACTTCATCCTTGACATGTAATACTTCCTTAGGGGGAACAAAGTGGAGGATGAGTGGATCCGACACTTTGTACAGTGCATCGGTACAAACATTTACATCCAAACATTGGAAAAATTCATACCAGTCGAGAGCGTTTAGATGTGCCAGTAGGTCAGCCGTGTTTGCTGATCGGAAGTCATGATAAAGACTATACTTTTGGGAAAATGTTTTATCCGCCTCCAGTTCTAGTTCACTAACAACTGTAAGATGGTCTGAACTCCCAAGTGCGTATAAGGATGACACTGAAAGTGGTTCGCATCCCCTACAAAAAATTACGTCGAGTATGTTTGCTCCTCGAGTGGGAAAATCGACTACCTGATCCCACATGCCGATATCTATTGCCTCAAGTAAGTTCTCGAACTTTGAAGGACCGGATGGTGGAAACCATTGCACGTCAGGAAGGTTAAAATCACCTGCAATCAAGCAATACTTAAGATTCAAGTCAGCTGCGGCATGAAATGCCTGCGAGAGACAAAGATCGTAGTCTGCATTGGCATTAGGTGGATGATAAACACAGCCAACAAGTAAGGAGTATTTGTTTTTTAGAACAACTCGTAGCCAGCAGCTCTCCTCCACCGCTGTGAATTGTGGATAGTCCAACGGGAGAAATGCAAGTGGCTGCTTAATATAGATGCAGCTTCCTCCGCCACGGCCATTGTTTCGATCGTTCCGAACACATGAATAGCCTAGAACAGAGAGTTCTGAGTCAACTACAGAGGCCGATGCCCATGTCTCAGTTACCATAACAATGTCTGGGCGGTTGACAAAAACCATAGTCTGGAGCAGAGGCATTTTATTAATCAGTGATCTGGCATTTAAAACGGCCAATTTAAGAGGGCATGTCTGAGGTTTCGGTGGCGGGACAGCTAGGCCGTCACTGTTACCGGCTTCGACCAGAGCGATGTCCTTTTGACCTGAACTATTTTTCCCTCTCTTATTTTGAAATTTGTCTCGCCATTGTTTCTTCGTTTTTCCAGCTCTATTATTAGCTGTCTCATCTTTCTCCGCTCTTTCAACTCGTAATCCGGCTCTGGTATATAGACCCCCAGGACAAAGGGCGGAAGCGGACGATGTACTTATCTCTGAGGTTAAAGAGATCTGTCGTAGCAAAACTGTCCCTCCCCGTGGAACAACTAAGTAACGTCGTTTACCGTGCGGTGGTTGCCCTTGCGTTTATATTGGCCAAACAGGCCAACGCCTTGAGACTCGCATCAAGGAACAAAAGTCAGCCGTTCGCCCACGGAACCGTTTATCACTCGTATTTGCGCACTCCATTGAGTGTGATCACCGCTTCAATTGGGATGCCACCGACGTGATCGCAATGGCTAATTCGCGACAAGCGAGAGAATTCCTCGAAGCTTGGCACTCGAATCCGGCTAATATAAACGGGTACGTAGAGCTCGACTCACACTATACCGGGTTTCTTGCATGGTCTAATAATCTGGACACAGCCTGCAACAACAACAGGCTCTCCGTTCCCGGTCAAGTGGAATTTCTCTGACTCTGAACCAGCCCCCCCTCCCCCGGGCACGTGGCCCATAATCCAAACGTTAACACCTCCTTCTCCTCACCAGCACAACCTATCGCCGCGGGAGTCACGTCCTACGTACAAGTTGACCGCCTTAGTTATTAACTTTATCACACTGCATGCTATGCCCTTTCTTTGCGCGTCATGCCGTTCTTGACAAACAAATTTGGTCAAAAGAATTATTGTTCTGTGGTACATTATTAGAGTATGTTCACTCGTGTTTAAACCCTCCATGCAAATAAACACTTTACTCTCCGGTGCAGGGTAACTGTACTTTTACTCCCGCCTAACCTCTGTTCTGGCGGCCAGTAACAATGCACTTTGAGATCGTAAAATTAGTTTTGGAAGTCATGCAAGCATGAGCAGGACTCAGCGATAACGATTAACACGTAGCTGCAAAATAGGCATGTCGCCGACTTCGTGTGACACAACCACACCCTTGCGTGCAAGGCCAGGTGTAATACCATGGATACGGTGGTTCGGGCGACTGACAAGGTTTCTGGTATGCACGAACACGTTGGCCAACACACGTAGTTACATACAGTGGGTTGCCTATCGCAAGAAATGTAAAGAGAAGCAGATATGATCATCAGACATGAATTTTATTCGCCCGACGTTTCAAAATCCGTCACGCACCCTTCATCAGAGACAATTATAGCAATGCATACAGTCAGTATGCTACTGCAAACTTATGACATGATTCATTTATAATTTCTGCCGTATATAGTAAAGTATATTTTCAGTATATTTAGGTAAGTAGGCAAAGCCTTTGAAGGCCTATGACATATGTCATCCCGCAAAAGCCGCTGTAGGATGTTCATTCTAGGGGTAAATACGAAGCGTAGGTAACATATTTCGTGCCATTTAAGAGGGTTGAGATAGACATAATTGGTCTTTAGGCTTCCTACAGTCCTGGAGGTAGAAGAAGAATGCTATATTGAGGATTTGACAAACATGAATTTTTAGCAAAAATGGCTCCACTCACGGAGAGCAGATGGTAAGGTAAATTAAGGGTCATTTTAATAGGACAAAGGTAACAGGTCATGTAATACTCACAAGTCAAGTTTTTCACGACATTCACATCAACTATGGAGACAGATTTGATTTCAACTTCTCAATTTCCACTTCTTCACACGCTTTTTTCTTCATGTTGTCATCCTATGGAGAATTGTCGATGTTGGTGTTGTTGGTGAATTGCATGTGCGACAGATTGGCCGCATTTGACAAATATTGGGATGGTGATATGTTGTATATAAAATAACTTGTTTTCGTGCATTTAAAAAGGTAGCAGTGTACTGTAGATATGACCTCATGATCACAAATGCAGACAACCAAAGCAGAGGATTAGAAACGATGGTATAGGATAATAAATTCCCACGTGAATGGAGAGCTAAAAAATGGGTGGCTCAAATTCGAAAGCCACGCCGAAAGGTAATGCCAAGCCTCCAGTTCTATCTTGACGGTCCGACTGAATAGGGAAGACGCCACCTGCTACCCCCAGCCACATCTGCTAAGCATCGTTTCTGCAGAAATTTGGTCAAAACAAGTAATTCTCAAACACACATAATGCTTTTGTTTATTTTTTTTCTCCACAAAAACCTCGATCGACCTGACAAACGCGTCCTACAAGAAACATGCTATGGGAGGCAAGTTGGCAAACGCCTTCCGTGTGAAGTTGCCACTCTCCAGTATTGTCCACGTTGTCCACGCAGGCAAGGCAAGATATTCACGCATTTGCAGTCCTTGGAGGATATTCAAAACCAATTTTGGAAAGCATAGATCATCCAGCTGAATCCTCGATATCTTCCAGTACCTTTCCTTAATTTTAGCAAGCGTGTCCACACGAACATCAAGTTCAATACGGTTGCTACGTATATCATATCTTTGCAATAATTACTAGTGAAACTCATGTAGACGCACACCTAAATGATGCCAACTAAGCAAATCCGTCTATTAAGTTCACATTGGAGGTGGAAATTATAGGTTCGCTTCCTTTCTTGGACGTCCCCCCAAGTAGCAGATCTGATAGTAGCGTCCGAAGGAACGTCTATCTAAAGAAAACCTGGTCTGGACAATATACGAACTTTAACAGTTTTGTACCCGTCCAACAGAAGCGAAATCTAGTTCGCTACTTAGTGCAAAGGGCTAGAAAAATGTGCCCAGCAGATGGGCTTCAGAAGGAGCTCACGATTATCTAGGACATGTTTCACGAAAACGGCTATATTGAGAGATTTATTACAAGAAATATGGCTGCGATATTACTCAAACCGACCACACTTATTGTGGAAAGCAAACACTATTCCTCAAAGTCCCTTTCAAGGGGATTTGGCAAGTAAACTCCTAAAAAGATACCTTGACCAAGCTATATCCCGAACCTTCCCAGCAGCAAGAGTTTAGGTATTATTCTCAACCAGCCCACGAAGAAAGCAATTGTAGGTCGTCAGCTCAGACCACCTCCACGTGCATATACTCATTTACTTGCGCCTGTGGAGTAGGTTATACCACGCAAACGAGTCAGCGCTTATCAAAAAGAATGCTGAAGCACCTCCCGGCATGACTGAGTAAAGGTGAAGTCAGGAACATAAACAGCGCTATTCTGGCGCATATTATTGATTTCAGACATCGTGTGCATCCCAACAAAGCCCTGAGCTCAATGGAGCGAGTGAGCCCACTACCAGGACCTCTCGACCAACGCTGGGGACAATGAAATCTGAGACAGAAGCTCAGAATAAAACCCTCTTTCATCTTCTCCACCTAACGGCCAGAGACGGCGCCGGCAGTGGTAGCTTAAATATAGTTTCAGTACATTTGATGGGGTAATAGGCAATAACTTTGAAAACCCTATTGATTACACGCTGGGGTATCATGTACATGTGTACACGCATATGTAAATGTGTCAGTATCAAAACAGCATTGACAGACAGTGAGTAGCATTGTTTTTACAAATAACTTTAGTGTTTGCGTGGTAGTAATTTGAGTTCATAATGTATAGGGACAACAGGGGGTAAATGTAATTATACAAGCGTTCCTCGAACAGCTGAAGGGACGTGGCCTCCACGACTGATTGCAGGCGTTTTTTAACTGCTTTATGGTCCGTTGCGTGAAAAATTTAGGGCACAGCCTAAGCTTAGAAATCTTCGTGCGTAGCTTCTTTGTGTCCACGGAGATGAAGCGAGAGCTGCCACTGAGACGCAAGCTCAAGGTGCAATTCTTTTTGAAGGCCATGTATTATCTTGTAAACTGAGGTAAAATCCCCACTTTGTTGCCTGTAATACAGAGGAATCAGTAGGTGTTCGATCCGCTAAGGGTTAACTGAAGTGTTCAAATGTATTTTTCGATTCGAGAAATTACTTGCGTAGCATCTACCACCGTTTCGTCCCTTGACTTCTCTGACTGTATTTAGCAGTCACGCGTATGCCAAAACCAGTGATAACAACTATCAAGGTGGTACGGTACTATTAAACAAAAGTAAAGGATACTCAGAGTACAGACCTCAACAATGAATACACCAAGTCAAGAACGAAGGAAGTCGGCCAAATCGCCTGACTCTATGCAAGGGAAGAACGCAAGTTCAACAATAATGCCACGCAGGGTTAAAATAGTCTTGGGAAAACCAGTGTGTGTTAGTGGGAGAGGGGGCGTGGCTCTAGTTCTATTTTATTTCAGGAGGCCATTCCTATGGCCTCGGGATTGGTCTGGAAACACCAGCGCGAAGGGGGAGGTGACGCGAACAGAGATCACACTGTGCCGGCAAGGAAAGAGGAATTGCAAGCCTTTTGAGGTCAGCGGCGGTGACAGCTGTAAACGAACCAGAGGGGGGGGGAGGAGGCAATACCGAGTAGCTGTAGAAACAGTTGTTTCTTGCTGCAGTGGGGGGCCAGAAGCATTGTGGGCAAAGGTGGTTAAAAGGCAAGAGAGTCGAACGGTGTGTGTGGCCAATATTCAAGCACCACGTAGGTGGTATTTAGCCGGAGGACTAGGTTTAACACCAGTGTGCAGTGTGCATTCGACTGGAAACAAAAAGGGTCAGCAGGAACAGAATTCTTGGAGGAAGGGGACTTGAGCACGCAGTTTAGAGGAAAGGGGAACAGCCTTTCCAAAGAGAGAAAAAATTGGAATCGGTCTAGCAGGAAGTCACAGGAAATGGACATGGGAAATTTCCAAATTGTTCAAATGGAAACAACCAAATTCTTCCGCTCTTCCCTAAGACTCCCGGATTCGTTGTCAAGAGTGAGAGAGAGAGAGAGAGAAAGTCGAGGAGGAAGAATTCTCTTCACTTATGTCCAACTTTGATGTCCCGGGTGATAATCTTGGGCAGTACGCATCAAAGTGTGAAGTGGCTTCTTTTTCGAATCCACTTATTGTCACAATATTTGCTACTGAAAGACGCAGAATCCAGTACGGTAATGAATTCTACACGATTGGTAAGTATGACCTGCTACAGCGCTCTGAAGTTTAGATCCTCCTCCAAGACCTAAAGTAGGAAATAAATTTCTGGCGTAATGAAGTTGACACTGGTAGATAAGAGAAGCAACAGGAAGGTTAGATGGTATTATTTGATTGAGGTTCTCTCCTCTAGTAGGAGCAGCGGCGTACGTCCGTCCACGAGTACCTCTTTGTAAGCCCGCAGTTTTATTCGGTAAAGACTGACGATACGGACAATGTTTGCGTACAGAGCTTAAGTTGCGAGAGATGTTCGTCTGTGAACATATAAGCTCCTACGCACTATGCAGCGCGAAAACGTTTAGTTTGTTGTACGAACTTTAAGTCAGATGGTTGTGCTCCCAGATGGTCTAGTGGTCAGGATTCCTGGCTATCACCCAGGCGGCCCGGGTTCGACTTCCGGTCGGGGAGCTACATTCTAGAACATAACATAACTTTAGTACTCCATCCGTTCAGTTTTCCTGTAAATCTGGTAGGAATGATTGCCGTGCTCGGATCAGTCCTTTATCGGCTAACATGAAGGTCGGTTCCAGGCCGGGCGACTTTTCATTAAATAACAGCCTTAGATCCGAAACCATTCCTTGCTAGATTATCGGCACTCTGAAACATAAAATGCGTCTTATTGGTATCAGCTCTCGGTTGTTTTTCAAATGAGTTATCTTTTACCCGCTTGAGACATAGGTGACTTGCATGGATGAGGCGCTACTATGCGCTTTTGTTTAGGCTACCTTACAAGACCTGAATACCGAGAGTGATTTCTATTGTGATGAAGTCTGTAACGAGCCAAGTATGTTGAGGTTGGCACACACCCTAATACCAGTCTATATCTACGGCAATACAGCCCGTATATCGCTATGTCGAGACACAAATGTCACCGCTATATCGCAACTGTCCGCTTTGTCGATATATCTCCTATATCGCCATGGCGACATATGGCGATATAGACGAAAAAGGTAGAGTAACCGCTTTGCGCAGGGGCCCGATATTTACCTAACCGGATTCCTCTGAAGTACGTAGACATGCGGCTGTGCTACGTTGCTCCCTACCATTATCTAGTACGCCATACATTGCAGAATGTAACCCGTCCATAAATTACTTTCCTATTCGCGTCCTCTCACTCCAAGACGAAAATTATATGGTATACAACGAAGGTCAGGTAAAAAGGAGAAAAGTTTATTAAATATTATTAAGTATATGAAAGAAAAGTACTAAAAAGTGGAAATATAAGAGTTCATGTTTCACGCCTACATGGCGGGTCTTGGAGTAGAGGTTGAAGGGCCTACACCTTCGTCTAAAAGTAATGTCTGTAGAGTGGTAGTGAAAGCTTTACCATCAGCTGTTTGCATGAACGGATTCCTTCGCAGGCAGTTCTCAATGATGTTCAAGGACCATCTAAGTTGTAAAGTAAACGCGGCCTTCAGCTCAGAGTAGCTGTGCCCGTCCTTCTTCCACTTAATATATAAATCTAAAAAAGTAGACGTTCACGTAAAAACGCGACCACTCACCTTTAATTAGTCCATATAAAATGGACGATCCCAGCGCCGACTTTTTCTTTCGCCCTTGAAAGTTTACGGCGGCCGCTATACTTACTTCGGAAATAGTGGTGTATATACGGCGCGCAAAATCTTCAGTGTTTCGTCCACCGAAGCATCTTAGGTATGAGGCCTACTATAAAAAGAATAAAAGAACAGCAGCATACCATTTGTTGATGGTAAGGCTGTTCCCGTAATAGATTGCTTACCTCTTCAAATTGCGAGAGGTTACCAATTGGTTCTCGTACGGGGTTGGCAGTCCTCGTGGAGACCGGTCCAATTCCGCGATTGTTTGCATCGCGTAACATCCTCTCCAACAACTGAAGACGGTTGGAGTTCCGCTGAACTCGTTTTATAAGGGACAGTTGGGCGTGGCGCGACTTCTCCAACTTCTGATGGACGGCATTTACAGAAGTTGTCAATGCATCCAGAGAGGCCATAATATTCTTGTTCTTTATTGCACTCGATGCTGAAAGCTGTCTTACTGAGGAGGAAGCTTACCATTGGTATACGATCTATCCGTAACTGGAAGGGTTTCTTGTGTTATTTCGGCCCGAGTAGGCTTTTGGGGACTCTCCTAGAAAGGGAAATGATTTGTAAGTATATCTTACCTACCGGTGACAGTGGTGGCGTTTCATTCAAAATGTACAGTAACCCGACGGACCACGTAGGGCCTCCTCATCTACTTTCGCTTGTTTAATGCAGTATTTCCTCATTTCCTCGTCAATTTCATGCAAAATTTCAGCCGTTTCTCTCGCAACCTGCCTTCGCATTGTTCTTTTGCAAAAATTCTCAGACATAATGCAACAATTTAAACACAACAAGTTAACAAATGCAAAAAGGTAACGTTTTGGACACAAATATATAAGCAGAATTACAGAATATGGCGGTGTCAGTCAAATAGCGGAGTAAATTGCGTCCACCATGGTAGATGAAAAAATGGCGGCTTCGCTCAAACTTTCGCAACCAACAGGAGCACAGATCGGGGTGAACATTGAGCCAATCAGCGCTCAATCAACAGTCTGTCGCTATGTCGACATTCGCGGATATAGCGGCTATATAGCTTGTTATTAGGGCACCTGTAAGGCTTTCCTGAAGTAATATCGAACGGGATTGTTATTCACCTAAGTCAATCATGAAGAGGAGTGAAGAAGAATATCCGGGCAATACCATGAACTGTCTACTATTGTAAAACAAAGAGAAAGTAATGAAGAGAAAAAGAGTAACGATAAAAACTAATACCAGGTCGAGATACAAGCGATTCGCTTGGAGAGAGGGCTGGTCACGGAATATCCGATAGACGCGTGTGAGGAGTGCAGCGCTGCAGGCAACTGTGGGTGAGGGCCATAGAGATGCTGACGAAGCGGGACATACGGCACGACACGGTAACGGTAATCGGGTTGGGGGGGGGGAGGGGAGACGAAGTCAGCGATGGGGGAAGAAGGAACCCCGGCAAACTTCACCGAAAAACGATCACAACATCCTCATCCGGAATCTGCACGGAAAGTGGCCTTGGTACATTCAAAAGCCTGTGGTCCGGAATGGCTCGTTACATAGTCAAAACCAATAGATAAGATGAATAGTTTGACGTTAAGAGGATGTGGTTTGATTAAGAACCGCTTCCCCCTTCTTTAGCAGGGGCAGCGGCGTACCTATTTGACACTCCAGATTTTTATTGGCATTTCCTTGGGACTCGTAAGAAATTGGAATGAACCACCTATTACGGAATGCGGCACCATGCTGTCAGATTATTAGCAAGGTAGCGTGTCCTCGTCGGTCATATACTTCTTTATTCCTGCATCATTGTAGATTGCTTCGTTTACTTCATTTTTCCTTTAGTAATGATTATTATATACATCATAGCTTACTTCAAAGTCTACTTTACCAGTTTAAGTTAGTTCGCAGTTTAGTTTAGCGTTTTATTTTCAGTTTAGTTTACAGTTTTAGCTTAGTTAAGCCGACTGGCTGGCATGATGACTGAGTGGTACCGTTTGTGAGGTATGTGGAGTTTGCGGAGATTTTCGCCCAGGTGATCAAACGTGGTTGTGACACCTATTTTCTCAACTAGCGGACAGTATTATTACTGAAACGGTCACTGCTCTTTTGGCCTGTCTTCTCATACATGAATGCCCTGGAGTGTATGCGACTGCCAGGTGTGAGAGGTGACCACCGTAGATGTGCTCTTTCATAAAATGAAACTTGAAAAACAAAACATGCCTACCGTTACGAAATAAGTAGACAGTTATGCGAAAAAATTAGCTATTTTGTGACGTAAATTAAATCTTCACTATTTCATGAAATGTTTACAGAACTTTTCACCTGTATTTCCGATTTGAAAAATCTACTTAAGATGTGTTGTAAGATTAGCAGTCGTTGCATCGTAATCTCAATATGCATCAGACTGACGGGATGTCGGCTTTGGAATGAGCTCCTTTGTGTCCACCTGCAAACACGACTGGAGGATGAAGTTGAACCGATAAAACCAACGGACACCAGAATGGCTATTTCTGGTTAATAAGTCGTTATTACCTAGTCATAACCCATCCCAGTTGTGAATCATCCGGTATTTTAGCCCGTGACCATACTGAAGTCATCTTTTTGAATCGAAAACACCTAAGAGAATTTCTGTTACATTGCGGTCGGAATTTACTGCAACCTTATGTACCATTTCCTGTTTTGTTTGTTATATTTTTTGTTTTCTTTCCAGCGCCCCGTAATTTCCCAACCGTATAACCCCTACTATCACCCGTCTCATAAGAGACGAAACTGGAGTTTTTGGTTTCTGTTGGGGGCCCGATACTGAACTGTTAGCGAAGTTCCAACAAAAGATTAAAATAGGAACATGTCAAAAAATCTGCATAGCCTTGCTTTAACTTCCGGAAACTGGCAGTAATCCTTCGCCTTATCCCTGATCTAACCTTACCACAATGTCCCTGAAATTTAGTCGAAATGGGCTCCTATTTCCAGGATTTACCCTACATCCGATACAAAGACGCAGCCCTAACGTGCCGCTTAAGGGCTGATAACTATTGCTCACAAAGACGTAAACACTTTTAAGGCCAAATGAGTCGACAAAGTTTAAGGGGGAGGAGGACAGAGACGTAAAAGAATGCAGTTTCGCACATGTATCGTGAAATCTACGTCCAATTGCGTCCAAGTTACTCCACACTTTGAACAATCCTCTGAAATAGATAAGTAGGCACTGCTGTCTCCTGAGGTGTTTACACAAAACTGTCCTATCGCAGTGTGGGTACTGTCTGTCCCAGCCTCATCCCCTCTGGCTGAAAAAATCGGCGATGGCTCTCCACCAGCGTCCTGACGAAAAGAATCGTGGGTAGAGCTCATCCAGTGACTGCATATGACCGTCTGCATCGCCGTGCACCTGCGGCTTCGTCAACAGCAACTCGTGCACCAGTCGGCAAATGCTGGAAGTCCCCGTACAGACCACAAAGTCAACCGTAGCCAGCAGATAGACATCCAACATGATGCCCAGTACACCCGGTGTAGACCATCGGCTGGCCACCTCACTGCCATTCCTCGCATGTCCAAGAAATTCGTAGTGCGGGTAGGCCAACCTAGTCTTCGTCAAAAACGGAGGCATCATCGGAGGCCGGGAAGACTCGCCTGCGCTGACACCAGCCAGGAGCTAAGAATAATCCTCTGTTTTGACCTTGATCTCAGCATTAAACTTAACGCATACTATTATTTCTGGCTGAAAATGTACTGGCCTGACGATGAATGACCGAAAACGATCGTTTGCCAACACGACTTTTCAATGTTGAAATCCTCTACATGCATTTCCAGTGACTTCCTGTCTGACCTAGATACAATTGTTCCCCTCTTCCAAACGCTGTTCCCATCCTCTGTTCCGCCTGTGCGTTGAATTTCTTACCCCAAGAATGCTGGGCACCATCCCTCTTGACCCTTTCCACTTGAATACACACATATGTTAAAAACAGCCGCGACTGCAAAAGTGCCTCTTGTAAACGCCACCATCACTCTCCAGACCAAACGCAGGAAAGCGGATTAGAGCAACAACTGTTGTGTCTGCTTGACCTGGACACTGTTGACGTGGTTTCCATTCGCTTGCAGCATAACAGCGACTACTCCGAGGTCCACTTGGACACCCCTTTCCCCGACCGACGCACTGTCGATGGACCTCTTGAACGAATCACTCCTCCTACCGGCCGATCCGTTCTGGGTCTTTGTATACGACACCCGCTTCTGCCCAAATGTTTGAACCAATCAGATACCCTAAAGTCAAATAAAAGCCCAGGTTCCCCCCTCTCCCACACACAAGCTCTCCCAAGACTGGATTTGCCCTGTACCCATATGGCGCTCTTGAACATGCGTCATCCTCTTGTCTAGAGTCAGACAATATTTGGCAAACTCCTTGGTTCTGGTCTACGTTTATCTAATTTTAAGGTTTGTACCTCATTTATTCTTCATCGGGGGTTGACGTACACGTTACTACTGGAAACAGAGTCAGAGGATGCAAGAAACAGGAAACGCACACCTTACCCCTAACCTAACCTTAACCTTTACCCGAATGTCTCTGAAATTCAGCCGAATAGAGTTCCCATTTCCAGCATTTACCGTAGTTCCGGTTTGAAAAACGCAACTGTAATATGCTATTTGCCGGCTGACAACTATTTTTTCCAAGAGCGTCAACATCTTGTTAACAATAGGGAGCTCAAAGGCATTCGCTTATCTTTCCCTCAATAAACTGATACTGTAAAACCAATACATCACATTATACTACTCGTGATAAGAGAGTAGTCACATTTTGGTTACTATTTTGACGACCTAACAACTGTGGTGTCTTCCCGGAATATGTTATTAACTTTTTTAGATTTTTATTTGTTTCTATTTATTTCCTATCATCTTGTCACCAACAGGGAGTTAAAAGGCGTTCGCCTATCTTTCCCTCAATAAACTGAATGGGCTGAATGGCATCCAACTGCAGGAAGTGGACGAGCAGAAGGATTTGGGATTTTGGGGTTTTTGACGGCGCCGAAGATGTGCTTTACAAATGAACCTTATTATTATCATTGTGGATCTCGACCTCGCTTAAGCCCTCGCTGCATTGCGCAAAAGTAACCAAGTCTGCGATGTCCGTCCTGTATCTTGTCAAACGGGCTTTCGGTGCCTTCGATAAAGACTGCTTCGCTAAGGTTTTTGTAGCATTTGTGCGGCCGAAATTGGAGTTCACTTTCCATGCATGAAGAACTTGGCCAACAAAAGACCCAAATTCCCTCCAGAAGGTTCAGAGGTGTTCGACAAAACTAGTGACCGGGCAGGACTCATTACCCTACGTAACTCGTTTAGCTAATATCAACCTATTTCCGTTAAGTAACAGACAGCAACGTGGTGACCTGATAAACACATTTAGTATACTGCGTGGTCAGGACTGCTGTCTTCTACCTGGCGACTTCTTCGAGTTAGCATCAACGACAAACTTAAGAGTGCGTCCATTCAAACTATTTGAAACAGGGGCAAGACTTGACATACGTAAGTTATTCTGTTGTAATAGATTAGTTGAAGCTTGGAGTGCTCTGCCTGCGAATACTATCAGGTCCCCATCTATGGACACATTTGAGATTAAGTTAGACCTCTATAGCCACCACTTCCTCTGAAATCAGCCTTGGCTACGTCAATGGACATAAAATAATAATTTAACGATATAAAACATCGTACTAGCTACTTTTGAGTAATATTTATTTAAAATAACGAATATACGCTCCCCTTTATATGAGTTGCAAAATCGCATCTATCGAGCCTTGTGGTGCTAGGCTACGCCACCTTATAAAGTTCTTCCAAATGGCTTTCTATAATCAACTGCTGTAGATCATGCTGTGGATCGTGGTGGGGCCCTCTGTTTCGTCACCTGGTCGGTAGACTCGGTAACCAGCAAGGGTGTACGATGGGCGCATCTCCGACACTCGATGACATACTTCGCAATCTTCTCCTCGTGCGACCCTTAGGATAATGATAAAAACTGCCACTAGCTCCTCCTGACATGCTTCAAACACTCTCAGCACAGGCCGTCCGATTTGAATATATCCTCCCCCCACCCCCCACGGGTGACAGCTTTTCTCCTTAAAATCTCTCAAATGACATTGAAACCCTAGAATCTCCGAACAATGCCTCGGGAGTTTTTCACTGTTGGTCCTTTTTACCCAGTTCCATTTATTGGCAAAATCACTCTTTTGAAATGCTCTGCTGAACCAATGCATTGCATAACTGTTCTGTAGCAATAAGGTGTTCAAAAGTATTTATCTACATTTTCCCCAAATGCAACCTGACCTGATACTGATATCTTAAGGTCAAAAGAAGTCGACAAGGTTAAGTTCCAACTGCGTAAAACTGCAAGTAGTAAGGCTTCCTTGTGAAGTCTCCTAATGGCAAGGTTTTTCCGCCCAAGTTTCATATGGAAATCGTAGTTTACGGTTTAATGCTTCATTAAGGCGTAGTTAATGCATGTTTAACGCGTGATTAGTGGACAGTAGGAAATAAAGTTAAGCCACTTGCAGTTGTTTTAGTGACCTAAATCCATACATATATGTGAAAAGTATAAGAAAAGGTCAAGTCGACCAATAAAATATCCCATTAGTCAGTAAAGAATGCTTATAGACCAAAAACAATAATAGAACACAGGTCTGCAAAAGTCAGAATTCCGGGATTAGAATCATAGATCATGTTACGCTCATCGGAATGAGTTTGTTTGTTCGCTGACGTTTGGGCCAGCTGCACCGACTGTCGAGGCGTAAACTGACTTTATCGGTAAACATGGGGAGTGCCAAACAGCGAACGGTGAAAAATCGATCAGCCTACGGCTAACACGTACAGCCACAACCTTAAATTACTGATCGATATAGTCAGTTTACGCTTTGACAGTTGGCCCAGCTGACCGAAACGTCAGCGAGTAAACAAACTCATTCCGGTGAGCACAACATGATCTATGATATTAGAGAAAAACTACTGGTTAACACGGACAAGGTGTTTGATAGACAAAAATCGACCTACTGAAAGTGTATAAGTAGTTGTTATTATTAATAACTGACGAGGCAGCCAGGCAAGAAAGCACCATCACCGAGCAAACTATTCCACACTTTGAACAATCTCCTGAAATAGATAAGCAGGCACTGTTCTCTTCTGAGGTGTTTCCACAAAACCGTCCCATCGCAGCGTGGACATGGGTATTGCCTGTCCCAGCCTCACCCCCTCTAGCCTGAAATCGGCGATGGCTCTCCACCAGCGTCCTGGCGAAAAGAATCGTTGGTAGAGCTCATCCAGTGACTGCATATGACTGTCTGCATCGCCGTGCACCTGCGGCTTCGTCAACAGCAACTCGTGCACCAGTCGGCAGATGTTGGAAGTCCCCGTACAGACCACAAAGTCAGACGCAGCCAGCAGATAGACATCCAACATGATGCCCAGTACACCCGGCGTAGACCATCGGCTGGCCACCTCACTGCCATTCCTCGCATGTCCAAGAAATTCGTAGTGCGGGTAGGCCGACCTCGCTTCGTCAAACACGGAGGCATCATCGGAGGCAAGGAAGACTCGCCGGCGCCGAGACCAACGCGGACGACTCGAGCTACCCGTCTCCAGGGCGTGCTCCAGTTCGCGCACATCATAGAAGCGTGCCACCTGCCGCATGTACTCGTCCAATGCGTGAAATTTCGCCTCCACGGACAGCTTGTCCGTTCGCCGAATATGTGCGCTGGCGACGGGTCCCTTGTAGGACTCCCCGCCGTGATGCGTCCGTAGGTTTCGCAGCTCGGTGGCCAGGGCAGCCCGCAGCACGGGGTCCGCGGGACGGAGAATATAAGCTAGGATGTGGCCCCGGTACCAGGCTGTGGGATTTGTCTGAACTGACGCCAGCTGCTTTGTCCACTCCTGCGCCGTTCGCGCTGGACGGTACCGTGAGTATCCACCACCGGTGAGTGCCCTGGACGAGGACTCAACCAGCCGTCTCGTGCAGTTAGACAGGGGCAAAAAGGTACCGTTGGCGTAGGCCTGTTTGAGCACAAGTGCCTGACCAGTGGCCAGGGAACTGGCCATCCGGTAGGCTAGGTGGTGCGCTGTGCATCCCAGCCCGCAGCCCTCTTTGGCGTCCTCCAGAGAGACATGCGAGGGGGTGCAGGTGGGCGGGTTCTGCAGCCTGGCGATCTGTTGCTGCAGCTCGGAGCCCAGAACCTGCACTCGCCGTCGTCTGTGCTCACGTCGGCCACTGAGCTTGTCCAGCAGCGAGAGCCGGGCGGCTAACTGCTCGGTGGCTTGCGTTAGGAGGCGGCTGAGGCTTTGCGATGGAGAGGATGGAGTTGGCTGGGGGTGGGTGGGGGGAAACTGAGCATTATTCAGTCTCCACAATTCACTGACAGTGGAGCGTGCCTGTCTGAGCAGAGAATCGAAGTTTGGCGCTTCAAGTTCGAACGGTGGATGCGAAGGAGGTGGAGGAGGAGGATTCCCCGGTCCGCGCGGAGCAAGTCTCCATAAGAGAAAAATAGCTGCAAGGAGGACAAGAGTAGTACGCCCTTTTCTCCTAAAACGCATCATGTGATAGTTGTGGCTAGATGAGGTTGTAACTCCGAGTTTGGTTCCTATTGGTCCTTCTGGCGTCCAATCAGGAAGCTCATACGCGGCCTGCTGTGTTCTCTTTTGCCGGCTATGAATGCGGGTAGAACCTGCACTTATCTGTTAAGGTCACGCTGGTGTCAGGTCTTTGTGCGGTGGAAGTGTCTTCGGTTTGGGGTTCGTTCCCAGCCTGCTGCGCGATCAGTGTGAACACAGTCGTGGGGGGGGGACAAGATCCAGACGACAGTGTTGCTCAGATCAGATGGAAATGGAATGATTGTAATAATGGGCTAACTGATAACACTGCTTCAATCCTTGTGCAGATGTTACAATCGGCTGTTTAGTGATGACTTAGCGCCCTAAGTGCTTGCACGCCTCTGGCGTCCACAATGCGCTAGAGGTCAAGTTCGCGATCTGCCGGGCAATGCAGCCAGGCAACCTCTTGGGGCAGCCAATCACAGGCGCCCACTAATTGCTATCGATCAGTCAGGCGGACACTGAATAATGCTCAGCTGGCGTTTTATCGCTTACGCCCACGACCTACACGTGGGTCAGCGGATTACTGCGCGCGGGAGGGGGCCTCTGTCAACCTTCAGAAAGGTGTTTTCATCCACATAAAAGGCTATTTTTGTCCCTACTGCTATTCCGTGAGGCCCTTTTGTTTTTCAGTGAGCCAGATTGCGGACTGAAGAGAGAGAGGGGGGGGGAGACGACAAATTCCGACCGCCTGCAGTTCGAAATAAGTACACCACAGAGTGACAGAGAAAGAGGTGGTTTCTAAGTGCACGCGCGCGCAAAAAGACTGTGTACTATCGAGAGCACTCTAAGGTTCGTAGCGTTGGACTTCTAACCAAGAGTCCACGGGTTCGAGCCTCATGTTTTCCAACATTTGGGGTTGACTATGGCTGGCTGATGACGGCTACTAGGCCAGAAGTGACCTTGCCAGTCCCACCCACCAGTATCGGCGATTTCCATCGTTGCTTTTAATCATGGTTTGGCGGCTGGCGGAGCTCGCCAGTGAGCCCCAAGGCACAGCGAGATACGTATGTACATCCCGTGACGCAATCGGCGCAACCGAATCTGTGGCACAGTAATTAGAGCGTTGGACTTCTACCCAACAGATCGCAAGTTCGAGCCTCGAGCGGGACGCCAACTGGGATTGGCGTATGGCCCACGTGGCCATCTTCACAAGAACTAATATCCTAAAACAGTTTTTTTCCTCTTTCGATATATGATTTTTCGTAGATATCTTATTTTAAGGGTTTTGATACGCATGTCGAACAGAATCTATGATCAGGAAATGAAGCTTGAAAACATGGCAAAATTGTCAAAAATTTGGCAAAATTTATATGTCAGTGCGTACTTAACTGTAAGTAAATAATGGAAATGGGCTATAAATAATAAGCCTAAGGAACAGTTCTTTTTTTACAAAGAAAGTGGTCATGTTATCCATTCAATTTACGAAAAGACTCAAATTGATGACTAATTTTCGTCTCAGGAACTTTATTATTGTTGAGAAAAATTTTCCTTTTTTAACAAATAATCAGTACTTTTTATAGTTCTTTTAATTTAAAAAAAATTGTCTAACTTTGTTCATTATTATTTTAAAGTTTTCGTAGTTAATGGCGATTTGCGAGTGATTATCAATCTTTCGTAAACGTTGGCAAGTTGCACGACTTCTACGCCGTACTGTACAAGCTAATTTCGACCTTTTCCGAAATATTGTCTGTTTGTTGCTGGCTAACTCACCAACAGCATTCAGCAGCACCCCGCGCCCAATCCAGAACATCCCGTGAGCATTCAACAAAACGCTTCGTTTGGATCTTTCTGTTGTCGGATTGAACAATGACAAGTTAGCTGGAAACGGCTGTCCCGATCTCCGTTGTCTTCTTCGAATAAGCATCTCAGCTGCGAATTATTTGTCTTTAAGTGGGTGCAGGTTTTCCAACATCTGGGGTTAAATATGACTGGCTGATGACGGCCAATGAGCCAGAAATGACCTTGCCAGTCTCCCCTGCCAACGTCGGCAATGTCCCCCATGCCTATTTTTGTAACGGTGACCAAAAGAGGCTGAGATATTCCCGTCTGACTAACGCCACATATGAGCCCCCGGAGAGAAAGAGAGAACACGAAAAGAAGTGTGCAGAAACGGAATTCTTAGAGCAAACCTAGTACAGCATACTTAAGAGCAAGCGGATGCGTATGTACAAGGTTGGGCCAATTAGATCTTAGTCAACAGAAAGACGGGACTTCATTGACTGTGTGAGTCATGGGGGTTGACGTGCTAGTCCACCACTTGGCAAGAGTTGGCACAGGTGTCAGACAATGCACTGTGGTCGTGTGAGCGGAAAGTTGGTTCGAATCCTGTGCCGCCACGCCGCCGCGCCGCTGCCATTTGAGCGTCCTTACATGACTCTGCGATCAGTGAACACCCCCTCTTCCCTTTTTACTGGTCCCGCTGTAAACCGGCCAGATAATGAGCCCTTGGTGCATTGGTGCGAACGTTGGAGTTCTAACCAATAGGTCGCCGGTTCAGGCCTCGGATGTTGCACCACCTGGAGTTGGGGTAGTGCCCACATGGCCGTCTTCCCAAGAAATAACATCCAAAAACTTGTTTTTTTTTCGGTTACGGCTTTTAGACTTTACATATTAAGGGTTTTGATACGAACATCGAACAGAATCTGGCCTAAAGAAATACAGCTTGAAAACACCGACAATCTTCGAAAATCTTTTGGGATTTAAAGATCAATGCGTATGTAATTGTAGGTAAATAAAGGAAAGGCCTTTAAAGTATTTTGACTGAGGAACAGTTCTTCCAATATAAAGAAGGCGGTAAGATTATTCATTCAGTTTGCGAAAAGGTTAAAATTTATTGTCTTAATTTATAACTGTTTTTATGTCTGAGGCACCTGAGTGTCATTAAGAAATTTTTATTTTTCATAACAAACAATCACTTATTTTAATAGCTCACTTAAGTAGCAAATTTTCGTAAGCTTGTTCATTATTATTTCCCAGTTTTCGTAAATGCCGGTTTGTGCGTGATTATCAATCTTTCGCAAACGCTGGCACTTTTTCCGAATTCTACGCCTTATTCTACGAGCACATTTCCACAGCTTCCGTAATAGTGTCTATTTGTTGCTGGTTAACTCATCAACGGCATTCAGCAGCACCCCACGCCCAATCCGGAACACACAGGGTTCCCATGAGTATTCAGCAAGACACTGAGTTCGGATCTACCTGTTGTCGTGATTGAACGATAGCAAGTTAGCTGGAGCGACAGTTGCAACCTCCTTCGTCCACTTCCAATAAACATCTCGACTGCGAACTGTTTGCCGTTAAGCTGGTACAGGATGAACACAAGACTGATGACTTGCTCATGACGGCAGACTTTCGTAGCATCTACCTCACGATTTCCTCCTTATCCCCTTGAGCCCGGTGGTAATGGAGAGTCAGGATAAGGGGAGGTGGGATTAGGTAGAGTCACCGCGGAACGAACCGGGGTTTCGTACAAGCGAAACACGGCTGTGGGCTCTAGCAGAAAATCGGCACAGTTCGTGACACGGCTTCATCAAGGCGTTTTTCCAGGAGTTCACTTGCCACATCCCTTGAACGGGGACTTTGAGGAATAGTGTTTTCTTTTCCACAATAAGTGTGGTGGGGTTTATTTGTTTCGCAGACATGTTTCTTTTATGAAATATCTCAGGCTTCCCGTTCTGGCGAAGCAGGTCCTGGATTTTCGTGAGCTCTTCCTCAATAGTGTCTGCTGAGCAAATACTTCTAGCCATTTGCACTAAACAGCGGACTGAATTTCGTTCCTGGTGCATGAGTACGAAACTGCTAGAGTTCTTATATTGTCCGGACAAAATTTTTGATCAACGCTCCTTCGGAAGCTACCTTTTGCTGCCTTTTCCCTAAAATAAACGACCTGTCTACGCGTCCCACGCTCACTGCCTTGTTCCGAAACTAAACACCCTGTCTTCGCGTGCCACGCTCGAACCAGTTCCCGCCGAACGCATTGAGTTTCTGCACAAAAGGGTCACGAGTGTTAGCACTAGCGAACCGACCGCATAGCTTTCCCTCGTAAAAGTCTATCGGCCAGTAGTTAACTTCCGATACAAGCGACAAGGCGTGTCCTGGGAGGCAGTTGAGAAGAAGAGGTGAGGGCTGGAACATGAATTTTATTCACCTAACGTTTCTGATTCAAACTCAACTCCATCATCAGGCAGCGGCGACAGCGTCAGCGGGTTCTCCACCTTTCAAGTCACCTGATGCTATACGAAAATTCTGCTGAAAACTCGTTCTTCCCCCAGCATTCTAATGCAATCATATTTTTCTGTTTTTCTCTCTCTCCGTCGCCAAAGTCATACAAGAAACAGCCTGACGAAAACTGGTACATCTGATTTGGTGATAATCCCTCTTGAATGGAAGACACTCCAGCAAACAGGAACATTTCTGACAGAGCCCCAGTACTCAGGGTACAGGAAAACATTAAAGTTGGTCATCAACCTTAGATATCCCTAGCCTCGGGGTTCTAACTTGCGGGACTGATGGTAAGAAGGGGGTTATATAGGTGAGTCATTTCAGGGAAAAGAAAAAAAGAAGAGTTTTCAAAAGCAAAAATACTAGGAATAATCAATTAAAAAGCCCAATGTACGTAACACAATAATTAAAATGAGAAATACGACCAATAGGAAGGAAGAAATGTGCTAGAAGTCCCCGAGAACTATGTATAAAATCCTATGTCGACTCTACGTAGAAATTTAGCGATAAAATCACGAAAAATAGGCTTTGCATCCATTTTTCTAAAATTTTTGACAGCTTACGCTATCAATTTCCATATGCAAATGGACCAAAAGTAGCTGGAGTACCTGGGCATCGATCCCAGTACCTCTCGCATGCTAAGCGAGCGCTCTACCATCTGAGCTAGTACCCCGTGCCGCTCAGCTTTTCA
Organism: Ligula intestinalis; assembly: GCA_036362985.1. Classification (NCBI taxonomy): domain Eukaryota; kingdom Metazoa; phylum Platyhelminthes; class Cestoda; order Diphyllobothriidea; family Diphyllobothriidae; genus Ligula; species Ligula intestinalis. The sequence goes on from JAYGXS010000007.1 coordinate 1,766,698, forward strand.
ATTTTCACATGTGCATGTTGCGCAACCCCGAAAAATGCACACGACAGGCGGCTGGGTTACGTTGGCTGTAGAGGGGGTGGGGTCTGTTTAAGACGTAACCAAAGCACGCTGCATCAAAATTGCAGGAAACGGCCTGAATTGAATGACCGAAAACAGCTGTTTACCAACGCGACTTTTCAATCGTAAACGAAATGGGAAGTTTTGCCGAACTAGGAAAAAAGCTATTTTTGGTGCCTGGGCATCGATCCCATTACCTCTCGCATGCTAAGCGAGCGCTCTACCATCTAAGCTAGTACCCCGAAGTTCGCGGCTCTCTCTCTCACTTAAAATTTATATCAGATATAATAGCGCTAAGGCCGCTTGGAGAGAATGTGTTGACCGGTTCATTCCACAGTCTAAACACAGGGATGCGAATACATCTCAACGGCTGTTCGTGGTGACATGCCAAGCAGCCCCGGCCTGTCGTATAATAAAACGTAGAGCTGACTAATTCTGGTTGAAAGTAAAAAGGAAGCCAATTTAGCAGAAGCACGTAGGGATCGAAGTGTAATTTCCAATTAACGTTTTGAATGCCCACAGTTCACTATAATGTATTTTGCAGTAGCTTTTTTCTCCGGGGGGCAATGACCTGCTCACAAAATTCACATCATTCTCCTTCTTGATTGTTATAACCTTGAGTGTGCGTCTGCGTCGACAGCTTGTCCTGTGTCCATCAGCAGTGTGTGTTCTATCGTTAGTCTCTTCTCGGTAGCAGGTGCTCGTCTAGGGCAACAGATTCCCGTGTCTCCAGTAGCTGAATGCCGCCTCCTGCGGTGGTAGCGTAGTTAAGGGCCACCGGCCCCTCCACTAGTGGCCCGTGCGAACAGCCATCGTGAGGTGTCCTCATCGTGACAAGTCGTGGCACTGTGACGCGCGCGTGTGCATGCGTCCCTTCGTGGCCTCTTGTCAGGCGTGACCTTACGGATGACAGACTCCGGCCGGCCTTTGTCCTCACTTGTCGGCCCTCTGAAGTTCGGGCGTCCTGGCGCGTTCTGCATGCACCCGCTTGCCTGTGGGTTTTGCGTTGTTCTCTTTCCCTCAGCGTCACGACTAGCTTGCTGGGCCGTATTAGCAGCTTTAACGCTAAAAAATCTTGAAATTCACTTTTCACCTTACGTTTCCTCCTAAAGCAGTGTCTAGATGCTTGAAAATGGTTGTCGGTAGGTGGAAGATAAAGAAACTAAGAAAGATCTGGTAACGTCTGGTATCCTAAATTTCTAAATTGTCATTGTGACAACGTGTGGCCGTGCATTGCCGTGGAACCGTTGTCCCAAGTGGACATTCATTTCCTTAAGTTGCGTAGAGCAAGCCCCTGTTGTGATATCGTTGCCAACTTCGAGAAAGCTGGTAGGGAGACTGGAATGGCTCCTTAGCCGTGATCAGCTAGCCCCATACCCGATCCCTAATGGTGCGCCGACGGTGATTCTTGGCTCAGTGGTTAGAGCGTCAGACTTCTGATCAAAAGATCATGGGTTCGAGCCTCGAATGGGGCACTGTTTGGTGCATGCTATGGCTGGCTGACGACGGCTAATGAGCCAGAAATGACCATTTCAGTATTCCTTGTCCTTGCCAGCCACGCTACAGCTCAGTGGCTGGGAACCACAGCAGACCCGTCTTCGTCGTGTCCCCATCCGCCCTCACGGCGGCCAAGGTCTGCTACACCAATCTCCCTACGGTGGATCTATCTCCTCTCCTCTGCATCTGTGATTTTGATGACGGAGTAGCCCCTCGCGACCATGCTGTTCCGACTCCTCCTCGCCGCCGCCGGGATTGAGGCCCACCCGGCGGGGCTCCTGATCCAACAAGGGCTACTAGCTAGCCAGCCAGCTCCGAGGCTCAATTCGAACTGCAAAACTGGATGCCGGATTGTAACTGGCTGCCATTACAAGGTTCTCCCTGTCCGCAGAGTCGAGAATTCGCTAAGTACGGCTGCTCGCATAACTGCTAGCAGCCATGAATCCACGTGTTCTTGGTGTTGGTTCACTACAGAACACCCCTTAATCAATGCGGCCATTTCGATATTTGTTAGGGACCTTGTACGAGGTAATTTTGGTTGACATGTGACTTAACACTTCTTATGTCAGGCAAAATAACGCGAGTCCCACAGGGCAGTGAGGGAGGGGAGTGTGATGCGGTGCGGATGCGCGCGCACGCACTTCTGTCTGCCTACCCCAATCTAGTCTGGTCAATCACCTTTAAGGCTGAATCTCACAGGGCCTCATTGTGACGACTGCGGTGCTCTCAAACTTTGGATGCCGCCCCCCCCCCCACTCACGAGCGATAGGCGTGCGCTCGCCTGACAGTCAAGTTCCTCCAACCCATTCTGCACCACCTCAGTACGGAACATAACATTTCTCTCCTCTTGTCTCCCAGTTCATGTCTACCTACACGGAAATGGGTCTCAATCAAGTCTGGCCAAGCACCTTGTTGTGTTTGACTCACACATGAGCTCGCTGTAGACGCTGTGATGACTGCAACGCTCGGAGACAGCCCTCTGGGATGCGGACGCACACTCATCCGACTGTCAACTTCCTTTAACTTTTTCTCCCCTACCTCTGTTTACAATTTAGTATTCCTCCCACCGAAGATTATGAAATTATTTAAGCTTAGCAGGTAGTCGACTTCGTGGGAAAACATAGGCCCTGACGTACTTTCAAAACTCAATCACCGCGGTGTGGTTTGGACCCATGTGTGCACGGGCAACACTCTAGCCACCTGAGCTATGGGACCACGCCGAGGTGGTTAGGTTTTCTGAAAGTAGGCCAGGACCTAAGTTCTTCCACGACGTCAACCGCTTTCTCAGTTACAATGATTGTGTCAAATGTGAACCCAAGGGGACATCTAAAAAGCACAGGAGATAATCAAGCAGCTATATCGCCGGGGGGCTTAAGTAAATCAAACCCTAGCAGCTGCGATCTTCAAACCGTGGGGAGAAAGGTCAGTGAAGGCCAGAGTAGAAGGAACAGTATATTGTATACGCAGGAGAAAGGAGAATAGAGACTTGACTTAGGAAAACACGACCTGCCAGGAGGGCCAGCTGGGCCCAAGTGCCGGTTTGACAGCACTCAGGCCAGTGGGCAGAGAAAGAGAGCAATTCACGCGTGCACGCTTACTATTCGTCGCCTTGACCATGTTCTTCCATGGCATCGACTGCCTGTTCGGCTTAAATAATCTCTTCAAATGTGAACCCAGGAGGAGATCTAAAAAGCAAAGGGGTTGTGGGCTACGAAGTCGTCTGGCCGGATAATATAAAGATGAACGTATCTCAATGATTATGAACTAGTAAATAACATAAGGCGTGGATTGCCAGGGTGTTAGGGATAATTTAATAAGGTGTAACAGGAGTAGAATGTAAGTAATAGGTAAGTGACTCACGTACAAGTGCAATCCAGCCTTGACCGGGCCGAGTCCAGAGTCGCATTCTGGCGGGTGTAGTCGCCGAGTACGGATGTCTGCAACCAGTCGTGAGGTCACCGGTTCCAGGAGTGTCTTAGCCTAAGCAGTCACTACCTCAAGGTCCTTTGTGAACTGGCGTTGGGAAGTGATTCACCCTTTAGACCAGACGCGTCCGAAACCTTGATTGGAGGCAGAAACGGCGGTAACCAAACACGCTGGGTCACGACATCTGCTAGTTGACCGTGGCTGACAGATTGCAAACACGCAGTTGAAACACTACAAACGCAAATCAAAACTTCTCTCTTCCCCACTCTCCCTCTAACCCGTTTCCTTCCCGCAGGACAGCTCCCAGAGCTCACAGGACGACAGCTCAGGGAGCTCAGGTAAGTCCTATCACCTTCGGCGCTTGGAATGTTCGTTCCCTTTTAGATAACACGAGGAGCATTCGACCGGAACGGAGAACAGCGCTCATCGCCCGGGAGCTGGCGCGCTTCAAGGTGGACATCGCCGCACTCAGTGAAACCCGCTTCTCCGGTGAAGGTTCCATAGAAGAGGTGGGTGCCAGCTACACCTTCTTCTATATGGGCTGTCCGACGGCAGAGCAACGCGAGGCCGGCGTCGTCTTTGCCATCCGGAAGGATATCGTGGGACGACTATCCTGTACGCCACAGGGTATCAACGAACGCCTGATGAGTCTCCACCTGCCTCTCTGGGGTGGCAAATTCGCCACCATCGTAAGTGTCTACGCTCTTCCGATGACCAGCTCTGATGAGACAAAGAACAAGTTCTATGAAGATCTGCACGCCCTCCTGGCCTCTGTACCAAAGGCGGCCAAGTAGATAATCCTTGGTGACTTCAATGCCCGCATCGGCACAGACCACGCCACCTGGAGAGGATCCCACGGCCTCCGAGGACTCAACGACAATGGCCTTCTACTCCTTCGCACGGTCTCATACTGACTAACACCAACTTCAGCCAACCGCTGCAGCACAACTCGACCTGGATGCACACCAGGGCTCGTCAGTGGCTTGTTCTGGATTATGTCCTCGTGTGGCGACGCGACCAGCAGGACGTGTCGGTGACAAAGGCAATGCCATGTGCGGATGGTGATACTCATCATCGTCTCATCATCTCCAAGATTCGGATCTGTCTACAACCACACAGGAGACCTCAAGGTAAGCGACCCCCAGGTAAGTTGAATACTGCCTTGTTAAACTTGCCTGCCAACCGTTTGCGTTTCAGCAATGAGTTGACCCAACAGCTGAATAACCTCCCTGTCGCAGAAGAGAACACCTCCGTGGAGACTCGATGGTGTCAACTACGGGATGCTGTTCAATCCACTACCAAACGAATCCTTGGGCCCGCGCCCCGCCCACACCAAGACTGGTTCGACGAAAACGATGCAGCCATCAGTACTCTCATCCCTGAGAAAAATCGCCACCGCAACGAATATGTCGCTCACCCTACCGACGCCCCGAAAGCAGCCTACTACCAAAGTCACCGTCTTGTACAGCAGCGGCTGCGGGAAATGCAGGACGCTTGGATGGCTCGTAAGGGTGAGGAAATCCAAGCCTAGGCGGATCGCAATGAATGGAAGAACTTCTTCGCTGCGCTCAAAGCAGTCTACGGCCCCGTAGTGAGGGGCACAGCCCCGCTTCTCAGCGCGGACGGTACCGCCCTCATCACTGAGAAGACCAAACTTCTGAGCCGCTGGGCCGACCACTTCCAAAGTGTACTCAACCGGCCCTCTACCACCTCTGAGGCTGCCATTGAGCGGTTGCCCCAAGTCGAAATTAATGCTGATCTCGACCTCCAACCAACCCCTGAGAAGACCATCAAGGCTGTACAGCAGCTGTCCAGCGGGAAAGCACCCGGGTCCGACGGGATCCCGGCGGACATTTACAAATATGGTGGTCAGCAACTCATAACTCACCTCACCACCCTGTTCCAAGAGATGTGGCGACAGGGCCAAGTTCCGCCCCAAATTTCAAGGACGTCACCATCATCCACCTCTACAAGCGTAAGGGGAATCGCCAGGTCTGTGACAACCAGCACGGCATCTCACTGCTGAATATTGCCGGAAAAATCTTCACACGCATTCTCCCCAATCGTCTGAATAGCCACCTGGATTGAGGACTTCTGCCTGGTCTTCAACTGTCAACGAAATTGAAGATGTACAAGGCTGCTGTGCTGTCAACACTCTTGTACGGAGCGGAGACTTGGACTGTCTATGCTAGCCAAGCGCGAAAAACTGAACCACTTTCACATCAGCTGCCTACGCCGCATATTGAAGGTGAAGTGGCAGGAGAGGATTCCGGACACGGAAATCCTGGAGAGAATGGGAGTTCTCAGCATCCAGGCCATGCTCAGGCAGATACAACTTCGCTGGAGCGGTCACGTGATACGTATGAATGACGAAAGGCTACCCAAGCGACTGTTCTATGGTGATGTCGCCTTAGGCACTCGTCGCAAAGGAGGACAGAAGAGACGTTACAAGGATACCCTGAAGAATTCCCTGAAGCGTCTCCAAATCAACACGACGAACTGGTAGGAGCTTGCCCTGGACCGAACCGCGTGGCGAAGAGAGGTCAAAACGGGCGCCGCAATCTACGAAGCTAGTCGGATCGCCACCGCCAAGGCAAAACGGACGGCACGCATGTCTCACAATCCACGGACGCACGCTGCCACCACCTAAGCCCTTCCAACGTGTCCGCGTTGTAAACGCACCTTCCGTGCACGGATTGGCCTGGTCGGTCACCTCCGGAAGCCGTGCAACCCTCCTCCGACAGCATGCACGTCGACTGCACCAAACACTCCGCCAAACACTCCGCCAGACCCTACTCCACTCTCCACCTCGACGGCAATCACCGACGCGAGAGATGCCTCGTTGCCCTCGTCCACCGACTCTCAGGAAGACCTGGGGGTGTGGTTCACGTCTTCACTGAAGCCATCACTCCACGCCCTGAAAGTGGCTAAGTCCGCAATGTCGAGCTTGTATCTAATCAAGCGAGCCTTTGCTAAGTTTGACAAAGTTGTATTTGGCAAGGTATTCGGCACGTTCGTGCGACCTCAACTGGAATTTGCCATCCAAGCCTGGAGACATTGGACAGCCAAAGACAAAAAAACCTCGAAAGGATACAAAGACGCGCAACAAAATTAGTACGAGGCCAACGGAACCTCCCTTATGAGACCCGATTGGTAAGTCTTGACTTGTTTCCTCTGGATTACAGGCAGATACGTGGGGACCTAATCCAGGCATTTCGCATGTTGCGTGGTCAGGATTGCTGCCTTCAAACAAATGACTTCTTTGAGCGGGCCACAACCTCAAGGCTGCAAGGACACCCCCTCAAATTACGTGTGACTGGGGCAAGACTTGATCCACGAAAATTCTTTTTCTCTAAGCGGGTAATCCAGGCATAGAATGCCCTTCCTACGGATATTGTCATGTCCCCTTCCATGGATGTTTTTAAGGCAAACCTAGACTGATTTAATGAGTATCGTCACGATTAAGTACTCCAAATCCAATCACTGAAGTATTCCGAATCAAAAAATTGAAGCGCTCTACATCCAAATCCTCAAATGCTAGAAATGCTATAAATATATACTAATAGTAATTTGTAAGTAGTATTATTATTAGTAATTAACCAAACGAGTTTCTGACATTATCTACCTATGACGTCTCTACTCACTATGCGATCTGCGCCGATCGTGTCTGAGGACGCACCTACCGCACCTATGGTCCTAGGCTATGCGGCCCTGTCACACCCTTTGTCATATCGACCGACTGCTGACAACGTGGTGGGTTCCTCGGCTCTTGGCACAGCAAAGGCGTATCAGGGTCGCATCTCCGGTCTTCGGGACGTTCTCGTGACTCCGAGGTCTCCTCCTCGTATGGTCCTTCGGGTGTAGATATTACTCGTCATGGACGCCATGGCTACCGTCAACATTCACAGAAGCATCATGCCCCTATCATTCACATGCTTCCCCACGAGCGACAGTTTTTCTCTTAAAAGCCAAAAATGACATTCCATTTTGAATTATGAGCCAGCCTTAGGAGTTTTTTCACTGTCTGCTATTCTTCCTCAGTTACACTGCTGGCTCGTGTAAACTGCGTGTGAGTTTATTACTTGAAACAAGCGAGTAGTCGTTTGAAACTGTGTCAACGACTTCTTTAGAATGTTCGGCTTTGCCGATGCATTTCTTTAATCCTATGTACCAAGAGGGAGTTCAAAGGCGTTTGTCTATATTTCCTTTAATAAATTCGACTGGACTTGACTTGACTCCAACTCACCCACAACTTCCCCCACCTCGCCGCCCGCAACAACTTGCACAACTGAACCCCCCACCAGCTCTGAGGGCCTGATATGCCCTCACTGCAATCGCACATTCACCTCACGCATCGGTCTAGTCGGTCACTTGCGAATCCATCGTACAGAGACTGGTGAACTTGTGCCTGGAGCACCAACACACAGACGAGACCGCTGCCTTCACTGCCCACACTGCCCCCGATCATTCGCTTACCGCATGGGCCTACTAGGTCACATGCGAATTCACGACAGTGGCACTGACCGTGATGTCGGCACACCCAGCACCTCACACATCCCCAGCATTAACAGCCTCAGCCCCACTCACTAGTCGCCTCGCGTCACGATTGCATCGTCAAGTTTGTCGGGAACCCAGGTGAGGGCCTCCTCCCCCAGGCAAGTGAAGACCGTTCTTGCTGAATTTGTCGAATGCTGTCTTGCCTTTTACTACCCCATAATAGCTCTGGTCTAGAATTAATAATAATTCTCTGTAAACCTAAAAGAGATCTGATCCGTTGTGCACTCTTTGCCCTCCCGCAGAGTAAATCTACTATGTGTTCATCAATAAAACTTCTCAAAATCAATTTTTAAAGGTAACACGGTTCATTCCGTGCATACTTTTTTCGTTTATACCGTCCAAAAAGACATGCATAATAAGTCTCCATTTGACACGCCTTTTATGCGCTGTCCATAGTCTTTTGCAAGCATCTGACCTCAAAGAGGAGCTAGATACTACGAGCTCAGCAACCTCCAAAATGACAATACCGCCTGAAGTGCCAATTTAGAGCTTTGATCAGCACTGCGACCTCGAGCCTTTTGTTGGCAATCCAGTATTTGAGGCAGTTGGGGACAAAGTAGTACAGTTTGTTTATCCCTGAAACGCATAGGTCGAGTCCACAAAGGGCTGTAGTCTTAGGAGAGGGGAAGGAGATGTGCACTTTGAAGACGCTTCCGGAACACAAATATTTATTAAGGCGGGGAAGCTGCTCAGAGGTAGGCGTGGTCTTTTGGACTGATGACATCAGGCAGAACACAAAAAAACAAAGCCAGTTAGATTAAGCAAGCTGGAATGGCAAAGCCATGCATCACCCTCTCGGCCACTTTGATGTAAGCCTTACTTGGAAACATATATATATATATATATATATATATATATATATATCTATATAGGACCGTGCGCAACTTCCGAATTTGCACAGACGTAGACTCAACAGCCACCAACAACAACATAATGGATAAGAACTTCTGGCAATGTTCCAAAGGTGTTCATAAAAAGATGCTCTTACTGCTATTCGTACCCTCGTGATCGTTCTATGCTTGATGCTAAATTTGACTATGCTGGTGCTTCTCTGCCTGCTAAAGGGTAGACCACGGTCTTTTCTAGTTCAAATGCGTACCCTTACTGCTAACGTGGCTCTCTACACTTTCATCAGGACCTGCCATCGCACCACGCCCCTCGTTTCTTTCAGGCCGATGACATCCTGGCTCCGATTGTGTGTGTGTGTGCGCGTTATGGAATGAATTGACCGCAGCTGACAATTTACAACATGATCAATAATAATAATAATTTCAATTTTTACGTAGCATTAGTCTTTTAGCCATTCACGTACCATTAACTGTAAGCAACGTAGCCATTCACATAAGCAGCGTATGCACAACGGGTAAATCGTAATTTCCATTACTACATCCTACACTTATAGCAATATCCAAGGGATATATAAATGCTATTTTGTAACGCCCTCCCACACATAGCCTCAAGCGAAGGTCTCCGCGGTCTACGCTACTTGGCTATCTGCGTACCGTGATAACCCGCTGGCGGTCTTATCAGCCAAACCTGATGGCCTAAACATTCACCCTTGGTTCGACCCAAAGTAGACTGTCGACGATCTGGACGCATGCCTCTGTTTTTCCAGTTCCGTTGGCGGACTCTGCAATCAGCAAGGAAGAATCAGGACGCGGCTTCCACACGGTGATGATCCTGGGAACCTTTGCAATGGCCCCCCGTTGGAACCCCCTTTTTTCCTAAATCCCACGTATCACCCCCACAAGAGCGATAGTTTTTCTCCTAAAAATCCCTGAGGAGTTTTTTCACTGTCTGCTCCTATTTTTTCCATCCCATGACTCAGGGCAACTGGCCTCGCCAACAGTCTGAGAAACAATTTTTCTGCTACCACTACACATATGTACAAATAGAACACTCAAAGGATTTTTTCCTACATATTCCTCAATATGCTGATACTGATACTGATGCACCCCCTTCGCACTTAAAATTATTGGCCTAACGAGAATTTATCGAAAGTATATTTAGCTCGCCAAATACTCTTCTAAGCCCATTTCGGTTAGCACAATATTATAGCTGATTCTTATCCCGGAATGCGGGCTTTTGCGAGCTTGTGGAACATGGCTCATTTTGTACGAACGTGTGGGGGTTGTACCGACCGAGAAGTCATGCACAAAAAATGCACACTTGGCCTGCCCGTCGGAGAAGTTCACGTGGTGTTTTGCAAGCGTCTGACGCGAACGAGAAGCTTAATACCACAAGGTCAGCAACCTCTGAAATGGCGCCAACCTAGCGCTTTGACCAGCAGTGCGAACTTGAGTCCTTTGTTGGAGATCCAATCAGAAGGAAGTGTTTGCGGCAGTTTGGGGAAAAAAGGTAGAACCGGTTGTTTACCTCTCACCCTACATATCAAACTGCAAATTGCGGGCTTTGTTTGGTACGCCTAACCATAAATGTATTCATAAAACAGACAAGGAGATAGGAAATGCATCGGTGGAGTCCACCACAGTGGAACTCTTTACTCCGGGGAGTGAAAAAGAGATATGTACCTTGAAGATGCTTACGGGAAACAGATATTCAGCATTCCTCATGTTTTTGACCTCCCTGGTATTTGTGTCCTTTCATTATAGGTTCAAAGAACTTTTCTTTTCTGTGTAAACCTATAAGATATCTGAGTCCTTCGCTCAGTCTTTACCGTACTGCAGAGTAAACGTAGATTTTATTCCCAAATAAAACTTCTCAAAATCCATTTTTAAAGGTAATACGGCTCTTTGCGTGCAGACTTTTGTGATGTTTACCGTTCAACAAGACATGCATAACAAGTCTTGACTTGACACGCCTTTTATGCCCCATCCGTAGTATTTTGCAAGCTAAACACAACGAGCTACACAATCTCCAAAATGACAATTCCACCTGTACCGCCAACCTAGAGCTTTGATCAGCACTGCAACCTCAAGCCTTTTGTTGGAGGTCCAGTATTTGCGGCAATTGGGGACAAAGTAGTACAGTTTGTTTATCTCTCGTTCTGCATATCAAATGGCAAATTGAAACGCGTGGGAGGAGTCCACAAAGGGCTGCAGTCTTAGGGGAGGGGAGAGGAGATATGCTAGTTGAAGATGCTTACGGAAAACATATATTTCCTAAGGCGGTGAAGCCGCTGACAGGTAAGCGTGGGTGGCAGACTAATGGACGTGGGCAGAATACAAGAAAAAATTCAGTTGGATTGAACAAACTTCAGAAATCAGAAGTCACAATGGCACAGCTGCTCACCACCCCACCAGCCGTTTTGATGCACCCCTTACCTGAGAAACATATATATGGCTCTGCCCAACCTCCCAATTCGCGCAGACACGAAAAACGACAACATAATGGAAAAAACCTTTTGGCAATGTCCTAAGGGTGTTCCTCCGAAAGATGCTTTTTCCGTTTTCCGTATCCTCATGACTGTGATCTGCTTGATGCTTAATTTGATTATGCTGGTGCTTCTCTGCCTGCTAAAGGGTAGACCACGGTCTTTCCTAGTTCAAATGCGTACCTTAACTGCAACTGTGGTTCTCTACACTTTAATCAGGACCTGCCATCACATCATACCCTCTCGGTTCTTTCACTCCGATGACATCCTGGCTCCAATAATGTGTTATATGTGAACGAGCGGATACCTCTCTCTTGTGTGTTACACATTTGCCGTCCTTATCCTAAATTTCACGGTGGGAAACAGAGCCATTCAGATTGTTTGGAAGTACCAGTACTCCTTCTCCACGTCTCTCTTTGCTGACCTTGCTTACATGGGTGGGCTTGGCCTAGTCAGCATAATCGCCATGCTTCCACAGGCATATTTAGTGCACTGGGATGGAAAAAACTGTACTTGCCTCGATACAGGTCTGCCCTACGGAATTCTTGTGTCCCTTTACACGGAGACCTTCGTGCGTTTTGGTCTGACTGCGGTCATCAGACTCATCATCTTGAGCACCTCCTGTTGTAAAATTACTAGCTGGGTGCGCAGCACACCAGCTGAGCAGCTTTCGGACACATGGAAAACTCTAGCTCTTCCCGATACTACTAAGGAGCAGATGGCGGAATTCAGTAGATCCCAGGGTTGGATGACTGCGTCCCGCTGTACTGTCCCACTTTCGGTGACTGTTCTAAGTGTCAGCATTGTAGAAACAGGCTACAAATTCTTGTGTACTCTGAGCTGCTGCACTGTATTATTCAGCTCGGAAATTTCGAGAGAAACGTCACTTTTGCTGGATATTCAGATGCTCGTCCTGCTGGTTGTACTCGCTTTTTATATTCCGGCACTGCGAGAACTACCAGTACGTGCCTGTTAAGCAGTCTCCTCGTTATGTCAGAGGCTATGCGAGCACGCGTGGAAGAACTCGGCAAGGTGAGAACAAGGGCAGCAGGAGGACATTCAAATTCTCTAGCTGACAGACTTGTAGAAAGACACTTTGTTGGTGAGAAAGAGACTTTATATTTGATTTCAAGACTTTTCTGTACGCATAGATGATTAACCTATCAAACGTATATTTACAGGTTAATTTTAAAGGAATGAATGTATGCGTATATCCTTTGGTGTAGTTGCTGAATAGGCATGCTGTTGTAATGACCTTGTTCTCTAAAAGATGCATGTCCCGCATGTCTGGCTTTCGTGTGCGCCAGCGCGTGCGCGCCGGACGTGTCAAGGTCGGTACTTGTCTGGCCTCACTAGCCAATCCCTTCTCAAGGCGAGGCTAGTGCACAAACTGTGGAGGGGTTGTTTACGCTCAGTCACTCCCAGAACCGACAATCTACTGTTCGGTTGCAGACCTCCGGACCCGGCAACTACACCGATCGGAATGCGACTCTGGACTCCGGCCCATTAATGGCTGGAGTGCACTCGTCTGGGAGTCACTTACTCATTACTTATATTCTTCTCATTCAACACTACATTAAATTATCTATAAAAATCCGGCCTTTAACGCCTTATCGTATCCACTAGTTTATATACGTTGGGAAACGTTCATCGTCTATTATCTGGCTGGTCCACATCGTATCACAAACTGCAATTGCAAAGAATGCGAAGAAAGAAAAGAAATAACTAAATCAGGGAAGCTTTTTTCATGAATGTATCCCCGTAGGTTTTTCGAAAGTTGTTGAGTCGACAAGCAGACGGTTCCCCGAATCACAAGTCTAGGAAGACGGAATGAATTCGACCAACTTTACTGAACAAAAGTAGCTTTACAGTCGCCAATACAAGTGCCGCGTACGATAACCAGCCGCTTAGGAGCAAAAGTGACGATGCGTCAGGTTTTGGCTGTGGGATGAGTAATCATTCGGCTGCCGCCAATCAGATGAGGCGGAAGTATAGATTACCTTTAAGCGTACGCGCGTATGAAGCGACGAGGGGATCGATAACGTAGGAAGGACCGATAACGCGCGGAGTAGGTGGGTGTAAGCCCTGGCAGGGCTAAAACAGAGTAAGCGCGGCAGGCTCCCACAGGTTAAGCTAATGGGGAAAACCCCCGTCGCTGCGATCTTCAGGCCCACTTTCGTACGAGAAGAGAAAAAAAAATGATACTGTGGCAGTCCACGCGTCCAGCAGACTCATCTTGCTTTCGCTCTGCCTAGGCACGGTCGACTGGTTGTTTGATACGCGCTTGAAGCCAATGGATAATAATACTTATAAGGTTTATTGGTAAGAAGCCTTTTGGGCACCGTCAAAGCCCTTGGAAAACAGGAAAAAACCTAAAACAAACCCCTTATTTTGCACACAGATATTGGCTTTGTTTTTGTTCTATGCTAAGTCAACAGTGTGCAAGATAGGGAATTTTTTCTTAGTGAAAAAAACCTGGCTGCAAAGGTACAATAAAATCAAAATTTGAAAATAATATCTGTTTCAAAATCATGGAAGAAATTGCCAAGCATCTGTCAGTGCCTACAAAACTCAGAGAAACCGGGTCAAAGGTCTTATTCTCAAAACAAGACGGGTTTTCGAAGCAGACTTGCTAAACCGGGCCACAGTGAACCCCAAACTCTTTTACAGTTATCTCAGGCAGAGTACCAAAAACAAGGATCCGATACCCCTGCTAAGGACCGCTGAGGGAAGAGACTTGAAAGATGATGAAGCAAAGGCTGATCATCTTTCGAAATTTTTCCGATCAGTCTTCACAAAGGAAATGGCATACGATCACCCCACCGACGACACCGAAGCGGATACAGTAGTTGAGACTGTTCAATTCCCCGAGGCTGTTGTTCTTAAGGAACTCTTAAGCTTAAAAGAATCTAAGTCACCAGGTCCCGACAACGTACCAGCCAAGATTTTGAAGGAGCTCGCCAATGAGTTGGCCAAACCACTCTCTATGCTCTTCCAAACCTCCTTCGAAACCGGATGCCTACCAGTAGATTGGAAATCCGTGAGGATTACACCGCTATACAAGGGGGAAGCCGGGTCTCAGCGAATAACTACCGACCAGTCAGCCTTACTGCAATCGGTTGCATAATCATGGAAAAAATTATCAAGCAACAACTTATGCAGTTTCTGGAACAAAACCATCTGCTATCGCATGCTCAGCATGGTTTTCGTAGAGGTAGGTCCTGAGTAACAAACTTGCTCTACTGTTTAGAACGGTGGACTGAGGCAGTCGATAGTGGAAACTCAGTGCACGCTGTCTATATTGACTTCAAAAAGGCTTTCGATAGCGTGCAGCACCACCGCCTCCTTTATACACTCAGCCGCATAGGAGTAAGGGGTAGGCTCCTTACGTGGATAAAAAGCTTCCTAATCGGTCGCTCGCAAACTATCCACATCAGCGACAAACAGTCAGCCAAGGTTGAGGTTGAGAGTGGTGTTCCCCAGGGCTCCGTTCTCGGCCCTATGTTGTTTGTTATCTACATCAACGACTGTGTCTGCGAACTGGATTGCGGTATCGCCATGTTTGCCGATGATATAAAACTTTAGAGCGTAATTCGAACTGCGGCTGACGAAGAGCGCTTACAGGAAAATTTAAATAGACTTCAAAAATGGTCGTCGGACTGACTCTTACCGTTCAATGAGAGCAAGTACACTACCATTAGAGTCGGCAAATCCGGTTCTTCAAACAGCATGGCTTACCGACTGAATGACATACCATTGAAGGAAGTGAACGCCCAGAAAGACTTGGGAGTCTGGATCATGCCCTCTGTTAAACCCTCCCTGCATTGCACAAAGGTAGCCAAGTCCGCGATAACGATCCTATGCCTCGTCAGATGATCTTTTTCTACCTTCAAGTAAGATTTATTCACAAAAGTTTTCGGAACCTTCGTACGACCGCACCTAGAATCCGCTATCAAAGCTTGGAGACCCGGGGCCACAAATGACATCAACATCCTGGAAAAGGTACAACGGCACGTAACCAAATTTGTTATGGGGCAGGGCCTTATGAAACACGGCTGTCGAATCTCAACCTCTTCCCATTGCGCTACAGGCAGCTTCGGGGGGACCTGATACTAGCATTCCGCGTATTACGTCTTCAAGACTGCTGTGTTATATCAGGGGATTTTTTCGAATTAGCAACGACCACGAATCTGAGGGGTCATCCTTTCAAATTAAAAGTGACAGGGGCCAGATTGGACGCTCGGAAACACTTCTTTTCCGAAAGGGTGGTCGGAGCGTGGAATGCGCTTCCTCAGGACGTCGTTATGTCGGAATCGCTGGAGGGTTTTAAGCGAAAACTGGATCGATATAGCAGTGCACGATGGATCGGAAATAACAATATACAATAATAATAATGCTACTTTCAATTTTGCAGTAGTATTAGTTTTTTTATATCCATTCAAGTTTGCTATTTAAAACGCCCTCCCACGCATAGCCTCATGCGAAGGTCTCCGCCGTCTACCCTACTTGGCTATCTGCGTTCCATGATTACCCCGCTAGCGATCTTATCAGCCAGACCTGATGGCCTAAACATTCACCCTTGGTTCGACCCAAAGCGGACTGTCGACGACCTGGACGGATGCCTCTGTTTTTCCAGTTCCGTGGCGGACTCTGCAATCAGCAAGGAAGAATCAGG
The DNA here is from genome assembly GCA_036362985.1 of Ligula intestinalis. Classification (NCBI taxonomy): domain Eukaryota; kingdom Metazoa; phylum Platyhelminthes; class Cestoda; order Diphyllobothriidea; family Diphyllobothriidae; genus Ligula; species Ligula intestinalis. The sequence goes on from JAYGXS010000007.1 coordinate 1,782,744, forward strand.
ACGTGGCTTCCACACGGTGATGATCCTGGGAACCTTTGCAATGCCCCCGTTGGAACCCCCTTTTTTCTCCTAAAGAGCGACAGTTTTTCTCCTAAAAATCCCTGAGGAGTTTTTTCACTGTCTGCTCCTATTTTTTCATCCTATGACACAGGACAACTGGCCTCGCCAACAGTCTGAGAAACAAATTTTCTGCTACCACTGCACATATGTTCGAGGTTTCAGGGTAGGAATATTTGAGGTCTGGAAACAGTTTATAATTTATAGATTTTGATTGATCCTTCTGCAGAGGTATATGCAGCCACGGTCAGTTCGAAAAATATCTTCTTCCAATTGGACTTTCAGCAGTGCATCAATCCAGGGTAAAAATTTGGTGTTCTCCCTGCCAAGCAGTATTGTACATTGTAAAATTTCAGCAACTATCATTGAGGGCAGTCCGGAAATATAAGAAATATTTGCGAAGCATCGTGACGCCAACCTAAAAAGGGTAAGGACAAGAGACAATGCTTCCCATGCCAAATAAATATATACTATACTAATAATAAATCAAACATAAAAACACTTTTTGCATGCATGTTTTGATTGCATCACTTTAAAATCATAGAATTATATGCGCAATTTTTTCGCCATCAGAAAACATTAAGAAATGTGAAATTTTATTTGACTTAATTTTTTATTTTTAAGTCGATAAAAAAAACTGACTTTTACAAAATAGGTAAATTGATTTTTACAAACCATAGGTCCGCAGGCGTATGATAATGCTATAGCTTTGTTTGTCTTGAACTAATGCTATTTCCTTATATCTTTCTAGGTCTAGGAGTCGAAATGTATGTTCGTTAAATTGAAACTTCCCATCGGAAAATTGTAGTGGAATATGGAGGCCAGGAGATTCGATTTGAGATTCGATTACCCATAACGTAGGTGTGAAAGTATAACTTGGTTGTTATCAAAAAATAATAGGTACTGATCCAGGTGGATGATCTATATCAGGAGCTTGGCATCAGGAGAAATCATCCAGTGCAAAGCTCGTGATTTAGTGACAGAATTTGTGGCTCTTGGACAGGACGTTATTAGAGGCATTTGGGCCCTATTTCTCTAGCAAAGAACTGACTTGAAAAGTGTCCTATCTTATTCGAGAAAAGATTTGTAGTGCTTCTTAACAGAAACTTTGTATTTTTATTTTGAATTCTACGAGAGTTCGACTTTTCCGAATAGCAATTGAAAGGATATTCTATATTTTCGCGTATCGAACAAAGTAGTTGAAACTTGGAATGCTCTGCCCGCGGACACATTTGAGATTAAGTTAGACCTCTATAGCCACCAAGTCCTCAGAAATTAGCCGTGGCAACGTCAATGGACACATAGGAATAATAAACGCTATAAAAACACATTACTTGCTACTTTTAAGTAATATGTTTATTTAAAATAACAGTATATGTTTGCTTTGTAAGAATTGCAAAAATTGATCTACCAAAGATTGTGGTCCTAGGCTATGCCGCCTTGTAAAGTTCTTCCAAATGGCTTTCCATAATCGACTGCGCCACGGCGCTGACCCATTCTGCTTTCGCTCTGCCAAGGCCCGGTCAATTGGCTATTTAATACGCCTTTGTAGCCAATGGATACACCCCGCCTCATTTGATTGGCTGCAAACATTTCGCATTGGAGGCTTCACAACAGCGGACACGTACGCGTTGGCTAGTGGATGCAGTGGCTGCCATCGTTTACCAACGCCCGCTGTAAAGCTCCTTTTGCGCGCTAAAAAGCTCTTCCTGCCATCGCTGTCTTACCAGACTTGTGATTTGGGAAACCTTCTATTGTCGACGCAACTTACCTCCGAAAAGACGTCAGATTGGAGGACTAGTGTATTCTGTACAGAGGGAGTGGGAAATAGATGGGAGGAAAGGGCAATTCCTGTCTCCCGCTTGTCTTTGTCGGCAATTTTCCGTTGCTTATAATCGCAGTGCTCCAATGCACAGCGGGACGCGTGTGTCTTATAACGTGATCGATGGGCGCCGCCAATCGAAGCCACCTCTACCACGAAAATGGGTCCATAACACGACGGTTAGAGCGTCGGAATTCTAGCCAACAAGGCGGCGGGTTCAGGACTCAGGGGTTGCAACACCGGAGGTTGGGGTATGGGTGGCTGCTGACGGCTAATAAACCAGAAATGGCCCCATTCCAGTCGCTCTTGTCTTTTCTGGTAATGGTTTGTTTTATTATGACGATAAATCCAGTAACTGACATCAAAGCAGCTTGACTTAACTGATATCTGGACGTCTGAGGACGTCGGCCGTGGGTTACAGAAGTACACTGGTTATCTTTCTTTCTGGTTGACCTGATCTGGTCTTGCCACCTGGTCCAGAGCTCTAAAGGGTGAGAAAGGGAGACGGATGCTTTAGGCGTATTCTGTTACCACTAACACTGAATTGGTCGATGACTGTTTAAACACAGTCTTTGAGACAGAGTGTCTCTATATAACTCTAATTCTTTTCTGTACATACGCCTCATTAACTGCCTCATTAAACCGATTGTAATATCTGCAATCGACTGCTCGATACAGAAGACATATATTTATAGTTTTATAGTGGTTAATTGAACACCGATCTGTCTTTCAGGATGTACCCATCCTGGATTGATGCCTGCGACTTCATACTAACCAATTTTGTGTTTTCGCAAGGCTACTAATTGTAATGTTACAAATAAAACGTCAGTGACATAGCTTTTCTATATTATAGTATTAGTATTCTCCGATGTAGTTCGTCTCCCCGGATGAGGTGACTGTTCATAGTGATCGACGATAGCTTTTTTTCACGTGTTCGTCCCATGTCTGTTATCCCGATACATCTCCCACCGCTGATTGATCACTGTACACTACAGTCCATCAGCCAATAATTCGTGAAAGGGGACCTTTGGCTCTTATCACCTCTAATTTTCATACTGGGTTCTAGACTAGTAGGTCTCCTAGCCCACCAACAAACCACAACCTATGTCCTAACTACGTTATAAAATCGACATTGGATAATCGCATATATCGGTATCAGTTTATTGAGAGGAATATAGATGAACGCCTTTGCCTTCATATATTGGTAACGAACCGGTTAAAAATGCATGAATACAAAAGAAGAATA